>CM062805.1:983477123-983859623 GCA_031772625.1 Pinus tabuliformis | reverse complement strand
GGGCCAAATCATTCTCAGTATTCCTACCAACCACCTATGTAGTTATATTCACCTACACATGCACCTTATCCAATGCCTCATCTATCTTTACCACAAAGTCAATCTACTCCACTTTTTCCTTTACCCCCACCGTTTTGACCTCTTCAGTTGCCTGCTCAACCTGTACCTAATCCTAATAATAATAAGGCGGTGCAAATGATCCATGTAACGAACCTACCTTTACCATTCGGGTACCAGTCTATTCTAGTTGGGGTTCATGATATCCAATTGAGATCGAGGAGGACTGTAACTTCGGAAAAGCAGAAGCAACCTATGGTGATTATTGAAGAGAAAGGAGAGGAGGAGACTCCTAACCATTCTACGAAAGTTGTCACCAAGCAACCCATTCCCTTACCTTCTGAATCCTTACCATCCTCTTCCAACCAGCCTCCCTTTCCAGAAAGGCTAGTTGTGGAAAGAAGTGAGCCTATTTCTGAGACTAGCTTGGTTTCTGAACTAAGGTACCTTTGTTTCAGGCCATTAAAGAGATACCCATTTGCACTAAGGTCATTAAGGAACTCTGTCTCAAGAAACCAGGGAGGAAGATATTAGAACCCCAAACCATTCAATTCATTGGTAGGGTAGCAGAGTTGATGACGGGATGTGTGTCTATGGAAAAATATACTGATCCTGAAAACCGTGTTGTCTCAGTTCAAATTGGTGATGTTCTTGTCTCTAATGTTCTTATAGACCTGGGGGTAGCCATTAATGTCATGACTGAACAAACCATGGATCAACTTCGGTTATCTCATCTTGGTCCTACTCCCACTGTGCTTGAATTGGTAGATAGATCTAAAATCAAGCAATAAGGAGTATTGGATGATGTGATCATTGCATTAGATTATTGGAAATATCCTGTTGATTTCATTGTGCTTCAACCAAAGAACCCAGTAGGAAGACATCCCTTGATCTTGGGTCGATCATGGCTTGCTACAGCTGATGCATTTATTGGATGTCGTTCCAGTGACATGTATATTTCTCATGGAGATTCTAGGAAGAAAGTTACCTTGTATCCTCTTGCTAGATCCATTCAGGACCTCCGAGATACCTTATGGTTGTATCAAAGTAGTGATGAGGAGACTCATTCCATTTCTCATATACATCATTATACTGGGTCTCCACAAGAAGATGAGATTCAAGCTTTCCTGAATAATCTAGACACTGTGCCTAATTTTGAGGCATTGAGCCTGATTTTCAAGAGAATCATGATTCTTATTCTTCTGTACCACTACCTTTGACCACTCCCTTGAGTGTTCTTGAGCCCGATACTACTCTTGTTGAGATTAGCCTGGTAAACCCTTGCATATTAGTACAGATCTAGACTCATCTCAGCAAGAGCAGCTTGTAAACTTGTTGCAGAACCATCTTGGTGCCTTTGCATGGGGTTATGGGGATATGAAAGGCATTCCTCCTGAAACCTGTACACATCATATTTACATTCAGGAAGGAGCCTGACCTGTCCGATAGCCCCAGAGGCGTATGAATCCATCTCTGAAAGATGTTGTGAAGGAAGAATTACAAAAACTTTTAGATGTCAGTTTCATCTATCGTATTTCTAACAATCAGTGGGTCTCTCTACTAGTGTTGTTTCTAAGAAATATGGGAGATGGCGCATTTGTATTGACTATCGAGAATTAAACAAAGCCACTCTCAAATATTACTTTCCTCTCCCTTTTATTTACCGGGTGCTTGATACCCTTGCAGGAAATAAATACTTTTCCTTTTTGGATGGCTTCAGTGGTTACAACCAGATACATATTGCACCTGAAGATTAGGACAAAACTACTTTTACATGTCATTGGGGATCATTTTCTTATAGAGTGCTTCCCTTTGGCTTATGTAATGCCCCGACTACCTTTTAAAGGGCAGTCCTGGTTATTTTTGTTGATCTAGAATGTGTAGAGATTTATATGAATGACTTTTCTGTGTTTGGTGACTCTTTTCAGGAGGCTCTCAAAAATCTATAAAAAGTACTTCTTCACTGCCAAGAAGCCCATATTGCCTTGAGTGACAAGAAATGCAGGTTAATGTGCAAGGCAAGAGTGGTGCTTGGCCATCTTATTTCTGATAAAGGTATCCAGGTTGACCCAGCTAAGATTGATATCATTCTGCGTCTTCTTACACCCAAGACTCGAAGGGAAGTAAGAGGTTTTTTAGGACATGTTGGTTACTATAGGATATTCATTGAAAATTTTTCTAGGATAGCTACCCCTCTTTTTTGACTTCTAGCTAAGGATAGTGAGTTTTCTTGGTCCACAGCTTTCCAACAGTCCTTTGAAACATTGAAGGAAAAGTTAGTACAAGCACCAGTTTTGAGAGGTCCAAACTGGTCCCTACCTTTTCACATTTTCTCTCATGCTTCAAATTTGGCTATTGGCACAGCTTCAGGACAGGAGGAAAACAAGCAATCCTATGCCATCTATTTTATTAGTAAGAATTTGTCCCTCGCTGAATTAAATTATATAGTTATAGAGAAAGAGTTTTTAGCTGTGATTTTTGCAATTAGCAAGTTAAGGCACTATATAACAGGGTATGAAGTCTTTTTACATACTGACCATTCCACAATTAGATATTTGATGAATAAACCATTGATTAGTGGTAGAGTGACTAGGTGGTTGTTATTATTGCAGGAATTTAATATTACTATTGTTGATAGACCAGGAAAATCTAATTTGGTAGCAGATTTCCTTTCAAGATTGAATAATATTGGTGAAGTAACTCATGTTAATGATGATTTTCCTGATGAACATCTTTTTTCTATGTTGAAAAACTCCCCATGGTTTGCTGACATTTCTAACTATTTAGTCACTGGAAAGACACCACCTCACTTGTCCACTCGTGAAAAGCGGAATATTATTTAGAAAAGTGTTTCATACTCCCGGATTCAAGGAGATCTCTTTTACACTAGTCCAGATTTAATTATCCGTAGATGTGTAAGAGAGGAAGAAGTGTTTGACATTTTAAAATCTGCCCATGATGAACCTTGTGGAGGCCACTTCGTTGATAAGCGGACTGCATATAAGGTATTGCGTGCTGGCCACTTTCAGCCTTCCTGTTTAAGGATGCCAAACAGTATGTTAGGCAGTGTTATAGTTGTCAGCGAATGGGCCAGCCTAATCAAACCAATGAGATGCCTTTATGCCCTCAGGTTATGATTGAGCCTTTTGAAAAATGGGCTATTGATTTTATAGGGCCAATAAAACCAACTTCACTATGTAAAAAACATATTTTGGTTTGTACAGATTTTGTTACAAAATGGGTAGAAGCTAAAGCTATTTCCTTTGCTACAGAAAGGGTTGTTGTTGATTTCCTTTTTACTGAAATTTTTTACTAGATTTGGTGTGCCTAGAGAGATCGTTTTTGACAATGGTCCACAATTTATTTCTAATCTAGTGCAGGGAATGATGGAGCAATATAAGATCCGACATAGGAAATCAACACCATATCACCCACAAGCAAATGGATAAGTGGAATCCACAAACAAAGTCATCAAGTCCATCCTCAAAAAATAGTAAAAATGGATTGGAAGGATTGGGTTGAAAGATTACCGGAAGCTTTGTGGGCATACCGAACCACTTGGAGAAATAGCACGGGACATACACCATATCAGTTGGTATATGGAAAACAAGTCCTGTTGCCAATCAAATTCCTGATCAAAACTTTTAGAACTGCAGTTCTGTTGGGGCTAGATCTCTCTGAAGCACAACAACAACGTCTCCATCAATTGAGTGAGCTGGATGACTTTCGAAGGGACGCTATTCAACAGAACATATTGATTTAGCAGCAATGAAAAAGGTGGCATGACAAGCCTATTAAGAAAAATCAGTTTCACCCAGGTGATTGGGTACTCCTTTATGATTCTAGATTTAAATATTTCAAAGGAAAATTCCATACACGCTGGATGGGACCTTATGAGGTGGTCCGAGTATTTGAAAATGGACCGGTAGATATTATAACTATTGATGGACAGGGCTTAATGTTCTTGGTAAATGGACATAGATTAAAGAAATATTTTCAACTACTTGCCAAGAAGGATTTTACACAACAAATCCAACAACAATTTGGGATGGTAGTGATGGATGGTAATACCAACCTGTTGAAAACATGAACTCTTCTTGTTCTTCTAAAAATAAAAAAAATGTAAAATATATATATAATAGTAAAGAAAAAAATTATTTTCTTGTAATTATGAAAATCAGTTTTTTGACATGACTGCAGAAGGATCAACCTGAAAACTAGCTTGCTGGAGGTAAGGTCAAAAATCTCTAATAAAAGTAGAATGTTGCTTGATTTTTAGATGTGCTAGCTACCACCAAAAAGAAGCAGGTTCAGCAGAAGTAGCCCTTACACAAGTTTGGGGTAACTAGCATGGATATTTTTATTCAAGTAACATTTAATTCTCGTTGCAATATTTTTTTCTTGCACCAGTGCAGGCAGACCTTCTAGAAAATTTTCTACCTTTCTTCATATCCCATTGTTATAATTCCCCATCAGTTTTCTTCTTCAATCCCTATCCATTTCGTAAATCCCACTTGTTATCCCTTGAAATCTTTTCCATGTCCCACTTTTGTTTATGCCCTCTTAATGGTACTGTTCCGGAAATCCCTGTCATAAACTTCCTTCCCATTCTAAACTTTTTCCCTTTCCCCACTTCTTTGTTCCCCTGTGAGCTTATTGCAGGATCTAGTGCAAAAAGAGCAAAAGGATGTGCTTAGAAACATCAAAGAAATGGTGAAGCAAACCTTCCATATGATTGGGAAAGTCATGTTAAAGTCCAGCCTATGTTCTACCAAAATTTCATGTTTTTTTCTTCAGCAGATTTTCTATTTGCACTAGTGCAAGCAAGTTACAATATACAGTAGTGAAAGTAGAATAGTGCAAGCATAGTAGCGCAGTATAGGCGATGCAAGTAGATCAGTGCAAGAATGCACCCTATCAGAGATATAATGCATTTTGTTCTTTCCATGCAATATAGCGTGTGTCATAAAGAAGTGGTTATTATGAAAATTTAAAAGAAGCCTTTTCATTCGATCATTAATTACTTTATGTTATCATGTATTAATTAGGGAGAAAATTATTTATGTACAAAGTGTTTATGGTTAGAAATCGTGATCATTTTAATGAATGCTAAAAGGTATTTTTAATGAATTATGAAGATGATGTGGATTATGTAACCATTACTTGGCTTTGATTGCACCCCTTACGAAATGATCATTTATGTCCTCAATTTGAAATCATTACATCACCTAGCCATTAAATCACCACCGCAAAGTACCCCTAATTTGTTCGGCACACCTTTCAAAGGATGCTACACGTCCATGGCGATTTAAGGGACGTAATAAGTGATTGGATGATGAGTTTGAAAAGGGCGGTGGATGGTTGGGCCCTTACCCATAAGAATCTGTCTTCCTCGATTGTTTCATGCAGAAGAGATCTGGATTGTTCATAGTCGTTAAGCAATGATGCTGCCCATTAGAAGTGAGTCGTTGTCCCTCAAGAAAGTAGAGCAAACCGCCGAATATTGAAATAGTCTTGCACTATTGCAGGAATTAGGGGTTCTTTAATTTTTACAAAGGTTTGATGGGCACGACAGGGAGGTGGCCCTGCAATTTGCCAAGAGTTTTAAGGACGATCGAGTCCAAATTGGCCCCTTGAGGTTCGAGGTCACAAAAGAATTCATCGCAAAGGCCACAAGGTTAGAGAACATGGGCGAGCAATGGTTCAAGAATAAGAAGTTAGAAAATAAGCGGTGGCACCGATTTGTCATTGACAAGAAAATGCAGGTGAATTGGAAGAATGGCATCCCCCGCAGCACCCTGCTGGATCAATAGTGAGATCTCCTTTATATTTTGCAGAAGTTTTTGACCTGCGAGGGATGGTGTTCCTTCACATTTGTTTACCATTTGAGAATATTCCTACATTTCAAAGCAGGCTGAGACCTCCAGTTGAAAATCAATTTCCCCCACTTCTTGCTCAGGAGTTTAAAGAGGATCGCCAAGGGCATGCAAACTAGACAAGAAGACCAGGCCGACCAGAAATTATACCATCACAGGTTAATCAAGATCTTGGTCAAGAAGGAGTTGGAGGCCAAAGGCATGACCTGGCAGCATTATTAGAGCAATTACACAAGAAGACACCCGCCTGTAAAAGAAAAAAGGACCCTGCTAGTCCAAGTACAAGCAGGGGTCCAATTAAAAGCAATGTGGGAGGATATTCTCACACTGGTACAAAAAGGAAGAGGCCCATAGAGACAGCGGAAGAGGAAGCCCCATCTCTGATGGAGAAGGTGACCAATGCCTCCATTGAAAAGAACCCCTCCCCTCAGACTACCTCTCCAGTGCATACAAGTTCCTCTGAAGGGCATAATTTGTCATTCCTTGTGGATGCGACAGTCCACTCCAAAGAAGCAGAATTTGAAGAAATTAAAGATGATGCCTATCTAGAAACCTCAAAAGAAGAAAGAATAATCGAGTGCAAGCAAGGATTTGGTTGAAGGGTTGGATGCTAATATGGTGCAGTCCCCATTTCGACAGGGTACTGAATCCCCTGCCATAGCAGTTAAAGAGAAGGAAGCACAGGGTAATGAATCCCCTGCCACAACAGTTGAAGAGAACAAAGCACAGGGTAATTAAATGCCTCCATATGATGAGTTGGAGACACAATCATCTTATTTTAGTAGTCATATGGCCAAGCTGGAACACCAAGTTCGGGATTTAGAGGAGCTGTTGATTAAAGAGAAAAATGATAAGCAGCATAGTAAGGAAGAATTGACCGCGGAGGTCAAGAGGCAGAAAAGAGAAGTCAAGTTGTGGAAGTATCAAGCTTCACAGTGTTTTGGGCTTCTCAAAAAGGTGACAAAGAAATTGAAGGTCAAAGAGAAGAATTCCAAGACAGTGTAGGCCGACATCAATATAATAGTACAGGATTGAAGTGAAGCACCCAAATTTTTAAGGTTTTTTGTAGGTAAAAAGTTGTGTGAGGACACACAACAACTTAGGGATGGGAGGATGTTAGTCCCCTAAATTGTCCCCATTCTTGTCCTTTCTCCCCTTATATACCACAACTATTTACCTATGTTTTACCCTTTTCACATACCCTCATCCTACACTAGTCCAAGCATGGTGATATATTCACATGTACTTTATTTTTCATATTTTATTTTAATTTAGCATTTAATTAATTATTTAATTCAGATTTCTTACTTTTAATGCACTTTTGTAACTTATCTTTGATAAATACTTGGTCAATAAAGCCACTTAACGTGACTGCTGATTTAAGTGCAAGATCGGATCTCGCACTATTCCCAGCGCAACAAATCTGCATAGCAGATCCGGACTTCCCTAACCACTACCACGTTTTTTGCATCGTTGGCCACGAATACCAGATCAGCAAAATACAAGACTGAAATTGCATATTGCTAGAACAGAAGTTGAAGGTTTGGCCCACAACCAACAAGTTCAATTGTTTATATTCAAAAGCCGAGAGGCTAAAATCTATATTTTTTTATGTAAACAGTTGAACGAATGGCCTATACTAAGTTTAGTAGTTACGTCCTTGGGCCGATGGTATTTAAATCACAGAATGTAAATAGAATGAGGGAATTGATTGGTAGATAGAGGAGATAACAACACTATGTTCCAAGCATATTGTATATTTTGTTATTGCCCAAATCTGGGCTGGACTTTGTATTCCACGATGTACTTTACCTTTGAGAATTAATAGAAATAAGTGCTCTACCTCATGCTTTTCAAATCTTATCTGTTCTTTTAAGCTAATGAATCTGATTTTAATTACTGTGTAGCATCGTTTCTTAGAATGGAAACGAGCTAGCTAGTTAGGACCCAGCCAGCGCAACTCATTCACCCCATTTTCAATTTCATATTTATTTATGTGTTCTTATTGTTAAAGTGTGATTTAATTGAATTCTATTTCCATGCACATATATTCCTGCCAAAGTGTAAACGGATCTGTTGTGTGAATTAGTTAGATTTACTTTCCTGCAATTTCCTTTCACGCAATTTATTTCAGTTGGTTTCCCCACTTGGTCCAAGCAGGAGGAATGAACCTGCACCAGTGCACGTTTGTGTGATTAATCCTTTTCCTTTTCCTACAATTTATTTTCAAGCAATTCCTTTTGGTTGGTTTTCCTCGCCTGGTAAAAGAAAGAGAAATGAACCTGCACTAGTGCACGTTGGTATGTTGTAGCAAATATTTCTAGTCTCTTTCATGCCATGTTTCTTTTCCATTCTTCCAAGTAATATATATATATGCAGATGGCAGGATTAATTATTTAGTGGTTGTTTCCAGTTATGGTTATTTTCTTTCATTCTACATGCAGTTAAGATTGGAAACATTTATTTTTTTACATGTGCAAGTTATTTCTGCAATTAAGTTTCATTTGCAATAATTAACACTTATTTCTAGAATCGATAACTAAGTGCAAGGAACTCTGCTCAGGTACAAGAACTGGTTTCTTGTCACAGGATCTAAGTGCTCAGAACCCTTGAGGTTCGAGCCCTTGCATGAAGTCAAGAATCTTTGGTAAGGCACAATTTATATTGCTTGCGTAAATCATTGTGCCTGCACTAGTGCAAGCAGATTGCGATAAGTGCAGGACTGACTAGTGTAAGAAGGAAACCTTTAAGAAAGCAGGTTTAAGGGCCCACTTTACGAGACTACTAATGTGTTTCTACTAAAGAGGAATATAAGCATATACTCAGTGATTAAATATTGATCAATTGGAGTGATTGTATTTTTATTTTGATTCCTTTGCAAATGCATTCTTTCTTGTTCCATCACTAGATTACTTTGATGGTTCAGTTGTCTTTTACTCTTTCCAATTCGATTATGCAAGTTCCCATTTAAGAAAGTAGGAATTTACATCAAGAAGGTTCATACCATCTCTGGCATTGCTTGTGCTTCGTCTCTAAGTTTACGAATCCCCCGGGTTGACAATTAAGTGTTGAGAATTTGCTTAAGTGCAATTCCTGCACCCAACAAATACTTCAATGGGTTCTTTGGGAAATGACATTCTTATGGAGAAAATAACAATACAAATCAGAAAACCCTTCTCCAAAGGAGTTCATATTTATCTTCAGCAAAAGAAGTCTAGAGATCTGCAGAAAGAAAAGGACATGGGGAATTTTCTCTTTATACTCGGATCATATTTCAAGTTTATGAAGATAAGGGATGTCCGTTGTCAATTAGAGGACTTGGACACATTCTTGTCCAAAGCATCCCAATTGGATTGGAGGATATTAAGTTGGGTAGTGAAGCCATCAATTTTTTCCTTGATCCAACATAGGTTTATGGAACATCCTTGTAAGGAGTTAAGGCCTACAGTTCTTCTTTTCTTTGTGAGATCATAAGGATGACTACTCATGTTCCCCCCTACAACAATGACATTCAAAGAAAGTTGTTACATATAATTATGAAGAGTTTCCAAGAATTATTTGATAATGAGGACATTACCTTTTTAAGAAACTTAAGATCTTGGATATGGTGGCCAAAACTAGATTGTGTGCTATTATCTTCAATCTAGATTGCACTAATTTTAATTTTTAGAAATTCCATTATTTTTTCACCAACATCAAAGAACATCATCCATGGATTATAAAAACTAGCATGCAAAATATATTGTCCTTGATTTTAGGTGATGATGATGCCATTTGCAAACAATTGTAATCGATGGTATTGGATATTTAGAGAAACGAGCAAGTTGTTTCACTTGCTTCTCATGAACTCCCAAAAAGATTAATTGAGTAGAACCTTAAATGGTCCAAAAGGTGGTTGATTGGAGGAGCGATAAATTCAATGGGGTGGCAAGTCACATGCTATGCTAGCAAGGGTAGGAACCAAAAGGGAAGGAAGAAAACATGTCCATCATAGCAGGGAATGAGGAAAATTAGCCACTGGGGAAGAATTGGTAAAGGAAAATATTTCTTACAATCAAGGGATGCTAAGGACAAAGGAGTAGGTGAAATAGTGGAGCATGACTCAATGCCATACCCCAAGAATAAAACATGGCAGCTAATGAGGAACTGGTAGAAGAAGAAAGAGATGGTAAAGCACAATCCCCATCATCTACATATACCATAGCACAAGAGGATAATGGAAGTAGTGACACCCAAAATCAGATGGATTAGTTGAACAAGTATGGAGAAGTTGTAAATTTGCAGGAGCTTGCAGGAGGCTTCTTAGAAATAATGGAAAAACTTAAGAGGATAAAGGGCACAATATTCGATAAGGATAGTGAGCTTACAAAATGGAGGATAAGGAATGCAAGGTAAATTGTCAAGATTTTTAGTAGTGAGGAGCAATTAAAACACCTGAGAGGGCAAAAACAAAAACATGCTTTTAAGTTACTCTTGATGAGAGTAGGAAGTGATATGTACAACAACCCTCTTCAAGGGTACATAAGCAAGTTTTGTAGCATATGGAGTTCGTAATTATAGGGGAGTAGAAATGTGAATAATGAGCAACCTTGCACATTATTTCTCAACCCACATAAGGAGAATGTGATGGATGGATGGTGCAAGGAAGCAAGAATTCAATCTTGCATGTTGTAAGAGTATGATGGTGAGTCCATCATCAGGGTAATGAGATCTGTATTTTGAGAAGAGAGAGTCAAGAAATTGTGAACCTATTAATAGAAGGATAGAGAGGATAGAGAGATAACTTTGGGCTTGTGAGGTCGGCTAGATTTTCATATATTTATAGAAAAATTAATTAAATTAATTTTAATTTTGTTTTAAATTTTATTTTACTTTAATTGATCAACTTAAAACTAAATTAAAAATAAAATTAATCTGACCTAAATTAAAAATAAAATTAAAAATTAATTTAACCTAAATTAACTTAAATTAGATTAATTTTAACCTAAATTGATTTAACCTAAATTAATTTAACCTAACAAACTTTATGTAGGAATTTACAGGATAAGTTCCTCAGAAAGAATACCAAAAGGACACTGCTCACAACCAGATCGCAGATCAATACACCAGTATTTTTGACGTGGTTAAAACCCTCAAAGTGCAAGGAGGGAAACAGTCCACGGCCTGTCCCAACGTGGGTACTACAGGCAATTTATTAATCAAAGAATGAAAATTTACATAAGCTTCTCTCATGCACGGATTACCCGAACAATGACCGTCCATGCGCTTTAAATAGAACTCATGGACCAATCGGGTGTCAAGCCACGGATCAAGTGTCGGTAATACCGAGGTGAGAGTGAACCGTCGGATCACTACATATCGTGACCGTCGGATTGTAAGTTACAAAATGTACAACGGTAAAGAAACACACTTTACTTAACTCTAACCTAACTCTATACTAGACCAAGTTGAACTTAACTATATCCTATGTGTCGGAATATCCTAACATCCCCCCTTAAGAACAACTTGGGATAGGATTGAAGGATTTACAAATATGACACAATAGGAGAAGGAAGGAGGCACTAGAGCCTATCCCCCCTTAGTGACAACTTCCTGAACTCCAAGCATATATCGAAGTTTAGTGAACTTCGCCTCTGTGAGAGCCTTTGTGAAGATGTCTGCAACCTGATCATCTGTTGTCGTTACACCAAAACCCACAGGTGTTGGTAAACATTACAAGCCAGTAACTAGGATCCCCAAGGTGGAAATTACGGATTCTATAGAGGTGCGGTGATTCTTCCAACACCCCCCCTCAAACGCAACTTGGGGGAATCGAACCTGGGCCCAAGCTCTGATACCATGTAGGAATTTACAAGGTAAGTTCCTCAGAAAGAATACCAAAAGGACACCGCTCACAACCAGATCGCAGATCGATACACCAGTATTTTTGACGTGGTTAAAACCCTCAAAGTGCAAGGAGGGAAACAGTCCACGGCCTGTCCCAACGTGGGTACTACAGGCAATTTATTAATCAAAGAATGAAAATTTACATAAGCTTCTCTCATGCACGGATTACCCGAACAATGACCCTCCATGCGCTTTAAATAGAACTCATGGACCAATCGGGTGTCAAGCCACGGATCAAGTGTCGGTAATACCGAGGTGAGAGTGAACCGTCGGATCACTACATATCGTGACCGTCGGATTGTAAGTTACAAAATGTACAACGGTAAAGAAACACACTTTACCTAACTCTATACTAGACCAAGTTGAACTTAACTATATCCTATGTGTCGGAATATCCTAACACTTTACTTTAACCTAAATTAAATTAATATGACCTAAATTAAATTAAATTACTTTAATTTTAACCTAAATGAAATTAATTTAACCTAAATTAATTTAATTTAGGTTAAATTAATTTAACCTAATAAAATTTTTATTTAAATCTAAGTTAAATTAGTTAACCTAAATTAAAAATAAAATTCAAATTAATTTAACTTAAATTAAATTAATTTAAACTAAATTAAATTACTTTGACCTAAATTAAATTGAATTAATTTAACCTAAGATAAAGTTAAATTAAAATTAAAATTAATTTAAACTAAATTTAAAATAAAATCAAATTAATTAATTAATTAAATTAAATTAATTTTAAATTTAAATTTAGTTTAAATTTATTTTTAATTAGTTAATTAAATTATATATATATATATATATATATATATATATATATATAATTTTTATTTTAATTAAATTGGATTTTTTTGTTATTAGAATTATGAGATGTAAATGCTATCTCAATGAAGAATTTGTATAAATTAAAGTTACTTTACTTTATTTAGTAAGGGTTTCCAGGTACTACTATGTTTCATACCATCATCCCTATTCATATTATTAGAGGATTTTTCAATTTCAATTGCTTCTTTAATTCTTCTTTTTAAATAGTGGTCTTCCTTATGGATTAATTTAGCTTGTTCCATGCATATATAGTGAGAGGAGGAACAAGCGTGCTCTGCTAGACCTGATTTATCAGACCTATTTCTAGTAATATCACTAATGTGTTCTTTTAATCTTACTCCAAAGGATCTTCCTGTTTCCCCTATATAAACTTTACCGCACGAACAGGGAATTGAATAAACGCCTTTGTGATTTTTTGGGTCAATAGCATCTTTAGCAGATTCAAGCATGTTTCTTATGGTGTTAGGGGGTGTGAAAGCTACCATGATGTTGTGCTTAGCGAGAACTTTGGCAATTTTATCTGTGGTTCCTTTGATATAGGGAAGGGAGATTCTAGGGTTTTCAAACGATTTCCTTTTAATTTGTTTACTGGTTAAGGAATCTTTAATTATTTTGCGGATGGTGTGATGTTGATAGCCATTGTTTACAAAAACTTTATGGAGATGGACAAGTTCTTCATCTAGATGTTCAGGGTCGGAGATTCTAGAGGCTCTGGTGGTTAGGGTTTTGATGACACCCATTTTTTGCTTAGGATGGTGGTGGGAGTTTGCATGAAGATATCTGTCGGTGTGCGTCTGCTTTCTGAAGACCTGGTGGCTTAGCTTACCATCTTTCTTGGTGAGGAGGACATCCAAGAAGGGGAGCTGGTTGTATTTCTCAATTTCAATGGTGAATTTTATGTGCCGAGAGAGGCTATTTATAAGAGATAATAATTCCTTGAGCCTATCCAAACCGTGGCTCCATTTAGCAAAAATATCATCAACAAATCGTTTCCATTCTTCACGTGTAAAGGGGAAAGATCTAAGGGCCTTTTGCTCAAAGTATTCCATGTAAAGATTGGCAATCAATGGAGATAATGGAGAACCCATTGCAACACCATGAGTTTGCTCATAAATTTTACCTTTAAAACTGAAGTATGAAGATTTAAGGCAAATGCTTATAATTTCCACCGTTTCTAAGTCTGTAATGTTCTTTAAGACTTCTAGGGCTTCATCCACAGGAATCATAGTGTAGAGAGACACAACGTCAAAGCTAACCATTAGGTCATTGTCGTTAAATTCTAGGTTTTTGATCCAATCTATGAAGGAGGAGGAATCTTTGATGTAAGAGGGAGTGTTCCCTGCTAAAGGTCTAAGCTTACTTGCTAGATATTTAGCTAACCAGTAAGTGGGGGATCCTATAGTGTTCACTATAGGTCTTAATGGAACACCAGATTTGTGGATTTTAGGCACTCCATAAATTCTAGGGATAATGGCATTATTAGGAATTAATTTTTTCTTAATAGAGGCATCAAGGGAGGAGCTTTTAATTTTATCACTTACTAGGCGAAGAATTTTGCTGCTAGGGTCTTTGTTTAAAACTCTATAACAACCACTGTTGACTAAGTGTTCTTCCATTTTATGCTCATAGTCAGTCCTATTCATGATGACAGTGGCATTACCTTTATCGGCTTTTAAGATAATGATGTTCTTGTTATTTTTGATGTTTTTTAGGGCTATGGCTTCTTCTTTGGATATGTTGCTGGGGGGAGGTCTGGCATTTCTAAGAATTCTGGAAACATCTTGTCTTATTTCTTCTGCTTTGTTTTGGTCATTGTTTTTTATAATGACTTCAATGTTACTTATGATGTCATATATAGGAATTTTGGCTGGGGACACAGCAAAATTTAAACCTTTTTCAAGAAGCAGTTTTAAGTTGTCATCTACCACTAGCTGAGAGAGGTTTACTACTGTTGAATTGTTACTGAGGTGGTGAAGAGAATTAGAAGAGTTCTTACTTTGGTCACCGTCCACTGCGAGAGAGGCTTCATTATTTTGCTGAGGTTCATGAATCTGCTGCATAGGAATAAGACTTTCCTCCTGCGCTGATACGTGGTTAATTTGTGCTACATCATTTTCAATCTGCGTGGCTGTATGACCAGCGTGCTCCTGCGTAGGAGTAAAACTTACTTCCTGCGCTGCTACGTGGTAAATCTGTGCAACATCATTTACACACTGCGTGGATGAGTTAAGAATCTTCTGCGCAGGGAGTAGACTTTCAACATGCGAGGATAAGTTTAGAATCTTCTGTGTTTTGCTGCTGGAAGGACCACTGCTCAGGCTTCGATTAATACTCGGACCCATCACATTGATAGATCCATTATTGTAATGCGAAGAGTTGCTGGAGGTACTCATCTCCAGGTTTGAATTTAACAGAACCTGCGTGCTGTTTATTTCAGGGATACGAGGATTGGGAAGGGAGCAAGGTGCTGGGCGATATAAAGGGGAATAAGCAGAATTGTTAATGAGTTTGAAGTTTCTCAGCGAGTTTAGTTTACAGGTTTTTTTGGTTAGAATAAAATTCAGAAATTTCTCAGCTTTGTCGTAAGTGAGGGCGTCTAGATTTCGCCAGAGATCAAAGCTAAGAGTTGAAGACAGTAAGAGGTGTAAACCCAGAAGATTTTTAGAGGTTTTAATTAACTGAAATCTGGCAAATTTAATTTCATGTTTTATGAGAGTTTTGCTAAGATTATTAAAAAGAGAAATGTTACGACCACGATTAAGAGGGTGGCTGCATTTGGCGAACTTTGGAGTGAGGTTTTCATCTCTGCATTGCTTTGGAAATATGAGGTTGGATAGGATTCTGGCTCCTAACATTCTCATCTTCTCAAAATTAAGAGCATTGTTCTGCATATCCCTTCCATGGTGGGACTTAATGGTGTTGAAGAGAGATTCCATACAGGCTGGTAGAGAATTTTAATCAATGGAAAAAACCTGTGAGCAATTTTTGAAACCGACGTTTTGGACTAGCTAGGTGAGTCCATCATCAGGGTAATGAGATCTGTATTTTGAGAAGAGAGAGTCAAGAAATTGTGAACCTATTAATAGAAGGATAGAGAGGATAGAGAGATAACTTTGGGCTTGTGAGGTCGGCTAGATTTTCATATATTTATAGAAAAATTAATTAAATTAATTTTAATTTTGTTTTAAATTTTATTTTACTTTAATTGATCAACTTAAAACTAAATTAAAAATAAAATTAATCTGACCTAAATTAAAAATAAAATTAAAAATTAATTTAACCTAAATTAACTTAAATTAAATTAATTTTAACCTAAATTGATTTAACCTAAATTAATTTAACCTAACAAACTTTACTTTAACCTAATTTAATTAATATGACCTAAATTAAATTAAATTACTTTAATTTTAACCTAAATGAAATTAATTTAACCTAAATTAATTTAATTTAGGTTAAATTAATTTAACCTAATAAAATTTTTATTTAAATCTAAGTTAAATTAGTTAACCTAAATTAAAAATAAAATTCAAATTAATTTAACTTAAATTAAATTAATTTAAACTAAATTAAATTACTTTGACCTAAATTAAATTGAATTAATTTAACCTAAGATAAAGTTAAATTAAAATTAAAATTAATTTAAACTAAATTTAAAATAAAATCAATTTAATTAATTAATTAATTAATTAAATTGAATTAATTTTAAATTTAGTTTAAATTTTGTTTTAATTAGTTAATTAAATTATATATATATATATATATATATATATATATATATATATAAATATAATTTTTATTTTTATTTTTATTTTAATTAAATTGGATTTTTATTTTTTTTTATTAGAATTATGAGATGTAAATGCTATCTCAAGGAAGAATTTGTATAAATTAAAGTTACTTTACTTTATTTAGTAAGGGTTTCCAGGTACTACTAAGTTTCAGACCATCATCCCTATTCATATTATTAGAGGATTTTTCAATTTCAATTGCTTCTTTAATTCTTCTTTTTAAATAGTGGTCTTCCTTATGGATTAATTTAGCTTGTTCCATGCATATATAGTGAGAGGAGCAACAAGCGTGCTCTGCTAGACCTGATTTATCAGACCTATTTCTAGTAATATCACTAATGTGTTCTTTTAATCTTACTCCAAAAGGATCTTCCTGTTTCCCCTATATAAACTTTACCGCACCAACAGGGAATTGAATAAACGCCTTTGTGATTTTTTGGGTCAATAGCATCTTTAGCAGATTCAAGCATGTTTCTTATGGTGTTAGGGGGTGTGAAAGCTACCATGATGTTGTGCTTAGCGAGAACTTTGGCAATTTTATCTGTGGTTCCTTTGATATAGGGAAGGGAGATTCTAGGGTTTTCAAACGATTTCCTTTTAATTTGTTTACTGTTTAAGGAATCTTTAATTAATTTGCGGATGGTGTGATGTTGATAGCCATTGTTTACAAAAACTTTATGGAGATGGACAAGTTCTTCATCTAGATGTTCAAGGTGAGAGATTCTAGAGGCTCTGGTGGTTAGGGTTTTGATGACACCCATTTTTTGCTTAGGATGGTGGTGGGAGTTTGCATGTGGGACTTAATGGTGTTGAAGAGAGATTCCATACAGGCTGGTAGAGAATTTTAATCAATGGAAAAAACCTGTGAGCAATTTTTGAAACCGACGTTTCGGACTAGCTAGGTGAGTCCATCATCAGGGTAATGAGATCTGTATTTTGAGAAGAGAGAGTCAAGAAATTGTGAACCTATTAATAGAAGGATAGAGAGGATAGAGAGATAACTTTGGGCTTGTGAGGTCGGCTAGATTTTCATATATTTATAGAAAAATTAATTAAATTAATTTTAATTTTGTTTTAAATTTTATTTTACTTTAATTGATCAACTTAAAACTAAATTAAAAATAAAATTAATCTGACCTAAATTAAAAATAAAATTAAAAATTAATTTAACCTAAATTAACTTAAATTAAATTAATTTTAACCTAAATTGATTTAACCTAAATTAATTTAACCTAACAAACTTTACTTTAACCTAAATTAAATTAATATGACCTAAATTAAATTAAATTACTTTAATTTTAACCTAAATGAAATTAATTTAACCTAAATTAATTTAATTTAGGTTAAATTAATTTAACCTAATAAAATTTTTATTTAAATCTAAGTTAAATTAGTTAACCTAAATTAAAAATAAAATTCAAATTAATTTAACTTAAATTAAATTAATTTAAACTAAATTAAATTACTTTGACCTAAATTAAATTGAATTAATTTAACCTAAGATAAAGTTAAATTAAAATTAAAATTAATTTAAACTAAATTTAAAATAAAATCAATTTAATTAATTAATTAATTAATTAAATTAAATTAATTTTAAATTTAGTTTAAATTTTGTTTTAATTAGTTAATTAAATTATATATATATATATAATTTTTATTTTAACTAAATTGGATTTTTATTTTTATTTTTATTAGAATTATGAGATGTAAATGCTATCTCAAGGAAGAATTTGTATAAATTAAAGTTACTTTACTTTATTTACTAAGGGTTTCCAGGTACTACTAAGTTTCATACCATCATCCCTATTCATATTATTAGAGGATTTTTCAATTTCAATTGCTTCTTTAATTCTTCTTTTTTAAATAGTGGTCTTCCTTATGGATTAATTTAGCTTGTTCCATGCATATATAGTGAGAGGAGGAACAAGCGTGCTCTGCTAGACCTGATTTATCAGACCTATTTCTAGTAATATCACTAATGTGTTCTTTTAATCTTACTCCAAAGGATCTTCCTGTTTCCCTAGGAGCCCTTAGAGCTTACCTAGGTGAGATCCCACATTTTGTAGAGGGTTAGTTTTGGTGGTCAATGGTCCACACTAGCTGAGCTAATGAGGGTTTTCGGTATTGAGACATATACCCTAGCTGGTCGAAAGAGGAGGGATCAAATCAGATCCGGTCATTAGGCTTAACATGGAGATCCTGAGGAAAGGTCAATCATATCTCTCATAGGGGTATAACTTTGGAGGAGCTATTGTCAACCATTCATATATCTTGTTAGACTTTTAACAAGTTCTTAGAACCATATTTGGTATGTATTTCTATATCCATATTTAATATGATAAGGTTGAATATCTGATAAGTATTACCTGTGTTTTTCTTGATAATTTTTTGCAAAGTGTTATAGTGTCATTTGAATTTTCAGCAAAATTATGTGTGTAAATGTTTTGAAGCAATCTAAAGAGAAAATGTATCAAAAATTTTAGAAAATAATTAGAAGGAATATTACAGTTTCACAACATGTGTCGGGAGA
Source organism: Pinus tabuliformis (assembly GCA_031772625.1). Lineage (NCBI taxonomy): Eukaryota > Viridiplantae > Streptophyta > Pinopsida > Pinales > Pinaceae > Pinus > Pinus tabuliformis. The sequence goes on along the minus strand of CM062805.1, from coordinate 983,840,652 downwards.
GAAACACATAAATCCATTGGAGAAAACAACACTTGGCAAGAAAAATTTTGTGGATGAATGCTTAAAATTTTGGCTTCACAAGAAGCCCCCCTAGCAATCTAAAAGCTCTTCCTTTTATTGTATGTTAGGGCATTTGGCTAAAGAGGAAGAACACAATTTTTGAAAATCAAGGGAAATCATTTATCAGAGTTGTAATAAATAGTATAGCTTTATGAGACTCTCTTCCTATTCACCATCCTAGTTTGAGGATCCAAAACAATTATAAAGTTTAAATTATTGAAGAAAACCCATGGGATTTCTGTGGTGAAGTAGCACAACAAAACGCATCTATGGGTGGCTCAAGAGGGCTCATCTATTTTTCTTATTCTCATTTCTTCTCTTTCTCTAACAACATTGGGAAGGCCTCAAACAACTATGCTGAGTTATTTGCTTTAAAATTACTATTACAATTTACTAAATTTATGTATAAATATTAACTTATTCATATATATTTTAATTAGTATTTAAATGATTTTAAAAATTCTATTAACTCATATATATATATATATATATATATATATATATATATATATATATATATATATATATATATATATATATATAGTAATGAATGGATTCTTTTAATATTATAGAAATATAGAAAGTTTACAATTTATTAAATTTATAATAAAACAAGTCTAAAATTATTTATAGTAAAATTTATCCATATTAATTGCTTTATTGTTCATATATATATAAAAGTATTTAAAACATTTTTAAAATTTTTATTAACTTATTCATATATTTTTTAATTAGTATTTAAATGATTTTAAAAATTCTATTAACTCATATATATATATATATATATATATATATAGTAATGAATGGATTCTTTTAATATTATAGAAATATAGAAAGTTTACAATTTATAGTTTTAACATATTTTGAAATTCCTTTACGAATAACAAACATATAGTGAAATTAAATGTAATTATGAATTCCTTTAAAATTAGAAAATTTAAAATAAGAAGGCAATAAATTGAAATAGAAAAGACAAGAAAAAAGGACTTATTTCTAATGGAAAAGCAAAAATAAAACAATTCTTTTATTGTTAAAAATAAGTATGATACTGAATGGAAAGATAATATTAATTATGGAAAAAATATTTTATATAATTAATTGAATTTCATAATCTTCAATGTTTTATTGAAAAAAGAAAACCAAAATCTCTAATATTTAAAATTTATGAGGAAACATTGGGATAACAGATTTAAAATAAAAAATAATAAAAATAAAAATAAAAAAATCAAATAATTTTTAATAAATTGATTTTAAACCACATAAAATTAAACATCCACCAATGAAAAAATAGAAAATCTAATTTTAAAAATTCAAAAATTAATTTTTGATTTCCAAAAAAATAAATTTAATATTTAATATTACAAAAACTTTAACAAACTTTGGAAATAGTTTTTAAAAATTTGCAAATTCATTAAGAGTAAAATCATTTTGACTGAAAGTGAGTACAATATACTTTTCCTTCGACAAATTTAAAAATAAGAACTTATAATAATAGAAAAAATTATTTTAAATGTTATTTTCAATCAATTTTGTATAATTCTTTCTTAAAAATTAACATAAATTTATTAAATTATTTTAATATTTCCATATATATATATATATATATATATATATATATATATATATAGATTATATTAAAATGTAATTAAATTATTTTTTCATAACAAAAATTTATAAAGACAACCCTAAACAGCCCCAACTATCTTTTAGTTCATATTTGTAAACTTATATTGATCTATTTTATAATTACAAATTTTTTAATTATCTTTTAAAGAAATTAAAATTATATTTCAAAATTATTTTTGTTTGAAGTTCGACATTTCATTAATCAGAGGAAGCATCACAAAGGAGTGTACTTTGTATTAATGGTCTACTCGAGGGGAAACCAAACAAAGAGAACAAGTGTTTGATCTTAAGATTAGAAAAAACCTTGCTTAACCAATTTATCAAACAAAATGAAAGGATTTTCTAAATACATATGTTGTGTCGACAGACGACAAAAATATGTGTCCTAATCTATAAAACCAAACAAGCTAATACATGGAGACTTCATGGACAAAAAGTAGAGAAGGTATGAACTGATATGCACTTAGCTGAGAGAGTCGCCCACTTATGCACTAGTGAAGCATGACTTTCATATGACAGTGAACCAAGACACCTAAACATGACCACAATCTCCTTAATGGGAGCAATGGAGTGTCTATGACCACAATCACGATCCTTCGAGCCTCTAAGAAACATAACTCATGAGCCACACATCCCATTCCCTCAGAATCTGATGCCACTAGCCCTCGTGCCATGAACAATTGAGTTGCAAACTTGGGAACCACCTCAATACAATATTTTGAGTCATTCTCCCTTACCCATTGCTACCCATCGACTGAAGAAGTAATGGAGGTAAGCCAGAGTTTACTGATGATTTTTATTGCCATTATCTCACTATATGAGACTGTCGCCCCGAAGTAAAAGAATACCTTTGTCAATTTACTGATATCAATCATGGTGCCCAATGAATTAAGAGAAGGAAAAAGGTTCTTGGTGAAAAGCAAACCATTAGAGAAAGGCTCAAATACCAACTTGAACCTTAAAGTGCCCAAGCTGATGCAGGAGTATGTTGAGAACAAAGTAGGAGGTGCAATGATACACAAAGATGCCACCTTTAAGAGAACGAGAGAACACCTAAACATGGGCCAACATATGTATGCATGGATGCTACAAAGACAATTAACATGGTCACTGAGGGGGACATATACAGTGACACAGATAAGAATACAATATTGTTTTCTTGAAACCCAGGCATATCTAAATAAGGAATTCGACATCCCCATGAATCTGCCCTCTGCTCACACCTCAAGGAGCCTTTCTAGATAATTATTGATCACCATCATTTTCCTGTAAGCTAGAGTCAAGTGAATTTACCTCCAGCCTAGGTTTGTTAATGAGCCCTGCGTGCGAGGATTTATCAAAGTGTACCTGCACATTGCATTGAACATTTGAAAAACTAGGTGGCCTGCGTAACCATCATTTGGGGTCATGATCATGATGTTTGGTTGGTACGAGCATCCTCCATGGGGAAATTATATTTCAAAATTATTTCTGCAAACTTATTATTGATAAAATTTGGAATACCTATGTAATAGATTTTGTAACCCTTTACAAAATCCATAACATAAGTATTTCGAAACTCTATCAACGTATTTAACAACTATGGAAAACCTCACTCACATACTTGCCATCCTAGATTCATCTTAACCTCATATCTATCAAGTGTCTAGAGGGATCAAAACTCTTGAGGTGAAAACCTTTCCTTAAGTTTTGCATTCAAAAAGGAGGTTTTCACCTCGATATATTTAATCCCTCTCGGCGCTTTATAGATATGGGGTTAAGATGGATCTAGGCTAGTTATATAATAATATGTAATATCTCTATTTGTATCTATGTGTCTCTTTCTTATTCCCTCTTTCCCCCCTCCAACTATATCTCGATATCTCTATATCTATCTCTCCTTATTTGTCTCTCTATATATCCCCCCAAACATACACACTCTCTCTCAATATATATTTATCTCTCCCTCCCTCCCTCCTCCCCTCTCTCTCTTCCTCTTCTCTCTTCCTCTCTTCCCCTTCTCTCCCTCTCTTTCTTCCCCCTTCTCTCTCTCTTCCCTCCCACTCTCCTCTCTCCCTCACTCTCTCTCCATCTCTCCCTTGTCACCCCCTCTCTCTCCAACTTTCTCCCTCTATTTCTTTCTTCTTCCCTCACTCTCTCCCACCCTCTAACTCCATATCTCTCTCCCTCACTCTCTCTCCTCTCATTTGATTCCTCTCTCTTTTCCTTTCTCTCTCTCCCTTTATCTCCCACCTCCCTCTATCTCCCCCCCATCACTCTCTCCATCTCTCCCTTGTCACTCCCTCTCTTTCTCCACCTCTATCTCTCTATGTCTTTGTTCTTTCCTCCCTCTCTCCCCCCACCTCCCCCCCAACTTCATCTCTCTCTCCCTTCATATATCTCTTCCTTCCTCTCTCCCTCTCTCTTCTACCTCCCTCTACCTCTCTCTTTTATCACATTGTTTTGTGTTTAAGAAAGTATGTAAATTGAAAAAATTCAATTGGTTGTAAGATATTAAACCTATATCTTGGATCAATCATGTCAAAGAAAATAAAGTAATGAATCTCGCACTATATTTCCTCAATTATTATTAGTCACTTTTATTGCTCTAAGATGGATCTATGCTAGTTCTTAATAATATTATTTATACTATATAAATTTCACATCTTTATTCATCAATAGGCGTATATATATGAACTTTAGATGGAAGGAGGTTTGTTGACTTTTTTTTTTTAATTGAGGGCCTAGATTGATTCTCAAGGGAATATGCTCAGCATATGCTTAGTCTTAATTCTTATCAATGATTGTAGTGTATTACAGATTTTATTAGGTTGCATTGACTTTTAATAAATTTAAAAAGTTAGATTCGTGCCACATGGCTCCCTGCCCACGAATTTCCTAGGGATTTGAGATTATTCCAATTATAATAAGTTCCTATATGACAATTTCCTCAGATTATTTATAACATTTATTTTTATATAAGCATTTTTTATTTAGAAAAATGGTCCATTAATTTTAATAATTTTAAAAAATTAGATTCATGCCACGTGACTTCCCACCCACTAATTTCCTAGGGATTTGAGATTATTCCAATTCTAATAAGTTCATCCATGATAAGTCCCTCATTATTAGTTATACCATTCATTTATATATAAACAAATATATAACAAGGTAGTTTCCTACGTCTTCACTATGAAGCAAATAAATTCCATCCATTCTGGTGTTAAGATCTCCCTCAACATGTTTGAAGATCATATTGTGTACTCCAATCTTTTGCTCAATCTGGAAGAATGTGGGCTACAAGTTGTGAATGCTACATCTTCTTCGATTGATAACAAAGTTTTCCATACCATATATAACAAGGTATATTCCTATAATCATGGCTACAACTTACTTCCCTATTAGTTTTACTAGTATCTGAACATACATATATTTGTACACTACCACAGGTGTCTAATAGCGGCAAATTTAACGTGGATAACCTCTATGAGAAGTTTTGAAATTCTATATAGGATCATGAGGCTAAATTACAAGCCCTTAAATCTCGAGAGGAATATATGTCACCTCACAAATAAGGAGTACAATGTTTGACCAGCGTATGCCACGAACCTACATGAGATCAATTATGTGTTTGCTATAAATTTAATGAGTGTGGTTTAGATGTTAATTATTTGAAGGACTGCTATATGGAAGGTTGCTTTAATTTTCAAATACAAATGTATAAAAGTAGCTCAACTATGAATTTGGGTTGTCTTAGGTAAAGTAGCATGAATGAATCTGTGCTCTAAAATTAATTAGCAATCATTCAATAACAAATTTTCAAATTGCAAGCTAGTCTTATTAGTTTTTCTTTAAAGATCAGTATTGATCTATTTTAATCACAAATCTAAGAAGTGTTTAGAGTGATATAATTTCTTCTTATGTAGTTTTTTTTTAAATGCAAAATTTGAAAAAAAATGTTTGCATCTCAAAGATAAAATTGACAAAAAAATATAACCCAAATATAAAATAATAACATTACTTGAAATGCTTAAAAATGTTTTAACCATGAAAATTTATTTCTTTTCATTGTACATGTTAGTTGACATTGAAATATTTTACTTAATATGGCATTGGAATACTTTATTTATGAAGTATATTGTTTATATTAATAAGTTCCATGATGTGTTCCTTCATGATTAATACATTATGAAATTTAGAAATTATAGTTGATGTCTTGAAATGTATTTTTATTTTTAAAAATTGAAATGGAATTATATTGTAAATTGATGATAAGTAAAATAGATTAAGTAGCCCACGGGGCTTTGGATTGACGGTGAATGTGTGCGCTGTTAAGGGACTCCTTGCGATAGGTCACCGGTTCAAATCCCCCGTGGGTACTTAGGTTAGTCTTAACTAAAAAAGAAATAAATTAATTAATTAAGTAAAAATATAAAATTGGTTTTTTTATTAAATTAATTATCAATTTTTGAAATATCTCATACATTAAAAAATTGTAAATTTATAGATTTAAAATTCTATCAATAATGTTTCACATGTTATATTTTAAAAAAAATTAATATATTCAACTGAAATTATAGTAAATGAATTTATGAATTTACAAATGCTTATTTCGTTTCATTTCAGCATTTCGTTTCATTTCATTTTATATGAATTTATTATTTGAAAAAATAATTATCTATTATTCATTTGTTTTTAAGATTTTGCACTATATTTTGATTTTTTTTCATTACAAAAATATAAATAATAATTTATAAACCATTTAAATTTAAAATAATAATTTATAAGCAATTTAATTCCTTCCATTGCTTTATATTAAAATTCCATCAATAATGTTTCACGTGTTATATTTAATATATATCTATCTATCTATATATATATATATATATATATATATATATATAATCAAATGAGATTATAGTAAATGAATTTATGAATTTCTAGATGTTTATTTCATTACATTTTATTTTATATGATTTTATTTTTGAAAAATTCATTATATATTATTCATTTGCCTTTAATATTTTGCACTAAAATAATAATAATACTAATTTATAAACCACTTAAATTTAAAATAATAATTTATAAACAATTTAATTACTTATATTGCTTAAATGTTAGCATTCATGATGTATGTGAGATTTCTAACAAAATAATTTGAAAGAGATTTGAGTATGATGTTTTTAGTGGTATTTGGTTGTTCAAAAATCAATCCAACGTTGCATTATGACAAACATTGTTGCAACATGACAATTTATCTAATACTCATTGTCACAATGTTACATTGCATTGCAATTTATTCAATGTCACCTCTCAAAATTAATAAACCCAAGGGATTGATATTATAAATGCAAGGGTTTTAGAAATAATCCCTTCAGTTTATAATATCAATCCCTTGGGTTTATTAATCTAAGGGTTGATATTCCTAAGGTATAATATTATTCATAGGGTTTATAATATTACTCCTAGGGTTTAATATAAATCCCTTGGTTTTACAATCATGATCATTTGTGGTCAATGATGGTCCGATGCCACAATGTGCGAAAGATTGCCTCAATATGAAAATCAATCATGGTCAACCATGGTCGAACGCCATATTGTGACAAATATCGTCTCAGTATGAAAATCAATGATGGTAAGTCATGGTCAACCATGTTTATTTTAGGGTTTATAATATTTATCCCTTGGGTTTAATATTATTCCATTGGTTTTATAATCTTTTGAGTTTTTAGTATTAATCCCTTGGGTTTGTAATATCAATCTCTTGGTTTTATTAATCTAAGGCTTCATATTCCTAGGGTATAATATGACTCATAAGGTTTATAATATTAATCTTTAGGTTTAATAAATCCATTAGGTTTATAATCATGGTCAACCATGGTCCAATGTCACATTTTGATACATATTTTCTCAATATGAAAATCAAACAATGTCGCATTGTGACAAGGATTGTCTCAATATGAAAATCAACCATGATCAAATGTCACATTGTGACAAAGGTTGTCTTAACCATGGTCACATTGTGACAAAGACTCTCTCTTGGTCTAATGTCACATTGTCACAACCATGGTCATCCATGGTTAACCATGGTCCAATGTCACATTGTGACAAAGATTGTCTCAATATGGAGATCAACCATGGTTAACGAAGGTTAGCTATTGTCCAACGTCGCACAATATGAAAATCAATCATGGTCTACCATATTCCAATGTCGCATTGTGACAAATATTTATCTTAGGGTTTATAATATTTATCTTAAGGTTTATATTCCTTGGTTTTACAATATTTATCCCTTGGATTTAATATTATTCCCTTGGGTTTATAATATTTAATCTTAGGGTTTATATACCTTGGGTTTATAATATTAATCCCATAGGTTTAATATTATTCCCTTTGGTTTATATTATTAATCCGTTGGGTTTTTAGTATTAATCCCTTAGGTTTATTATTCCCTTGGGTTTATAATATCAATCCCTTTAGGGTTTATATACCTTGCATTTATAATATTAATCCCTTGGGTTTAATATTATTCCCTTGGTTTTATAATATCTTTGGGTTCAATCATGGTTAATCATGGTCACATTGTGACAAAGACGGTCTCTTGGTCCAGTGTCACATTGTCACAACCATGGTCCTCCATGGTCCACACCGCATTGTGACAAAGATTGTCTCAATATGGAGATCAACCATGGTCAATGATGATTTGCCATTGTCTAGCGTCACATTGTGACAAATGTTGTCTCAATATGAAAATCAATCATGGTCAACCATATTCCATCATCGCATTGTGACAAATATTAATCTTAGGGTATATAATATTTATATTAGGGTTTATATTCCTTGGGTGTATAATATTTATCCCTTGGGTTTATTATTCCCTTGGTTTATGATAATTATCTTAGGGTTTATATACTTTAGGTTTATAATATTAATCCCTTGGGTTTAATATTATTTCCTTGGGTTTATATTATCAATCTGTTGGGTTTTTAATCTCTTGGGTTTAGTATTAATCCCTTGGGTTTATTATTTCCTTTGATTTATAATATCAAACCCTTGGGTTTATTTGGTTCATATTCATAGGGTATAATATTATTCATATGGTTTATAATATTAATCCTAGGGTTTAATATAAATCCCTTGGGTTTACAATCATGGTCATCCATGGTCAACGATGGTCCAATGTCACAATGTGCCAAATATTGTCTCAATATGAAAATTAACCATGGTCATCCATGGTCACCAATGGTCCAATGTCACAATGTGCCAAAGATGGTCTCAATATGAAAATCAATCATGGTTAGCCATGGTCCAACATCACATTATGACAAACATCGTCTCAGTATGAAAATCAATAATGGTAAATCATGGTCAACCATGTTTATTTTAGGGTTTATAATATTTATCTTAAGGTTTTTATAACTTTGGTTTATAATATTTATCCCATGGGTTTAATATTATTCTCTTGCAACGAGCCATTGTAGATATTGGAGACAGATAGAAGGCAGGGTCTTACATTTACACTGTACAGTTATATCAAAAGTGAAATTAATTTCCTTGAAAGTATTCCTTGGAAAAAAAATTATTAATAATAACTTTTTTCAATTTCCATTATATAGGCTCCCATAATGGATGAGAAAGTTCCCATGAGAATAGTGGGAGCCATACTAAATCGAAAAAGAATGTTATACAAATGCATTTCAAGTAATTGCAATAGGACCTAGCCCATTGATCCTTTGGCTCAATTTTTTATAGGGATATTTAATCATCATAGGTAAATGATTCATTTGATATAATGATTATGCATCATTAGCTAATGAAATTAGATTATATATTCACAAATTTCATGAATTCATAATCTCTTCCCAAACCGAACACAAATCTTTCGTTTCATTCGGCTCTCCTGCTAAGTTACTTTTTATTCCCTAGGAATCAATATATTCCTTTTTAGGAGTGATTCATCCTTCTCGAATGCAACATACAACTTCCTCTCCGTTGTACTTCACTCTTTAAGTGTGCTTGTTCCCCTTCCTTTTTGTGTAGATTATCGCGATGGAGCTATATTCCCTAATGAGGAATATAGCTCCATCACGATGCTAATTCGTCCAATAGGCCAACTATATACATACACCATCCCAAGTAACGATTTTTATATTGATCGTTTACATCCTAATTGTAGAAACCATCACAGTATAATAGGAACATATGGTGAGTGGTTCACCTTCCCCTATGGAGTACGCTTTCCAAGTTTATTAGTTGATTGGATAGTAAATGCACATATACATTAACCATTAATGGAATATCTATAGAATAAATAGACTTAGATTATTTTTCAACGGAAGGATGAATCGCTCTTGTATGTTGCATTCAGGAAGGATCAATTGCTCCTTAAAAATATTCTATTGATTCTCTTCCAGTTAGTTGATTGGATAGTAAATGCACATATGCATTAAACATCACATTGTGACAAAGATTGTCTCAACCATGGTCAATAGCCATGGTCAACCATGGTCACATTGTCACAAAGACTATCTCTTGGTCCAACGTCACATTGTCACAACCATGGTCCAACATCACATTGTGACAAAGATTGTCTCAATATGGAGATCAACCATGGTCAACAATGGTTAGCTATTGCCGAATGTCGCATTGTGACAAACGTTGTTTCAATATGAAAATCAATCATGGTCAACCATATTCCAACGTCGCATGCCAACAAATATTTATCTTTGGGTTTATATATTTATATTAGGGTTTATATTCCTTGGGTTTATAATATTTATCCCTTGGTTTTAATATTATTCCCTTAGGTTTATAATATTAATCCCTTGGATTTAATATTATTCCCTTAGGTTTATATTATCAATCCACTGGGTTTTTAATCCTTTGGGTTTTAGTATTAATCTCTTGGGTTTATAATATCAATCCCTTTAGGGTTTATATACCTTACATTTATAATATTAATCCCTTGGGTATAATATTATTCCCTTGAATTTATAATATATTTGGGTTCAATCATGGTCAACCATGGTCGCATTGTGACAAAGATTGTCTATTGGTCCAGCATCACATTGTCACAACCATGGTCCACGTTGCATTATGGCAAAGAGTGTCTCAATATGAAGATCAACCATGGTCAACAATGATTAGTCATTGTCCTATGTCGCATTGTGACAAATGTTGTCTCAATATGAAAATGAATCATGGTCAACCATATTCCAATGTTGCATTGTGACAAATATTTATATTAGGGTTTATATTCCTTGGGTGTATAATATTTATCCCTTGGGTTTAATATTATTCCCTTGGGTTTATTAATCCCTTGGATTTATAATATTTATCTTCGGGTTTATATATCTTGGGTTTATAATATTAATCCCTTGGCTTTATATTATCAATCCATTGGGTTTTTAATCCCTTGGGTTTTTAGTATTAATCCCTTGGGTTTTTAATTCCCTTGGGTTTATAATGTCAATCCCTTTAGGGTTTATATACATTGCATTTATAATATTAATCCCTTGGGTTTATTATTCTCTTTGATTTATAATATCCATCCCCTGGGTTTATTTGGTTCATATTCCTAGGGTATAATATTATTCATATGGCTTATAATATTAATCCTAAGGTTTAATATAAATCGCTTGGGTTTAAAATCATGGTTATCCATGGTCAACGATGGTCCAATGTCACAATGTGCCAAAGATTGTCTCAATATGAAAATCAACCATGGTCAACCATGGTCCAACATCTCATTGTGACAAACATTGTCTCAGTATGAAAATTAATGATGGTAAATCATGGTCAACCATGTTTATTTTAGGGTTTATAATATTTATTTTAAGGTTTTTAAACCTTGGGTTTAATATTATTCCCTTGCAACGAACCACTATAGATATTGGAGACAAAGAGAGGTAGGGCCTGACATTTACAACTATATCAAAAGTGAAATCAACAAATGGTTTGTGGATTTCACTGCCTTTTTATTTTCAATGTTATACAAAATGCAAGACAGTGCGAGAAGGGATTGGTTGGAAAGCGTGAATGGCGGTGATCATTATCCTTTTGATTTGAATTGGTGCAACTTTTTTCAATGGTCTCGATTTGTTTTGGAAAAGGCTAGCATTTAATAATTATGTTCTAGTATAGTGTTTAAAGTCGAATTTCATATCAACCACATTTAAATTGTTGTTTAATTTTTATTAAATGTTTATTTCATAATTACTTCATTATTATTTATTAAATGATTATTAATATAATTATTATTATTATCTTTATTTATTTATTTATTTATTATTATTAATTAATATAATAATTGTTATTATTTAATGTAATAGTAATTATTGTTAATATGGTTCTCATATTTATATTAATATTAATATTATTTATAATAATATTAATAACATTAATTCTTAATATTATTGATAATTGATATATGTACTTCATATGGGCCTATGGTCATTTATCAACCACATTTATTAATGTGATTGGGCTAGTATATAAAAGTAGTGTCATTTTTTATTTTATTAAAATCTTGATTTAATTCCTATGTGAATATTTTTAGTAGTCATGAGGATAGAGAATTTAGATATATCCCAAAAATAAATGTAATTTTTTTACTTTTAGATTTAATTAACAAAATATTATAAAATTAAATTAAAATAAAATATTTATAAAATATTTTGATTGTGAAATGTCCAAGAAGTTTTAGACAGACAGTGATAGGGTGCTTTGTTAAGACACTCCTTGATGTGAAGTCACCAGTTCAATTCCCCGTCCTGATCGAGGTGATATATTGGACATGTTGAAGATGTAGTACCACTAAGCTTACAAAAAAAATTATTTTGATTGTGAAAAAATTATGGTTTTTGGGTATGCAGTATTGATAATTCATGGTATTGTCTCATTGTATTGTAACAAAGTGGAGATGAATATCCATGGTTAAGAATCTTGTCATATTGTAAGTTTATTGTAAGTATTATGTTTTTATGTACTTAACTAAATTTAAATATGGTTATGGAATCATTATTTTAATTTATAAACTAAAATGTTTCATAATTTATAGCTACTACTTGTTATATTTTTTAATGTGATATATATTATGATTTTCTTTCATCTAAAAAATTGTTTAATTTTATTAATAAAAACAAAATCAAAATATAATAAATTAGCTATAGAGATTGAAAGGAGGCTAAACAATATGAATAGAGACAATGGCTTGAAAATTAGCAGTATTTTTTAATGTGATATATATTATGATTTTCTTTCATCTAAAAATTTGTTTAATTTTATTAATAAAAACAAAATCAAAATATAACAAATTAACTAAGATATTGAAAGGATGCCAAACGATCTGAATAGAGAGAATGGTTGGAAAATTAGGAGTTGTTGGATCCCTACCATTTCATCCTAAGTGTCTTCTTCTTCTTCTTTTTCATCACCACCACCACCACCACATATTTCTAATTTCTTAACTGTTATTATTTAATTGTAATTTTATGTTGAGTATGATTAATTCATTATTGATTTATTTATTTATTTAGTTAATTATTATTATTATTGTTATTTTAGTTTGACCCTTTATTATTTTTAAGTTTTTAGAATTAATTGTTTGGATTATTTAAGTTCAACTAAATATTATTTTTCCTTTAGTGTTTTGATTATTTAAGTTTCACCCAATTTGTTTTATTTAAGTTTTACCATTTACTTTCTTTTTTTATGTTTTTAGAATTAATTGTTTTATTATTTAAGTTTGATACAAACATTATTTTTATTTTATTATATTATTATATTGATTTTATTAATTGTTTTATTGTTTGATTATTTAGCTTTGACTTAAATATTTTTTTATTTTATTTTTTGATATTTATTTCTTTAAAATTTTCCTTTTGATTAATTATTTTCATTAATTCAATATTAACAATTATATTCTAATCATTATTTCTTTATATTAAAAATATTATTTATTTAGTCAAATTTAACAATTTTCTTTATCTGAAAAAATTATTATAAAAGCTAAAAAAAAATTTCTAGAACTATATGATTTTTACCAAAAATTTTCTTACTTTCCATAATATAAATCACATAAACATAAATTCAATTATAACAAATATTTAACTTTTTATATTTTTAAATGTTTATACTCATTCATTCCAAATATTGGGATTTATATTATTTTTTTTAATTAGAAGACAACTTGTTTACATACTTACCCTAAATCTACCAATCTACCTTATAAACCTCCTCTAGGCACCATTATTTCCAAATTTTAAGTTTTTATTATTACACTGCTTACCTAATTTATACTTCTATTTTATATTTCTATTGAATTCTATATGCCCTTTGTAACATAAAAATAAATTAATATCTATGGAAACTATAAACAAGAAATTTATGCTAATATTATTTCACTTAACGCGTTGTATCCTGTACAAAAACAAAACCTCTTACACCAAAGACAAAAACAGACGCCGTTAATCTTGCAGTTTAACTGGTTATATAAATTTTAAGGAACCTTACACCAAAGACGTTTGTCTGTTAAAAGCCTAGAAAGGTAGGCGTCAGTAATGGCGATTTAACTCAGCTGTCAGTGAATTTTGACTTCAACTCTTAACTGCCAACTGACTTTGTTCTGTTCAATGCCGAACACCATTAATAACAGCCTAGTCTAACTGCCCTGAGCACAACATTAAATTATATGCTTCCCACATACACCATTAATCACAATGCCCGAGACATATATTTATTGACTCTGGCCAAGTTACAGGATTGCATGTGGATTGTCGGCGGGTTCCACTCTTCCATGCACATTCCTGTGATTCTATTATGTCCCATAACATCTTTAGGTATGCTATGCCATCAAAAAAAAAACGATAATCACGACGAACCTGAGATACATATGCCTGCAACTCCCAGTAGTAAACAACACATCACAATTTTTTTGGCGGGCCAAAAATCTACCAGAAACTCCAAAAATATCACATATAAAGAAATCCATTATTTATGAATAGCTTCTTTCATTCGTTGGAGTGCATCGGCACAATCTGAACAGAACTGCTGGGGATCTGGAACCACGTCCTCGGAGACCAAAGCTATGAGCTTCCCCTTCCCACCATAGCTTATGAAATGCATCACTATGGGCTGTTTCAAACATTCATTCATTAAACTCACGATATATCTTTAGAAATCCAAATAGAAACAGGTAAATGAAAGAAGCCTAAATAATACTCACAGCATGGTTTACGTATGCAGTGGGAATAATGTGAGTAACGTGATTGTCACAGAACTCAATTTCTTGCGCAGGCCCAATCACGTTAGAGAAACCCAACGTTGTGCTCGTACTTAACTTGTTGGCTATGTACTCCACCAACTACAATTACAAATGTTGATTGTTAAATGTATTGTGGGTTGAATTTAAGTTTATGGTAGATTTTGGAATATTTCGATTAGAATAAAAGAGGTATCAGGGCGAAATTGGAGATTATAAATTTATGGGAAAAAGAGAAGTTAAATAGTGAACTTCAAATTTAAGACTTTTTTGATTTGTAAATATCAGTTTTTTGATTAATCACATCGTTAAGGTTTGGTAGACTTTTCCAACTAACTAATGGGATTTATCTTTAAGACAAGTGTACTTCATCTTACAAAAATTTAAGGGGATAGCAGATATTCCAAATATTCAGAAATTGCATATAAATTTTTAGAATATTTTGAAATTAAATAAACAAAAATAAGGTTAAATAAATATTAAAAATCTACCATCTAAATAAAAATGACCCGGAATGAAAAACTTTGTGAAAACCATTCTATAACATGTGAACAGATCTGATGGTTAGAGGGATACCTTGGCTGCCATGGAAGTGGTAAAGGCAAATGTGAGGGAGGACTCGAAAGATAATTTTTTAATCCTGGATGTACTTGTTGTTCTTCGACAGTACTCCAGGGGATCTGCGTAATAAACCGTCGGTAACGGGAACAACCAAAACCCTAGTTTGTTGCCCCACATTACTTGGGTTGGATTTTTCATATTGCTATCAAGATTCTGTCAGCAATTCCCAGACAAATAATAAGGACAAAGGTGAATATATATAGCTCCTAACCTGTCAAATATGTAATACTGGGTAGGGTTAGGGTTAATACTGGCTAGGGTTACCTTGAGCATTGGAGAGCGCCGCGTATTAACTGCAACTAGTGCTCTGGCACGCAAGTTCGATGGAAGGCAATATTCATGCTCTGCGCTTCCGTCGCTATTTACAGCTGGTTTTGCTGAAACGTAGAAATTTCATAAAATAATGGAAACACGAGTTGTGAATTGAGAATGAGAAGGGCAATGGATAGATGGGTTCGATCATTAAAATTAAAAGAAATTAGATACGGGCAGCATACATGTAGCATTGCGCCTGCTGAGATAACGCACAAGTCCTGCAGAAATGGCTCCCATCATGACATCATTCACAGTCTACAACAATAAATTTTCACACATTAGTGCCTGTATTGGCTCATCCAGTCTCATCTGAAGCATGATGATCACAGGCGTAATAATTTATAAAATGACAAAATATAGCAGTTGTTTAATTCTTTTGGATGTAAATTGACACTTCACTTATCATCAAAAACTAAACCCATCATCAAGAACTAAGAAGCTAGACAAAAAAAAACTAAACCCATCATCAAAAACTAAGAAATTAAACCAAAAAAAAACAATAATGAGTGCTATAATAATGATAGTCATCATCATTCATAGCACTCTCTTATTATTTTTCATGATGAGTTTAGCTTCTTTGTCTCTGATGATAAATAGTGTCCACTCAAAACATGGGACCTTGGGCACACACAGTTTAAGTCGACATGGGACACGACCTTGGGCACACACAGTTTAAGTCGAGAAACAATATCCAACGTAAACAATTGTGGAAACTTTCATCCACATATACAAACTAGTATGCAAATATGAAAGAAATTAGTACTCCGTTCACTGCCTTCTTCACGGAGCATATATCCACCATGTCGAAAGTAACGTGAGCCAGGCGCTTTGTGTTACAGAATTTCATCTTTCTAGCGTCTTCTCTCAACAGATTCACGTCCTTTTTCCAGGAAACAGTGGCAACATAATCAAAGATTGTTAACAATGTGAACCAAAATGCTGCAAGCCAACCATAAACAGTCAGAAGAGTGCTTGATGTTTCTTTCACTCTGGACTTGTTTGGTTCTGGAATGGTTGGTAGGGATTTGGGATCAGAGGCTTTTCGTGTGGAGTTAACCAGAAGAGACAACAGAGACACACAATCTCCTACAGAATGATGGATTCTGAATACAAGGCTGGCTGCTGCCTCTCCTGATCTTGCATTCAAGACATGGACTTCCCACAGAGGTCTGGATGGATTCAGTGGAGGAGCAGTTGCAAGGGAAGCTGTGTATTCATTCACAAAGCCTGGATTCTGTGTAAAGGAAGGATCAAGGAAGGGGACAATCACATGATCATTTATCTCTACCTCTCTAAGAGACCACTTCAAATTATTGTTCTTGTCCCTTATCTGCAACCAAAAGGCATATCAGAACATTACTTTCAGCTCAAATTAAATGTAATATATGAAAAACCAACGCAAAACCATGGAATCGATAACCCTACACTAGATGATCTGCATTTCAACAAAAGAATGAGAAAGAAACTAACCAAAATGCTCGAAAATCTCTGGTGCTGTGCCACACTATTTTGAAGTGAAGTTTTCAAGGACACAACGTCAATATCTTTCTTAAATCCCACAATGGTAAAGATATAACTGTGCAATAACCTCCCAGTGGTCAGGCAGGCGAGTGGACTCAGTGGTTCTTCGTATGAACTTTTTCCATCTGCTAACTCAGACTTATCCTTGGGTATACACAAATAGTTTAAACTGCCTTCCTCCCCTGTTTTCTTGACAACAACCTCTCTGAGCTCATGATGAAGCAGCATGTTTCCTTTATCGAAACCATTGCTTGTCCCATTATTATTTCTCATCATGTAGTGGACTGGAGATCGATCACCTGGACTAGAGCTGAACGAACTACCAGCTGATGGAATCACCGTCCCTTGATCGAATTCTCACAGAGCTTCCTCCTTATATGGGAGCTTAAAGCCTATATGTCATCAATGTTTCTTCCGTAGAAGGCTCGTGGGGAGATGGACCAGCATGCAATTTCACATATCATCATATTGATTGGGATAGAGACGTAGAAATCCCTTCAATGGTGATTGCAATATGCGAAGAATTTTTAGATGCCGTAAGTCAATCTTCTACGTTTTCTCAGCATTTTTGGTATATGTTTTTGGTTAAAGTTGTTGGTAGAGATTCTTTACTAGAATCTCAGTGAAGTTAGGGTTTTTTTTAAAGAGTGTTAAATTTTAGATTGGTTGGTTTACTTGGGGTTTAGTCTCAGCAGGTAGCAGGTTTAAACTTCATGGGAAGAGGTGAGGGGTTTTGAATAGAAGTCATTTTGGGAGAATTAAAACTATTTCAAAAGGTGTATTTTATGGGGAGGGATTGAGGATAGAAGTCACTTTGGGAAAATTAAAACTATTCCAAGGGGCCTCATCCCATTGTGGGATGAGGGATTGATGATGGAAGCCACTTTGGGAGAATTAAAACTATTCCAAAAGAGTCATCCCATTGTGGGCTGATCCTTCTTCTTCCATCCAATAAACCCCTAGCCCATGACTAAAAGTTGAAGATAGAAACCATTTTGAAAAAATTAAAACTATTCTAAAAAAAATCAATTCATTGTAAAGGTTGAAGATAAAAACCATTTTGAGAAAATTAAATCTATCTCAAAAAAATCATTTTATTTTAGGTTGATAGTTCTTCTTCAACCCAATAATCTTGCTGGCTCCAAACTAGACTCCCCTGACTACCAAATAAACAAAAAAAACACAATGTCACCCATAATTATACTGCCAATTTATGAGAAAAAAACCAAAACCAAAATGAAAATGTAAAATAGTTATAAAACGCCATTACATCTGGACAGACACGTATACTTTGGAAAAGGGTGGTTAAAGATTCCTGATTTAGTATTGACCTATAGAAATGTTAAATTACGTTGTATTGACCTGTTGAGAAGTTATTGTCAAGAACTGAAAGGTTAATACAATACAATGTGGTACCCTGTAGAGTTAATGAATTCTGCCAACGTGTTCGATGTCACAGAGTTCCTGGGACTGCAATGGACCCACTGTACTTGTATGCGTTTTTTATTGTCTTTAGCGAGAAATTGACTGAATTCAATGTTCAGAATTACGGAATTACAACTTTCACACATACCCATGACCATTTATTTTCCTTCAGAGCATGTAATTGAATGTACAGCATCAATTTTGCCAAGTAAAATATATCCACGTATCTACCTCCTTTCCTTGAGCCTGTAATTGATCGTACATCATCAATTTTGCCTACATAAAGCAAACAATGAAGGAAGTAGTGTTTGTACAAGTTATTGTAGCTTGTCTACACATGGAAATAGTGCGGCCAAGCAATTTGTCAATGCAGAACTGAATATGTCCGATTTCTTAGCATGATCGTTGTGTGTATCACCATGAAAATCACATGGCCAAACAGTGTAATGATGCGTGCATGTAGGCATGAAAAATAACCAGTCTTCATTGAAATGAAGGGCGGTCACGAACATCATTTTCTATTAAGAGAAACGAAAGAGAGTTTTGAGGAAAACGTAAGACTCTTAAATGCAAACATGAAAATTTAAGTGTTGAGGTTTATATTCAAGTACAAATATTAAATTACTATTAATAAATTAAAGACAAAATTAAAATAAAAGGCACAAATGTTAGTTTTTATTGAAGTCCAATATTTTTTTAATATTTTTAATTAAATTTGTCGAATATTATGTAGAGATTTGTTTAATCACAAGATTTGAACTAACCACAAGTTTGAGTAGTGACGTAAATGTAATATGAATGTGGGAATTTTCACTGAGCTAAATTTATTTATATATTAAAAATACATTTTAAACAATAATTAAATTTATCTCACATTGAGTAGAGATTTGTTTCAATCACAAGATTTGATCTAATCACAAGTTTGAGTAGTGTCATAAGTGTAATATGAATGTGAGAATTTTCACGAAGCTAAATTTATTTATATATTAAAAATACATTTTAAACAATAAAAAAATAAAATTTGACTAAAATGTGTTTCACTATATTCTTTAAAAGAAAACAAAGCATAAAATAATTAAATGGTATTAAAAAATTATAGTACATTTATTCACTAGAGAATGATATTCATAAATTTATGAAGGAAAATTGTATAAATATATTTTGGTGGTATAAATGTTCACAAGTTTGTAATTATTATACTCTAGCTAAATATTTATAATTAATATGAAAATTGGGTATTTGTATATAGATGAAATATGATATAATTTTATTTCATTATGGTTTTCTCAAAAAAAATATAGTTTTAATTATTTGAATAAAATTTATGATATAATTGTTATTTGCATTAATCAAACATATATGTATAAAATTTTATAAACTTGGATTATAAATTTAATTTAAATTGGTTATATTGTTTGAAAAAATTGATTGGTTTTAATTATTAGGATCAAAATTATGATTTTGTAGTGTATTTTTTTTTGTTTCAATCACAATGATGCAGGAGCATCCAACTAAAGAGCTACAGCTAGATGAACCAGTGATTTTTTGTTGGATAGAAATGAGGTTTTGGTTTAGTCCTTTTATTTAAAAAGTTAAATTCGGCTAACACATCCATTGTAATTGTCTAGTTATGAATGGTTAGGTTAGTAAAAGTCAAAATTAGTTTTACCAGTCAGTTGTTAAATGAATGGCAGCTTTGCAACCACCTAGGAACTGTCTAGGAAGGTATAAACCAACCCAAATCTACCCAAGTAGGAGGTTTTTCCATTCCTAAAAAAACATGAAGTCTATGTGCGTTGGAGAAATAGACATTGGAGTTTTCTTTTCAATAAAAAAATGAGTTCCTGAGATATTGTGTCAGTTTATTATCAAATATGTTGTGAGTTGCTGTGACAAATTGCAGACAAAAGAGAGCAGGAAATTAAATTTACAGAACCCAGGTTCACACAGGATGCAGCCTAAGGTGGAGCAAGTAAAGATAGTGCACCAGATAACGAATTGTAGGTAATCATATGTTCAAAATTAAACAAGCATCTACAAATAGTTTATAGGAATTCCTTTTCATTTCCTAAGTTCTGTATACAAAGCCGAGTATAGATAGTCCATATATAATTTACAAAACCAACAAAGCAGCATTTAACAAACAGGAAAGAACCCTGTTAGGTTTCATCACATAGTATATAAATAACGTTAAGGACCAGCCAGGTTTCCTTCAAATTTACAAAGGAGAAACAAGGAACAAAACAAGTGCCGGTTAATCCAGTCGACCAGGGTATACACCGAGAACCTGATCTGAAAATGGGGTCTATAGGCTTCTTGTCAAGCTTACAAGAACCTCTCCCACTTCCAAAGCTTAAACATTCCCAAGATATTATGATTAACCAATTGTGGAATTAATAATGCTTGAAAATAGGTGTATGCTTGTGTTTATTTTTAACTGTTAATGTGCTTTAAGTTTATTTGCTTGAACTGATATAAAACATATAACAACAAATAAAGCAGCAATGCAATGTAGCAACAAAGCAAACACACATAACAACAATATAATATGGAGTTCACCCAAAACTCTTGGGCTATGTCTCCTTGAGCTCTAGTCAACTCGACTAGGCTCTCTGGGATTATGGAAAAGTCCTTTTACAAGCTCCACACTCAACTCCACTGTATTACACAGAAACAATGGGCTTAGAACACCATTTCATCCTTAGCTCTGAAGCTCTCAGGCTTTCTAGCTCTGGCTCTTGGCTCTCACTTTGGCTCTAGCTCTGGCTCTGGTTCTTGGCTCTAGCTTGTGGCTTTGGCTTTGGCTCTGGCTCTTGGCTCTCGGCTCTGGCTTCTCTGAGCTCTCTCTCAGCCTCTGCATGCCTCTATAATTCGCTTGACCTCCAAGCGACTCTCTCAACAACCTTCAGCTCTCTGGTTCACTCGCTCGACCTCCAAGTGATCCCAAAGACTCCCTCAGCTACCTACGTTGTCCGCTCTGCCTGCTCTCTGCAGCTCTGCCTCGTCAATTGAGCTCTCTGGCTTCTTTGAGGCATTCTTTTGGCTCTGCGGCTTCCTATCCATTTCTCTACGTATAATCATTCCTCTGTCTCTTCATCTGGCCCTCTGGCTTCTAGCTCTGTGGCTCTGCGCATTACAAACGCATCATTGCTTATAAAATGCCCGCTTGCCATGTGGCACAATGATTAGGGGCTGTTACAAAGGAATCGGGCCCTTTCTTCAGGAAAAACCCTAAAATGGAACAAAATTCCAATACACAGAGTTTTTTCGAAAATACACTATCGAGCGCGAAATCCCGGACTTCAAATTCTCTAAAATCGCGCTTATAAACCCTTTTAAATCCACCTTTTATGGTTATCGCAAGCCCACTGTTGATCTGCGTGATCTCCAATCCAATGGCTGACAGTCTGTTTCGGGTGGCTTATGTGCACAGAGATTACCCGCCTGAAAAGGCGGTTTTCTCTCTCCTGTGCCATGCCACATGTCAACCAATGTATGGGTTTCAGGCGGAGCCCGTCCAATACCACTTATCGCCTAAGGCCTGCCTGAAATCCCACTTACCACGGAACTCAAATAACCCAAAGCCGCATCTTTAAACCTTTCGGGTCCAGCTTTATCGCTTCGGGTCGTTTCCTTTGTATTTTGGTTTTTATAGCGGAAAGGCGCTAATACACAGAAAATCTGAAAATCTCGGATTTCAAATTTTATGCAATCGGGTCCATAATCCCTATCGGGTCTGGGTCCTGATCGCTAATCGCAATCGCAATGGCCCGGAGGTCTGCCGTTTGGGTATGTCAATCGTCGATCCACCGATCCACCAATCGCCGATATCACACCTCGCCTATCGCATCGGCGAGGGTCTATACATTATGCTCCTCCGATCGCCGATCACCTCAATCATCGATCACTGATACTGCTCATCGCAATCGCATTGTCGCATATTGCCCAGTTGCATGTTGTTATGCGTGGAGTCCCAATATCAAGCGAAGGTGTGCCCCCGATCCGATATATCGGAGATCGCTGATCGGGGGTCCTTCCACCTTTGTGTTAAGTCCATCCCTTTGCACATTTGCGATGTGATTTCCTTAAGGAGCCTTTTAGGCCATTTTTAGAAGAAATGCCTCCTTTTCCAAAGGACAAAGGAAATCTTCTTTCTGTGATAACTTCTTCATCCAAAGTCCATTTTAGCCCATTCAAGTTGCAGTAGATTCAGAATGAGAAGATCTATGATATGGGACTATTTCCAAGAGCATCCTTGGAATTTCATTTTCCTTTGTGATGAACATTTTAGACTCAAAAGTCTATCTTAGATCCATTTTGGATCACACCTTCCCACTAAAAGAACTTTTGGTCTCCAAAAGACTGATATATTGATCTGTACGGTAAATGAGAGTAACAACACCCTCTTCTTTCAGCCTCCCTACACTTGCCTTGCATAGTGCCTCTGAATCAAAGTCTCTGACCACTTTCCTTCTTGGATGTGCTGGTCCTCCTTGGAAGAACTGCCTTCCTGCAGAATTCCTGCTAAGATGGTCACAGAAGGTAGTTTGAACTTTTCTGCCTTGATCATTGATCCAAGGTGGCTCAAACAAATGTGAAGTACATATGTTCCACAAAATTTTCATTTGTACCTGTTTTGAAAAGCTGTCAACAACAACTGTTAACAACAACAGAGATACAAACAACAACTGGATGGCCTAAACTCCTGCTTCAACAAAGGAAACAAATTTTCACATCTTGTGAACACCTCCATGTCTTACATCTGCATACAAATGATGGACTAGCTAACAAGCCCACAAAACATGCCTTTAGAACAAATGACCCTTCAAGTCAAGCATGTAGAGAAAGACCATTAGAACTCTTTTTCAAAAGATGAAACACTTCATCATTATCTCCATCTTGGAGACCAAGTTAACTTTTCCCAAGTCAAAATTACACGCATGTTACAACAAAACAATCAACCCTTGAAGTTAATTACACGTACAAGTTCAAATAAAAGAACAACATCAACATCCCTGTGTTCATGCATATCATTCTCAGGCATGCAGTTCATCCTTCAACTTTCGCTTAAGCACATTATACTTTCAAAGCTAAAATGAACATAATGTTGCAGCAACAAAGTGAGTCTCATACTCAACTTTTTCCATTCACCTTCTTGGTAAAAACCTGCAACTTGCATCTCATTAACAAAGAAATGCAAATAGATGCATCAATAGACATGCAACCTTAATTGGATAAGACTCTAACCATTTCTCACCAATCCCTTTCAAAGGTACTACCTTTGTCTGCACATCAGCATCAACATGTGAATCATCCTGAAACACATCAATCATGGAATCTTCCTTTCCATTTTTTCCATTCTCTCTTTCCACTTTCTTCAAATTTTGTGGAAGCATTGTTGGATTCAGAGTCCAACATTTCTCAGCAAGATGCCCTTGATTATGGCAGTAAGTGCACTGCATGTGCATCCTCTTTACAGCATGACTTGCCTTGTTCAATGGACCTTTGGCTTCTTGCTTCCTTTCCTTCAAAAGTTTCCTATATGTGGCCATTCTCTTCCAACATCTAGAAACATTATGGTTATCCAAACCACAAAAGGAACAAGCAATTATTTTCCCATACTTATATGGAAATTGGAATAAGAGCTTACCTCAGCAATAAAGCCGAGCTGTTCCAGGATGAGTGGCAGTCCCTACTGAGAAATCATGACGAATATTAGCAAATGTAATAGCATATTGAATTAAAGAAGAGAACAAATATTGGTAAGAGAGTAAAGATCCCAGTTTCATTAAATTGTATAGCTACTGAGCCAAGCATTATGCATAGGGATGGCCACGCCATGAACGAGAACCAGGGAAGGAACACACACAGCCAGCAAGTATACAAATTCAGAGTTACAGGAGGTCATGAGGTCAATACCTCCTCCATCCATTCTCCAAACCCTCACGAAGCATAGTAGGGGTGAAATAAACCCCAAGTCAAAAAAATAAAAATCGATTTATGCCAAGTCTGGAAGCCTGTGGTCTAGCATACGGTCAGGTGGTTAGAATGCCACGTGCGAGGGAGGCTAAGTAAAGGTGCCAATGGCCTCATGGTTCCCCACCAATTAGTGGTATCAGAGGAAGTTACTCTTCCTGAGTGAAAATGGAGGTAGGAAGAAGAGGTCAGGGAAGACCTACAAGGGGAGCAGTGGATGAAGGACTGCGAGAGGAAATCTGAAGTCTGTCAGCTCGCTTGGCAGTAGTGGAAGCAGGAAGGCGTAGGGATCCTGAAGGTGGAGATGACAGTGAGGGTGAAACAGTGGTGACAACAGATGGGTCAGAAGATGAGGCACCAGAAATCAAACTGTTGAAATCAGTTTTGATGGCTAGCAGCAGACCAAGACTAGAACTTTCTAATCATGATGACAGCTTGTCCACAGAAGCCTTGTTAGACTGGATAAGCGAGTTGGACAAATACTTTGAGTATGAATAGTGTTACAGGAAAATTTGGGCACATCAACCTCGACTTCCAGATCTGTATTATTAGGGTCCATCAACCCCTAATTCAGTTGTTTTCATTCCATAATGAAGTCAACCTAATGATGCTTGCTTCCCAAGAGTTTCATGACACTATTCATCCAAAAAATGCCCCTAAGGAGATCAGTGCAGATGGCCCTTTATTAGGTTGCAATTCATTGCAAGAACTGTATTGTTTGGGTGCTTATTAGGTTGCAATTCATTGCAGGAACTGTATTGTTTGGGCGCTATGCATCGCACCTAGCCTTTGTTCTACCTGCATTGAGAGAGATCCATCAAATTTTTGAAATTGAATCCATTAGATTCCTTATCTAATGGATGCTTCTGGAGGTTTCTAGAAGGATAGAGCTCGCTTTTGGATGAGGAAGAAGACGAATGAACCTTAATCCATTATCCCTTCCTCCATGGAACCACTTCCCAATTTTGGCAAAGCATTCATGAGGGCCATTAATGGCTTAACCTCCTCCATTCAACTATAAATGGACCAAGCATTCAAAGGCTAGTCTAGGTTGGAACTTCTTGAGCTAAGGAAATGCTATTTGAGTGAGATTTGCAAGAGTATTGTGATGATGTCAAATTGTTACTTCATGAGGAGAGAAGGGTTTGAAGCTAGAAGGATGACACTGAATCGAGCATGCATCTACATGGGTTGTAATCTTTCCTTCTATTAATAAATAATTCTTAGCTTTTTCCATTCATGTGTTTATATGATGTATATCATATTCTTGATTCAATGATATGTTTAGTTAATAGATCGTCATTATTGTATGCTTTGATGGGTTTCTGTCTCAGCTTGTGTGCAGGTACTTTCCAAGCGAGTTAAGTACGGAAAGGAGTGGCGAAATCGGTCAAAGGAGAGAGGGATCGAGTGAAAGTTATAGGTTGGTACCTTTGTTCTTCTTTCTCTTATCTGTTAACTATAGGAAAAGTGATGAATTACTTTGTCTGTTGTTTCTAGACTAGCTACTAGGTCTAGAGGGTTAGGCGTTTGAAGAACACTAAATTTTCCCTAAACAAATTGGCGACTCCACTAGGGACCATTTTAACCCTTTTAATAGCTTATCGGCCTCTTAAGACACCTTGACATACTTTACTTGTTGTGATTCAACCTTTTGCATTGAATTTTGGTCAAAATTTGAGGTTAGATGACTTTTGAGTGGCCGCACAGGAATCAGTGCAGGCTAGCCTTAGAGACAGTGCTATGCATCGCACTTAGGCCTTCTTTGACCTACGCTGATTAACAAAGGAATATTTTAATCATTGCAGTTTTTCCCTCTTTGGCCTGCGCTGATCAATGCAGACTGGCCCTCTTTGACCTGCACTGATTAGTTTTCAATTCATTGAAATCAGCGCAGTTTTTAGTGAGAGACAGTGCTATGCAGCGCAGTTAGCCCCTCTTTGACCTGCACTGATCAACCTTAGGTTAAATTCCCACCTTTGGATTGAATTTTTGCCAAAATTCTTTTGATTGCTTGCTTGCTGAATATCAATGATGTCTTATCTCTGAAAACAGTCTTTTCATCTCCTTAGCCAGCCAGCCTTACTTTGATTGGATTGATTAAT
This sequence comes from Pinus tabuliformis, assembly GCA_031772625.1. Lineage (NCBI taxonomy): Eukaryota > Viridiplantae > Streptophyta > Pinopsida > Pinales > Pinaceae > Pinus > Pinus tabuliformis. The sequence continues at coordinate 983,813,763 of CM062805.1, read as the reverse complement.
GTTTCTTTAATGTTTTCTTTGTCATTATCAGTCTATAGTCAAAGTTAGAATATAGTTCATTGATCTTTGTCGAAATAAAATGTTGTAAAGTCATCTTTTCCTTCGAAAATTGAATTGTCGTAAATTCTTCATTCATAAAAGATCGATTGATTTATATGTGCATATGGTTTGTCTTTTTGTTGAAAGTGTCGTAATTTCTCATTTCTTTAAAATCGAAAGTGTCATACAATGTTCCTTTCCCTTTTAAAAGAAATTGTCACAAATCGTCATTGTTTATGAAAAAAGATCTGAATCGTTTGTGCATTAGTTTTTCTTATTGCATCATTCACATTAAGAGAAACTGAAAAGAAATACATGCAATTTGCATTTTGAAGTTTGTGAATGCTTGAAAGGAATGGTTTAGGGAATTGCATCTAGTTTGTGCTCTTTGTTGATTGATCAAAAAGTACTTGTATGCTCTATCCCTCATAGCTAGGATTTTCATTGTTGAAAACAAATGGAAAGAGTGCTTCTCATTCTAGTTGCATTCTTAGGAATTTCGGAAAACATCTCGTGGTGAACCCTCAAAGGCAAATTTTAAGCAAGATCAACCTAAAATTTACATCAATTAACCTAATAATGCATTGGAACTTAACGAAAAACATCTAGAGGTCTAGGCTAGAGACGTGTTCCAACGTCTTAAAACCTAGTGGTTGTCATTTTCACTGAGGTTGGGTGATTCCTCCTCTCTGATTCGATAAGTGCTAGTACGGACTTGTGCTCCCTATACCGTCGAGTATATAGTGGGAGACCCCAATAGGTTGAAATCCTTTATCCCTAGGAAGCCGAGTCTGCCACCTTACAGATCGCAACACACCGAACACATTATTCGGGAAGATTGATTGCCATACGTAAAATCCTTGGTCATTTCCCTTTCATTTATCACCAAGGTGTATATTGCAGTTTTGCGATTTTTCTGGTAAACCCACTTGTCTAGTATCTCTGGAGTAGTCACTTTCATTCCTTTTCGACTCCTTGAAAGAAAAGGATCATCTGAGCACTTGTCCCTTCAGGCTCATTAAACATCGAAGGTGACTAGAGTCATATTTTATTTTTTCTCGACTCTTTAAAAATGAAAAAGCGAAGTTGTGTTCCAATGTCGTAAAAATTAATTGACCGCGGATAACATCTTCCACACTCGCCCCTTAGTTGATCTTAGGTCGAAACGTATGGCGACGAATCCGAAGTCCACCAATCAAGGAATTCCTTTTGATGGAAATCCTATTCCTTTTCCTCCATTTGGAAATATTGGTGCTCCATATATGGCTACATTGTCCCTTTTGGGATTTACCATTGGCTTGCAAGTAAGGTTTTTTTCAACCTCCTTGGTTCAAAATGTCGTGATTTCTCCGTAATCGAGTACACCTCCAACTGGACAAAATCAACCTCCAGTTGATCCTAAAGTTGACCCTTTTCTTTCTTCCTCGGTTGTTTCTTCCTCCCCTTCTTCCTCTTCGCCTGGTGAAAGTATTGGTACTAGTAACCAAGTGGCTAAGAAGAAGAAGAAAGGGAAGAAGAAGAAGAAGAAGCAAATTTAGCAGAGGGGCAACCAAGCAACCATTGCTTTGAATGCAAAATTAGATGAGAAACCATCCATCAAGCCTCACAAAGTTCGATATCCATGCAAACTTTGTGCGGGAGACCATCTTCTTCGAAATTGTCCTGATATTCCTCAGATCTTAGAAGAATGGTCTTCCCGTTCACATCATCCTGTGTCATCAACTTCTGGAGATCATGTTGGTGACACACCATCAACTAGTGGTAGTAAAGTTCATGGAAATAAGGGTAAAGTTAAGTTTCCATGTAGGTTATGTGAAGGGAATCACCCCATTCACCTTTGTCCCTATCTAGATGAAGCCAAAAAAGTGTTGGATAACCGTCCTGCTTCACCACAACGACTTCCATCTGGTTACAGGAAACTCTCCCTAAATCCTTCACTAGTTGATGAATTGACTGACCAAAATCAACCGTCGATCAAACCCACTCTCTCTGAAAGTGAATCCAATGAGTCTATACCTAACCTAAATCAATAGGTCGAGGTAATAGTTGACCCGATTTCACCTTCAGTAAATCGTACCCTTCCCGAAGAGAGTGAAAATGATACCACTCAAGTTCTTTTTGTTTCTTTAGATTCAAATGAGCTTAGGGGCAATCCTCCTGTTCCATCAAGACAAGAGGAAAATCCTCCCATTCTCGGAACTCAAGGGGTTAATCTTCCTGTTTCTACGGTACCCCCTCCAAGTATTCTATTCACTTCCTTTGATTGGAATCGACTGCAAAGATTCTGCCTTCCTTCTTATGTGCCTTTCCAGATCATAGTACAAGTTTGTAATATGATTGTATATGGCATTATTATAAATGAAGGTGCGTCTGTGAGTATCCTTTCCTCAACTGCTTGGCAAGCACTTGGTTCACCACCGCTTGTGCCTGTTACCCGGAATCTGTTGGCTTTTAACAGAGGAACCAATCAACCATTAAGGATCCTCCCTCGGTTACCCATTACTTTGGGAGGAAAAATTGTTTATCTGAACGTGATGGTAGTCCTAGGACCCTTAGATTACAATCTACTTCTTGGGCCCGACTATGTTTATGGCATGGGAGCTATTGTTTCCACACTTTTTCGAGTGATGTGTTTCCCGCATGACAGCAGAATTGTTACCATTGACCAGCTTTCATTTCCCGGTCCAAATATGGCTCCTAGTGGACCATCTTCCCTAAATGGTCCATTTATACCAATGGTATCATCCCCGCCACAGGATAATTATGTGACAACCTGTTCCATACCTACATTGATTGACGATTAATTCAGTGATGTTGTACATCATGTACTGGGGGCATTGGAACCAGATCTCTTCTTCATGACCTCTTATGAGTTGTGATCAATGATCCGAGGATAGTTCGTTGTCTTGTGTTAATCTCGTTAAAAAATGAAACAAGGAGTTTGAGGATAGTTCGTTGTCTTGTGTCAACCTCGTTAAAAAATGAAACAAGGAGTTCAAGGATAGTTCATTGTCTTGTGTCAACCTTGTTAAAAAATTGAAACAAGGGTATGTGAGGATAGTTCTTGGTCTTGTGTCAACCTCGTTAAAAAATGAAACCAAGGAGTATGAGGATAGTTCTTTTACTGTGTCAACCTCGTTAAAAAATGAAATAGACTGCCGAGGATAGTTCGTTGTCTTGTGTCAACCTCGTTAAAAAATGAAACCAAGGTAATGAGGAGAGTTCCTTGTCTTGTGTCGACTCGTTAAAAAATGAAACAAGGGATCCGAGGATAGTTCCTTGTCTTGTGTCGACCTCCTTAAAAAATGAAACAAGGAGTATGAGCACAGTTCCTTGTCTTGTGTCAAGCTCATTTAAAAATGAAACAAGGTCCCCTGGAGCAAAGTTCCAAGTCGAGTCTTTGAATAGATCTCGTAAAATCCCAATCGAGTCTTTCACTTGATCTCGTAAAAGAACCTTCATTCCATCCACCTGATGGCCACGAGTAGTCTACTTAGGTGAATGTAATGAAGCTTGGGGGGCATGCACCTAGTGGTAAAGTTAAGTTTCCCTATAGGTTATGTGAAGGGAATCACCCCATTCACCTTTGTCCCTATCTAGACGAAGCCAAAAAGCTGTTGGATAACCGTCCTACTTCACTACAGTGACTTCCATCTGGTTACAAGTGACTCTCCCTTTCATCATGTTGGGGGCATGTAAACCAATCCAAGCATAGTTTTTTCGTTTCGAGCTTGTGTAAACATGAAACTGAACCCAAGCATGGTTCCCTATGGTTCAAGCTTGTGTAAAAATGAACCCATTTCCATTTTTGACCCTCATGATTGCCATTCTATCAGCCTTTTTCATTAGATAACCCTTGGTTGTTTTCATTCCATTGCCACCATTCCTTTGGCTGATCATACGCTTTCACTTAGTTGTTTTACCTTTTTTGAGGAACAACTGCAATGAGTGGTCTTATTAGCCAGCCTCTTCACATAAATCAACATGTTTTGAGAAGTTCCAACATCACTGGAACCAATGGCTACCCTAGACACCACTCGTTCCTCAAAATGGAGTCCTCTTTAAGCTCTTTTCAAACTCTCTAAACATGAAAAGATTGCCGAGCACTTGTCGTTTCTAGCTCGTTAATGGATTAGAATCGATATCTACTTAGTATAGTTTTACCCCTTCTTCAGGCTGAGATAGATTAACTACGAAAAAGGTACTCGTTGGTCAAACATGATCAATAGGTTCTCTCTTGTATTGTTTTATGCTTTTTCGGACTTGAGAGACAAATGTACGAAAAAGAACTTGTGGAGTTTCCTTTTAGTCCCTTTTCAGACTCTCTAAATGTGAAAAGGACCGAGTTATCTTTGTCATTAAACTCGTTAAAAAACATCAAATAGCGACAAACTTGTCCATCTAGACAAGACTGAGTTTCACCTTCGCTAGACTCGTTAAAACATCAAATAGTGATGGATTCGCCCGAAGGGTGAAATTATACAACAAGCATATGTTATCCTCCTCAAGCTTGATAAAAAATAAAGAGGTACTGGTTAGAAATGACTGGGGAAAATGGGAAAAAGTTGGGAACACTTTATGGTAGCAGGTCGCTCTTGAACATGACACTTTCACCTCATCACCGTGACTATGTGGGTTGGGTCATTCAACTTGATGGTTATCACACCGTTGGTCTATCATACCATCCATCACTTTGTTTTGGGTCAATGCTACCAATTCACCTTCAATGTCTCTGATATGTTCAAGAGAAGTCATTCAGTTCAAAACTTCATCCTTTACAATATAGTAAACCTTCATTTTCATGCCTGCCATTCCTGAACCTTGTGTCGTTAGTCAATATTTCATCTCAAAAATCATTTACCTCGTTTCGTGTCGTTGATGTGGGATACATCAAGGCCCTCCTGTGACGAGTCGCTTCTTGTCGACATCAGCACATCATCCAAGAAGTTGACTTAGAAACACCCCTTCAGTACCTTGAGGCTTGCACACATCAATGGCAGGTTTCTTGCTTTCGACGATAGGTTGACATCATTGGCCTTCGACCGAAAGACTTCGTATGGTGTTCGACATCAAATCATTTATTCACACCATGCGAAATGTACTGCAATACCTTGAGGGTCATTATCATTATCGGTGATTCCCCTCGTGTCTATTAACGACTTATATCATTGGCTGGTAATTAGACGATGTCTCTTCATGTTCGACTTCAGATCATTCACATGGTTAGACTTCTACTTGAGTGAAATATTGGACGAGATTGAAGACCCCGGATCTAGTTTCATCCATCCGGGCTGCGATATATTCAGGAGTACTAAATCAAATGTACAATGGCCTTAAATTCATGGTCATCCACTCATGGGTCTACATCTGTAGACGACTATATTTGTACATGTAATGAAAGTTTATAAATCTGAGCATGGGTATACCTTCCCTCAGCTAAAAATTGTGAGAAAAGATCAAAGTATCATGATATTTGTATTGTAATTGATGTAGGTCACCTTCCGCTTCGAAACCTTCTCTCCAAATGGTAAAGCATCTCACTCAACATGGTTATTTTCGACTTCATGCTTTAGGGGGCAACTGTTACAGGAAAATTTGGGCACATCAACCCCGACTTCCAGATTCGTATTATTAGGGTACATCAACCCCTAATTCAGTTGTTTTCATTCCCTAATGAAGTCAACCTACATCATGCTTGCTTCCCAAGAGTTTCATGACACTATTCATCCAAAAAATTCCCCTAAGGCGATCAACACAGATGGCCCTTTATTAGGCTGCAATGCATTGCAAGAACTGTACTGTCTCGGTGCTATGCATCGCACCTAGCCTTTGTTCTACCTGCGCTGAGCGAGATCCATCGAATTTTTGAAATGAATTCATTGGATTCCTTATCCAATGAATGCTTCTGGAGGATTCTAGAAGGATAGAGCTCGCTTTTGGATGAGGAAGGAGATGAATGAACCTTAATCCATTATCCCTTCCTCCATGGAACCACTTCCCAATTTTGGCAAAGCATTCATGAGGGCCATTAATGGCTTAACCTCCTCCATTCAGCTATAAATGGACCAAGCATTCAAAGGTTGGTCTAGGTTAGAACTTCTTGAGCTAAGGAAATGTTTTTTGAGTGAGATTTATAAGAGTATTGTGATGATGTCAAATTGTTACTTCATGAGGAGAGAAGGGTTTGAAGCTGGAAGGATGACACTGAATCGAGCATGCATCTACATGGGTTGTAATCTTTCCTTCTATTAATAAATAATTCTTAGCTTTTTCCATTCATGTGTTTATATGATGTATATCGTATTCTTGATTCAATGATATGTTTAGTTAACAGATCGTCATTGTTGTATGCTTTGATGGGTTTTTGTCTCGGCTTGTGTGCAGGTAATTCCCAAGCGAGTTAAGTATGGAAAGGAGCGGCGAAATCGGTTAAAGGAGAGAGGGATCAAGCGAAAGTTACAGGTTGGTACCTTTGTTCTTCTTTCTCTTATCTGTTAACTATAGGAAAAGCGATGAATTACTTTGTCTGTTGTTTCTAGACTAGCTACTAGGTCTAGAGGGTTAGGCGTTTGAAGAACACTAAATTTGCCCAAAATAGATAAGAAAGTCAGGTTTGTTGTTACCAAGTTGAAAGGACATGCAGCACTGTGGTGGGACAGTGTGTAGGTAGAAAGGAGGAGACTGAACAAGCCCTTGATTAAAAAATGGGATAGGATGATTGCTAAGATGAAAAGCAAATTTTTGCCTAACGATTACCAAATTTCCCTTTACAGGCAGATGCAGAATCTGAGACAGAGAGTGATGACTGTAAGGGAGTACACAGAAGAATTCTATAAAGTGAACCTGAGGGTTGGGTATGTTGAAGATACCCCTGAGAAAACAACAAGGTATGTGAATGGTCTACGGATGGAAATCCTAGATGAGATCAACATTCTTTCCCCTAAGACTATAGAGGCATATCAATGTGCTTTGAAGGCAGAAGAAAAGATTACCAAGAAGCAGAACGCAAAGAGAGGACGTGGTTCTGGCAGAGGAAAGGGACAGTCCTTTGGCAAGGGTAAAACTGCCAGCAGTAATGAAGAAGGCAACAGTTCAAAGACTTCAGGACAGACTGAGAGAGAAGGTAGCACCAGAGGTGGAAGGCCATACCAGCATGGATGGGGTAATGGCAGAGGCAGAGGAAATTCCTACCAGTGCTACAAGTGTCACAAATGGGGGCACAGGTCTTTTGAATGTCCTGAAGGTGAGCAGGTTGGGCAGCGGGGAGCATATGTTTCTCAACCCAATGTGGCAGAGGCACTGCCATAGGAGGTGGAGAATGTTCCTGAGACAGGTGAGGCCTTGGTGTTGAACAAGGTTTTGCTGAAAACAACTAAGGAAATGACTAACGTGACACAACGGAAAGCATTGTTTCGGACCATGTGCAAGTCGCATGGAAAATGCTGCAAACTGATTATAGATAGTGGGAGCACTGATAACCTAGTAGCCACTGATATGGTGGAAAAATTGGGCTTGAAGAAGCTAAAACACCCAACTCCATACAAGGTGTCTTGGCTGAAAAAAGGACACCAACTGCTGGTTGATGAGCAGTGTGAGGTGGAGTTTCACATTGGCAAATACAAGGACAAGGTGACTTGTGATATCATGCCTATGGACGTGTGCCATATTTTGTTGGGTAGACCATGGAAATATGATAGAAAGGTCATCCATGATGGGGAAAATAATTGTTACAAGTTTGTTAAGGATGGGATAAAACACATGCTTATCCCCATGAAGGAGGAAAATGCTGCAGAGACCAGCGGGTCTAAAACACTGTTGATAGGTGGAAAGGAGTTTCTATGACAGGTTAAGGAAAATGAGGTAAACTATGCAATTGTACATAAACCTAGAGTAGTATTGCTACATACCAAAATTACCGATTTGCCTGTGGAGATACACGACATGTTGCAGGAATTTAGCGATATTGTAGTAGATGATCTACTAGACGAATTGCCACCAAAGCAGAGCATTAGTCACCACATTGATTTCATTCCGGGAGCCAGTTTACCGAACAAGGCTGCTTACTGAATGAGTCCAAAGGACAATGAGGAGATCAAAAAACAAGTACAGGAGTTGCTAGACAAAGGACTGATTCGGGAGAGTCTGAGTCCTTGTGTTGTTCTGACCATTTTAGCTCCCAAGAAAGGAGGTGAATGGCAGATGTGCACCGATTCCAGGGCGATAAATAAGATCACCATCAGGTATAGGTTTCCTTTACCTCGGATGGACGATATGATGGATTGTTTGAGCGGAGCGCAACACTTTTCAAAAATAGATCTGAAAAGTGGCTATCACCAGATCAGGATTAGAGAAGGTGACAAGTGGAAGACAGATTTCAAGACCAATGAAGGCTTGTACGAGTGGTTGGTAATGCCATTTGGCCTGAGCAATGCTCCCAGCATGTTCATGTGTTTGATGAACGAGGTATTAAAAGAATTTATCGGCAAATTCGTGATTGTATATCTAGATGATATACTCATTTTCAGCAAAACTAAGGAAGAACATTTTCAGCATGTCAAGTATGTACTGGAAAAATTACAGCAAGATAAATTGCTGATAAATTTGAAAAAATGTTCTTTTTTCAAGAAAGAATTGATTTATTTAGGATTTGTAATTTCTGAGAATGAGTTGAAGATGGACCCAAAAAAGACTGCAGCCATAGTTGGCTGGCCATCTCCCAAAAATCTGTTTGAGGTGCGAAGTTTTCATGGATTGGCAGGTTTTTAGTGGAAGTTTATTAAGAATTTTAGTGGTATTTGTGCACCTATGGTAGATACCATTAAAAAGGAAAATCAACCTTTTCATTGGACAAAATCGGCTGAAAAGAGTTTTCAGCTTTTGAAGAAGAAGATCACTGAAAGACTAGTCCTAAGACTACCAGATTTCAACAAACTTTTTCAAGTTCATTGTGATGCCAGTGGAACAGCCATTGGTGCAGTTCTCAGCCAAGAAGATAAGCCAGTAGCATACTTCAGCGATAAATTAAATGAGAGCAGGCATAAGTATACGTCTTATGACAAGGAATTATATGCAGTCGTCCAAGCATTGAAGCATTGGATAAATTATCTGTTGGCTAAGGAATTTGTCTTGTTTTCAAACAATTTTGCACTGTAGTACATTATGCAGTAGCACAAGCTAAATCATAAGCATGTGAAATGGGTGGAGTACTTACAGAGCTTCACATTTGTTCTAAAGCATATCAATGGTCGAGCCAACAAGGTGGCAGATGTGTTAAGCAGGAGAAGCTTAATACTACAGGAAAGTGCAGTATAGGTGTTGGGATTCGAGTATCTTAAGGACTTGTATGGGACAGATGCAGATTTTAAGGAAGCTTATGAAGCATGCCAAAACCCACTGTTGAGAGACAATAGCCCATGGTTGGACTATAATATACAAGAGGGGTTGTTGTTCAAAGGAGGACAGTTGTGCATTCCGGAGTGTTCCATGTGGGAGAACTTGATCCAGGAAAAGCATAGTGGAGGTTTGGCCGGGAAATTTGGAGTAGATAAGACTTTGTATCAACTGAGCAACTTCTATTATTAGTCGAGAATGAGAGGAGATGTACAGAGATTTGTAACCAGATGCAGGGTTTGCCAGCATGCAAAGGGACGCAGCTAGAATGCAAGGTTGTATACACCCTTACCCATTCCAAATAGACCTTGGGACTCAGTTAGTTTGGACTTTGTCTTAGGTCTGTTGAAGACACAGAGGGGTTACGATTCCATCATGGTAGTGGTGGATCGTTTCACCAATATGGTTCATTTCATCCGGTGCAGGAAGACAAGCAATGCCACGCATGTAGCACACTTGTTCTTTTTAGAGATAGTTAGATTACGTGGCTTGCCAAAGTCCATTACATCTGACAGAGATGTGAAGTTCACACCCCATTTTTGGCGAACATTGTGGAAGAAATTAGACACCAAAGTAAACTTCAGTTCGACTTACCATCCATAGTCAGATGGAAAAATTGAAGATGTGAACAGGAGTCTGGGGAATATGCTAAGGAGTCTGGTTGGTGAAAACTCCAGATAGTGGGATCGTGTGCTTGCGCAGGCGAAATTTGCCTACAATGAATCACCCAACAGAAGTATGGGTAGGAGCCCTTTCCAGATCTTATATGGAATGCATCCACGCAAAATATTTGAGTTGCAGGATTTGGGTCAGTTGGAGCGTAGGAGTGCTAATGGTGAAGACTTCATAAACACAATCAGTGATCTACATGAGCAGGTCAAATAGAAGCTATAAGACAACAGCCAAAGATATAAACAAAGAGCAGATTTGAGAAGAAGGGAGGTACAATTCGAGGTAGGAGACCTGGTATTAGCACACTTATGCAAGGAGAGGTTTCCTAAAGGAGAGTATAACAAATTGAAGATGAAAAGATCGGGCCTTATAGAATCCTTGGAAGTTTTCTACAAACGCTTACGAGTTGCAGTTACCTCCGGGTGTAGGAATCTCACCCATTTTTAATGTGGCAGATCTGTACCCATACGTTGTTGTTGATGTGGAAGATGGTTTGAAGAGACGAACACAGAATACTCAGGATGAGGAGGAACCATGGATTAAGAAGATGCCTATGGCACAGCCTCTGGAAATAGAACAGATTTTGGACACTCAAGTAGCCAGGAAGACATGAAAAAAAGAATATTTGCAGTATCTAGTCAAGTGGAAGAACCGCCCTATTGAGGATTGTTCTTGGTTGGACGCTACACAGATCCAAACAACCAGGTACTCTATTGAAGAGCTCATGGACAAGAGCCATGAATTCAATTTACCCCGGGAGCCTAATGCAGGAGCATCCAACTAAAGAGCTACAACTGGATGAATTGGTTATTTTCTGCTGGACATAAATGAGTTTTTGGTTTAGTCCTTTTATTTAAAAAGTTAAATTCGGCTAACACAACCATTGTAATTGTCTAGTTATGAATGGTTAGGTCAAAAGTAGGTAAAAGTCAAAATTAGTTTTACCAGTCAGTTGTTAACTGAATGGCAGTTTCTCAACCACCTGGGAACTGTCTGGGAAGGTATAAACCAACCCAAATCTACCCAAGAGGGAGGTTCTGCCATTCCTGAAAAAATAGGAAGTCTGTGTGTGTTGGAGAAATAGACATTGGAGTTTTCTTTTCAATAAAAAAATGAGTTCCTGAGATATTGTGTCAGTTTATTATCAAATATGTTGTGAGTTGTTGTGACAAATTACAGACAAAAGAGAGTAGGAAATTAAATTTACAGAACCCCATGTTCACACAGGACATAGCCTGAGGTGGAGCAAGTAAATATAGTGCACCAGATAACGAATTGCAGGTAATCATATGTTCAAAATTAAACAAGCATCTACAAACATTTTATAGGAATTCCTTTTCATTTCCCAAGTTCTGTATACAAATCCAAGTATAGATAGTCCATATATAATTTACAAAACCAACAGAGCAGCATTTAACAAACAGGAAAGAACCCTCTTAGGGTTTCATCACATAGTATATAAATAACATTAAGAAACAACCAGGGTTCCTTCAAATTTACAAAGGAGAAATGAGGAACAAAACAAGTGCCGGTTAATCCAGTCGACCAGGGTATACACCGAGAACCCATTTGGGTTTCTTCATATTAACTTATAAAATTGAACAAGGGAGTGAGGGAAAGATTCTACCCTATTATACAGGGAAGACTAGGGCCGAGACGACGTCGGGAAGCCCCCACTAGAACCGAACCACCTGCAAACACAAACAAAAGAAACCGGATTAGAAAAGGGAAACAAAAAACTCATTAAAGGGAGGAAAGTTGATAAAGAAAACCTGGAAGAGAGAAAGCATACCTGGAGAATTGAAACCAAGGGTTTCACCGAGGCCAGAAGGGCCACATTGAGACCAACTTTTGAGTCTGAAACCCCATCGAACCAGTAAAACAACCAGGGTTCAAAACCCAGGGCAAGTACCAAGCCAAACACAAGGGTTTTGGGAACGACCATGACAGTAGTGCCAAAAGGAGCATAAACCTGCAAGCCAAGGAGCCAACAGGTTAGAAAAACACAAATAAAAATGGGAAATGGAATTGGAATAAGAGCTTACCTCAGCAATAAAGCCGAGCTGTTCCAGGATGAGGGGCAGTCCCTGTTGAGAAAACATGGCGAATATTAGCAAACATAATAGCATATCAAATTAAACAAGAGAACAAATACTGGTAAGAGAGTAAAGATCCCAGTTTTACCGAATGGTATAGCTACTGAGCCAAGCATTGTGCATAGGGATGGCCATGCCATGAACGAGAACCAGGGAAGGAACACACACAGCCAGCAAGTATACAAATTTAGAGTTACAAGAGGTCACGAGGTTGATACCTCCTCCATCCATTCTCCAAACCCTCGTGAAGCCACGGGGTCTTCACTTAATGAACCTCTGACATATCATGTGCGTTCGTGGCATATTAAACAATACCCTTAATTTGACTACATATTGGAAAATACCCCTAAAAATCACATTATTTAATCCCCTACCAATATGAACCCAATATACCTTCCCAATTTAAAAACCCCTACTTTCACTAGATATTGTAGGTATCCATTTTTTCATCAACATCTTTTATACCCCTTTATATTTTTTCATTAACTTTAGGCTCCATTTTTTATACTGCCAATATAAAAACCCTCTACCCCCTATATATCCCCCATTATATTATGTCATTTTTTCCTCAATAAATATCCCCCAATATGAACCCACGTGGTATGGTATTGCTCCCCTAGTGAAGCCCCCGTGCATGAAGCACAACAGGGGTGAAATAAACCCCAAGTCAAAAAAATCAAAAACCAGTTATGCCAAGTCTGGAAGCCTATGGTCTAGCATACGGTGAGGTGGTTATAAGGTCATGTGTGAGGGAGGCTAAGTAAAGGTGCCAACGGCCTCACGATTCCCCACCACACAAGATTTGATCTAATGACAAGTTTGAGTGGTGGCATAAGTGTAATATGAATGTGGGAATTTTCACGAAGCTAAATTTATTTATATATTAAAAATAAATTTTAAACAATAAAAAAATAAGATTTGACTAAAATGTTTTTCACTACATTTTTCACAAGAAAACAAAGCATAGAATAATTAAATTGTATTAAAATTTTATATTACATTCATCCACTAGAAAATGATATTCATAAATTTATGAAGGGAAATTATATAAATGTATTTTGGTAGTATAAATGTTCACATGTTTCTAATTATTATATTCTAACTAAATGTTTATAATTAATATGAAAAATGGGTATTTGTATATAGATGAAATATGACTATAATTTCATTTCATTATAGTTTTCTCAAAAAATATAGTTATAATTATTTGAACAAAAGTTATGATATAATTGTTATTTGCATTAATCAAACATATATGTATAAAATTGGATTATGAATTTAATTTAAATTGGTTATATTGTTTGAAAAAATTGATTGGTTTTAATTATTAGGATAAAAATTATGATTTTATATTGTATTTTTTTTGTTTCAATCACAAGATTTGATCTAATCACAAGTTTGAGTAGTTGTATAAGTATAATATGAATGTGAGAATTTTCACAAAGCTAAATTTATTTATATATTAAAAAAACATTTTAAACAATAAAATAGAAAAATAAGATTTGACTAAAATGTGTTTCACTATATTCTTTAAAAGAAAACAAAGCATAGAATAATTAAATTGTATTAAAAATTTATATTACATTCATCCACTAGAAAATGATATTCATAAATTTATGAAGGAAAATTATATAAATATATTTTGGTGGTATAAATGTTCACATGTTTGTAATTATTATACTCTAACAAAATGTTTATAATTAATATGAAAATTGGGTATTTTTATATGGATGAAATATGACTATAATTTCATTTCATTATGGTTTTCTCAAAAAATATAGTTTTAATTATTTGAATAAAAGTTATGATATAATTGTTATTTACATTAATCAAATATATATGTATAAAATTGGATTATGAATTTAATTTAAATTGGTTATATTGTTTGAAAACATTGATTGGTTTTAATTATTAGGATAAAAATTTTGATTTTGTATTGTTTTTCTTTTTCTTTTTTTAAATAAATTTTCTTCCTAAAATTAAGAGTAGAATTACTATGATGGGTCATAGAACTATTACCTTTGAGCATACACGCTTACATTCATATCCTCACTCCCCATCACCCACACTCCCAAGGGTGTGGATGTGTAATTTTTCTTTTTAAAGTTATTAGTCTTGCTATGTTTCTTTTCCACTCTCATGTTTTGGTGTATACACAAACATTCATATCCTTAACCCCCGCAACTTATCCTCCCCAAGGACTAGGATATGAATGTGTTTATAATTTTTCTTTTAAAAGTTATTAATAGTGTTACATTACTTAGCTGCACAATTCTCATGTTCGGGCATATACACACTTTCGTATCCTTATCCCCACCACCAATCCTCGTAGAAGTAGGGATATGAATGTGTGCATATGACATAAAAGTTCACCTTATTATTATAATGTTTTTGTACTCCAACTAAATATGTATAGGTACTATTAACAATAGTCAACCACTTTATGAACACTCTAAAGATGAAGATATGAATGTGTTTATAACTTTCTTTCTAAACATGTTTAGCAACATAAACATTTTCATATCCTCATCCCCTGCCACCCACACTACCAAGAGTGGTGATTTGAATGTGTGCATGTGGCATAAATGTTCATTTGATTATTATAATTACATTTTGTACTTTAACTAAATATGCAAATTATTTTTCTAAAGTTACTAATAATGTGTTATTGCTTTCCCACACAACTCTCATGTTTGGGCATTGATACTTTCATTAATATCTTCAATCCCCACTATCCACACTCCCTGTGGATGAGGAGATGAATGTGTCTATAATTTTCTTCTAAAGTTATTAATAGTGTTGCATTGCTTAGCCACATAACTCTCATATTTGGGGCGCGCACACTTTCAGCTCCTCATTCCCTCACCACCCACCCTCCTAGGAGTGGTGATATAATGATCCAGGTGGCTCCAGACACATGTAGAAGTCCCAGAGGACTCGGAAATGGTCAAAATTAAAAGTGGTTAGATTACTCTAAAACTAGCAACAGATCGAAGTGCTCGTCTCCCTAATTTCAACAACGTGAACGACACTCAAATCCGAGCTCGTATGAGGGAGATAGGGCCAGTCAAAGTTCAGGGTTGACTTGGCCAAGTGGCAAGGTTAATGGTCCTACAAATTGCACCGGTAGCGGTCACTAGAATTCGGCCACTGAGCAGGCGAAATTGTTGCCTCTTTAAAACACCCAATATCCCTTATTTTCATTAAAAAAAATCACTCATTATAACAAATATTGTTGAAATTTGAAATATGGTTAACATATGAAAACCATATAAAATATGGTGTACGTCACATTAAGGATTGGGATGGGGTTGCAGGAGCGGACCCTGCATATCATAATTGTCACCATGTAAGGGAGCCGACGGGGGTCGAACCCGCCGGTTCCCAAACGGGCTGGCCTAAATTAATACAAAACAAACAAAAAAATAGCACGTCCGGTGTTCAAAATTAGAGCAGGTGGGTTTTGAACCCGACCCACCTCCATACTATCCACCCCTTTGCAATCTCCACTGCTCAATGATAAAAACTCCACCTTTGGAGTAGGGCAAGAGGCAGAGAAGGGCTAAGCGGAATGGAGGAAGCGCCGAACGAGAGCAACCGGTGGAGGCGAAACCAGGACTGTGTGGAATCGTGACCAGAGCGGAACCTTGAAGCAGTGACCAAGGTGGAACCTTTCTTGGCACGAATTTCGAGACAATACATTCCCTGATGTTTTGAGGAATTTTTAAGATTCCCTAGGAGGTAAAAAAAATTGTTAGAATGTAATCAAGTTTACAGTCATTTTTCTCAGATTTTCGCAGGGAACACAATAGCGAGGTCGGATTCTCCTTTTGAGAAGCGTATTTGCAGATTCCTGGTGAAGGATAATCTTCAAGAATCCTGAGGGAATCATCCAGATTCCTTGGAGACTGAAATTTCCCAGATCCAAAATGCAACAAAATTAACACTCATTCTTCTCAGAATTTCGTAAGGATCTCAATGGCAAGATCAGTTTTCTGATTTGAGTTGCAGATCTCCAGTCAAACCAGAGGAGGGAATCTTTGGAGAACCACGAGGGAATCTAAAATATTCCTACAGGCCTAGATTTTTCTGGTGTCAGAATTCAGAAAATGGATAGCCAATTTTACACCTCTCAACGACACAAATTCAGTGGTGTAGTCAATTTTTTCATCTAAGCCTTCTATTTTGCGGCCATTTTCTAGATTGGACTGACGGTGTCAGATTTCAAAGTGTGGACAGTTGATCTTATGCCATGTGACTCCATGATTTCGATGGCGCATTCAGATCCATCAGCTCAGTATGCCATTCTTCAGTCAGAAGTAGAGTTGAGGTATATGAAGGGTCGTTTTCATGTACTTCTTTGCTCATTTGTTGTGAGATGTACTTTGTTGTTTTGATTCCTGCTTGATGTATGATGCAGAATCTTTGTATCTATTTCATGTGAGATGTATTCATCATGGATTTTATGCATGTTTTGGTTTAGATCCCTTTGATGCCATGATGGCGGGATACTCATTGTCACCATACGTAATTTTATGTCATGCGGATAGGAGGTCTGTTGCGAGTGATAGTTCCTGTAGTGGAATGTCTCATAGAGAGACTTTGCCACTCATGTAGAGGGCACATGTCCTTGTATGATAGAAAACATAGTCCATGTACATATTCACCATTTCCAGCACTAAATAAAGCGGCCAACACCATCTTGACACCGGGCCCAGAGACGTATTCCACACTAGACGAACTCTGTTATCAACGTCTTGTGTTTTATGTTGTTGATTCTTGTCATGTTCCCTCTTCTTTATAGCATGCATATATGTCCCTTTATTCTATTTTAAATGAAATTCTAGCTACATCACGGAAGTACAAGATCTTGGTTAAATCCGAGAGTTGAGTAAACTCGAATCAAGTTTGGTATCAGAGCGGTCTTCACATGGATGTGAATTGCGAGTGTGAACAATGGAACGTGCACCAATGGAGAATGAAAAAGCGATGTACGATACCATCATTGCTCAGAGTGTCCCAAAATATGGACATAATTTATGAAGCTCTACAAGAAGAGACAGAGTAAAAGCAACGATTGTAGCTTTAGTTGCGAGCCACGGAACAAACCCCAAAAGAACTGAAGCACAACAACTAAAGTCTTTGAGCAAAGAACACTAAATTGAAGACGTGTCTACAAGAAGAGAAAGAGGAAAAATAGTGTTTGCTAAGACAAATGCAAGCTAAGGACGAGGCCTTAGAAAAGCTGCAACGTGAACCATGTGAGGTAAAAAGTGATTCTCCTGTTTCATGTATGTTTCTTGATGATGATTTCACTATTTTTGAAAATCATACCACAGGAATTAACTCCAAACTGCTAAAGAGAATGGGGTATGAAGGAAAAGGCTTGGGCATTAATGGCCAAGGAATTGTTAATCCCATCAAAGTAGAATAATTACCCCATCGAACAGGACTTGGGTATGTCAGGAAGGAAGTTGGGGAATGCGCCAAGATAGCCAGCGAACCACCAACAACATATGATGAGAAGTAATCATCAATTCTTTCCAAATTGACAGTGAAGTAAAAGATGTTGATTTCCCTTTAGTTTCATCTTCACATAGTATGATTTCTGTTGGAAATGTGGAGATACCAATTACAAGGACAAACATGAGGCTTCTTACTGGGATGAGGTACAAGGAGGAAGAAGAACTTGGTGTTAATAACCAAGGCATTAATCAGCCATTAGAGGTTGCACAGGAAACTTGATTTGCAGGCTTGGGATACACCAAAGGAGAATGCTCGAAGGTGTCAGTTGCTTCCGAGACATCGTTGAAATAGTCAAGAAAAGAGAATGATGGGAACACATCACCATCATCCCATGGCAGTGCCCATTACAAGGAAGGAGTTGAGGCAAGCTCTCATCGCCATAATGACACCAGAGACAACAAGGAAAAGTATAAGCAGTCTCGATATTCGAATGTTCATTTCAACTATAACCATGTTGTTAGAGATGAACGTAAATCATGGAATCAAAAAACATGTACTTTTTGTGGTTTACATAACCATGTATTTGTCGAGTGTTGGAAGAGAATGGAAACATGAAAAAGGATGAGGCATGAAAGGCCCTCTCAACAACAGGAAAAGAAGAAGGTAAAGTTGATCTGGAGGAAGAATACCTATTGCAGTCATTGCAATATAGGTTGCCTTCAAAGAGCTACGTGTTGGAGGCTCCATCCAGAGCAGCACCTTAAAGACAAAGCGTCGGTGCATGAACCAGATGAAACAATTGTTTGACCAGCGAATGCGCCACAAGGAGGTGATCCATTCACCTTGATAAGTGAGAAATGGTTATTCTAGGTGTGATAGAATGTCATGGTCTTATTTTTTTCCAATCATGTGTTGCATTTTAAACTGTAAAAGTGATGATGTGTTTTCCATCACTTGTTAAGAAACAATGATGTTTGGTCTTATTTTGTGATGCATTTTAAACTGTGAAAGTGATGTTGTGATTCCATCACTTGTTAAAGCAACAATAGTGTTTGGCCTTATTTTTGTAAATTATGTGTTGCAGTGATGATGTGTCTTCCATCACTTGTTGAAGAAACAATGGTAATTTGGCCTTGTTTTCATAACTGGGGTATTGTTTCCATTTTGATGTAAACTTGACCACCGAGTATGTGCTATAAACTCGTGGCAAGTATGGGATTCTTGAGTCATTGGTTGGTATTGTAAATCAAGCATGTAATTTGCAAAACAATGTACTAAAGGTTTGCAAATGTTGCAAGTGTCAGCTCATCGCTTATGGCTCCGAAGGAAAAAGGTGAAGGAGAAGGAAGGGTGACATATCAGATACTTGTAAGTGCAGACAGGGTACAAAGAAGTTGTAGATTATGTTTCATGCTTTTGGAGGACCAAAAGCTCCTCAGTGGGGAGGATTGATCCAGGTGGCTCCAGACACATGCAGAAGTCCCAAAGGACTCAGAAAGGGTCAAAATTCAAAGTGGTCAAATTGCTCTCAAACTAAAACCAGATCTTCTCGTTACCCTGATTCCAACGGTGCGAACGACACTCAAATCTGAGCTCGTATGAAGGAGATAGGGCCAATCAAAGTTCAGGGTTGACTTGGCCAAGCGGCGCGATTAATGGTCCTACAAATTGCATCGGTAGTGGTCACCGAAATCCGGCCACTGGTTGGGTGAAATTTTTGCCTCTTTAAAATGCCCAATGACCCTTATTTTCATAAAAAATATCACCCTATATATAACTCATTATAACGAATATTGTTAAAATTTGAAACATGGTTAACATATGAAAACCATATAAAAATATGGTGTATGTCACATTAAGGATTGGGACGGGGCCGCATGGAGTGGACCCTGCATATCATAACCATCACCATGTAAGGGAGCCGACTAGGGTAGAAACCTACCCGGCCCACGTCACCGACCCCCAAGTAGGCGACCCCAAATTAATACAAAACAAATAAAAAAATAGCGCGACAATGTTCAAAATTAGAGCGAGCAGGTTTTGAACCTGACCTGCCTCCATACTATCTGCCCAACGGAACCAATGGCCCATGGGGCTAGGCTTTGCAATCTCCTCCACCCAGTGATAAAAACTCCACCTTTGGAGTAGGGCAGGAGGCAGAGAAGGGCCGAGCAAAATGGAGGAAGCGCCGAATGAGAGCAACCTGTGGAGGCAGAACTAAGACTGTGCGGAACCGTGACCAGAGCGGAACCTTGACGCAGTGACCAAGGTGGAACCTTTCTTGGCATGAATTTTGAGACAAAATATTACCTAATGCTTTGAGGAATCTTTAAGATTCACTAGGAGGTAAAAAATCTTTTTGTCAGAATGTAATCAAGTTTACAGTCATTTTTATGAAATTTTTGTAGAGAACGCAATGGCAAGGTCAGATTCACTTTTTGAGCAGCAAATTTTCAGATTCCCAGCGGAGGAGAATCTTCAAGAATCTTGAGGGAATCTTCCAGATTCCTTTGAGGTTGAAATTTCCCAAATCCAGAATGCAGCCAAATTTATACTCATTCTTCTCAGAATTTTGCAAGGATCTCAATGGCGAGATCAATTTTATGATTTGAGTTGCAGATCTCTAGTCAACTTGGAGGATGGAATATTTGGAGAATCGCGAGGGAATCTAAAAGATTCCTATAGGCCCAGATTTTGCCGGTGTCAGAATTCAGAAAATGGATAGTTGATTTTACACCTCTCAACAACAAAAATTCAGTGGTGCAATCAGTTTTTTCATCTAAGCCTTCTATTTTGCGACTATTTTCCATATTGGACTGACAGTGTCAGATTTCAGAGTGTGGACAGTCGATCTTATGTCATGCGACGCCATGATTTCAATGGTGCATTCAGATCCAACAACTGAGTATGTCATTCTTCATTCAACAATAGAGTTGAGGTATATGAAGTGTCGTTTTCATGTACTTCTTTGATCATTTGCTATGAGATGTATTGTGTTGTTTCGATTCCTGCTTGATGTATGATGCAAAATCTTTGTATCTATTTCATGTGAGATGTATTCATCATGGATTGTATGTATGTTTTGGTTGAGATCCCTTTGATGCCATGATGGCGGGATACTCATTGTCACCATGTGTAAGTTTATGTCATGCTGATAGGAGGTCTGTTGTGAGTGATAGTTCCTGTAGTGGAACGTCTCGTGGAGAGACTTTGCCACTCATGTAGAGGGCACATGTCCTTGTATGACAGAAAACATAGTCCATGTACATCTTCACCATTTCCAACACTAAATGAAGCAGCCAACACCATCTTGACACCGGGCCCGAAGACGTAGTCCACATTGGACGAACTTTGTTATCAACGTCTTATGTTTTATGTTGTTGATTCTTGTCATGTTCCTTCTTCTTTACAACATGCATATATGTCTCTTTATGCTCTTTTAAATGCAATTCTAACTACATCATGGAAGTAAAAGTTTCTGGTTAAATCTGGGAATTGAGTCAACTCGAATCATATAAATGTGTGCATATGGCATAAATGTTCACATGATTGATATTGTTACATTTTATACTTCAACTAAATATGTATAGCTACTATTAACACTAGCTAAACACTTTATGAACGCTTTAGAAATGAGGATACGTATGTGTATAATTTTTCTTTCTAAAGTTATTAGCAGTTATACATTGTTTTGCCACACAAATTGCATGTTTGGTCACACACACTGATCCAGGTGGCTCCAAAGAGACACACAAGAAAAAGAGGGCTTATGAACACTTGAAGATAAAATTGTTTGGATTATGCTTAAACTAGGACCAAAGCATAGATCTCGTTGCCCTGATCACGGAGGTGTGAACGGTTCGTCAAACCGAGCTCGTATGCAAAAGATAGAGCTCTTCAAAGTTTGACATGACAGGGGAAAAAAGCGGGCCCACAGTGTGCCACATGCATCCCAATAATCGAGTGAGACCCACATGACAACCCATCAGCCATTGACACATGGCAGCTCATCATTGACCTTGCACTAGCATAAAAGACAAAAAAAAATCATTATTAAAAATCATACAACAAAAAAATATTTGTATTATAGTTATTAAAATAACTATATATAAATAATTTGACAAATTCATATCAAACAAAATTTATATATATATTAACAAAAATTACCCAAAAAAGTTAATATATATATATCAACCAACTCCATTAACCAAGATACGTTGGATTAATATGGGTTATTGAAAACCATATAAAATGGCAAAAAGTGGTTAATGAAATTTTTATGAACGGATATGTGGCATGGTTGTATAATCAGCCAGCAACATATGGTTATACCTTAATACAAACCTCAAACGTAAAACTGTACGCTCCCATTAATCCAAATGCCCACCGGCAGTTAATGAGCACAGGTCAACGGATATGAGCTATTAACCAACTCCAAAAGCTTTCACGGTTATCGAGGAATAGTTAAAGTATATTTTATGGTTATCGAGAAATTTTTATGAACGGATATGTGTCATGGTTGTATAATGGAAAGCTCTATTTCCAATCCTATAGCATTTTAAATGCGGCTTGACATGGCCGCTCGATACTCAGAGCACATTGATTTCTGTTTTTTTTCAATGGCAGTGGCATGGCGGCGTGTTATATTGAGGTATCGAGTGGCCATGTCAGGCCGCATTTAAAATGCTATAGGATTGGAAATAGGGCTTTCCGTTGTATAACTAACTAACAATATATGGTTATACCTAAAACTGTACGCTCCCATTAATACAAATGCCCACCGGCGGTTAATGAGCATAGGTCAATGGATATCAGAGATTAACCAACTCCAAAGGACTTCACGGTTATCGAGGAATGGTTAAAGTATATTTTTTGGTTAAAAGAAATATATATGGTATATATTGGTTGGGTTATAAAACTGAAAAGTGATATTTTGTGTAGAGGGGGGATTTGACCACACAACCTCTTCCACACTAAATTAACTATTTACCAATTATGCTAAAAAAATTTCTTGGTAACTTCACCAGGAATATTATTTAAGAACTCAGTTTTTGTCAGAGCTGGGAAGAGAAGGACTCCATGGATTTCGAGACAGGAGCAGGCACGCAAATCGAGGCAGTGTTTAATATTTTTTAATGCAGGGACCATGAATTTTGCAGGAAGGCAAAATTTTCAACTTTTTAGAAATTGACAAATTTTATATGGATTTTACACCTCTCGTCGCCATGAACACAATGGCGCTATCCGTTTTTCAATCTGAGTTCTGCATCTTCTAGTGATTTCCAGAATGCACGCGGAACCATGATTTCAACAAAAACAAGGAGTAGAACCATGAGCCATGAAATTTTCCCAAGGAGGTAAAATTTCACTTTGTCAGAATATGGTCAAGTTTATACTTGTTTTTCATGGTTTTCCGCAAGGATCCTAATGGTGAAATCAGATTTGACATCTGAGCAGCGGATTTTCAGCGCATCCCTGAAACAGAATCTTTGAGGAATCCTGAGGGAATCTAAAAGATTCCTTGAGCTCTAAATTTTCAACTTCTCAGAATTCAGATTTTGGACAGTCGTTTCAACACTACTCGATGCCACAAATATGATGGTGTATTCAGATTTGTCTTTCTCTCATTTCTTCTTTTAGTCACTTTTCTAAGTGCCAGTGCAGATGTCCATCTTCATGTGCGAACAGTCTTCTTCTTGCGATTGATGTTGTGAGATCGATGTTTCAGCAAGCTTCAGCACTTTGACAGCCTTTGCTTCAGATGGCCCTTGGTGGTGAGGTATATGATGTGTTCATGTACTTCTTCTTTCTGCATTATGTTGTACAGATCCATGATTGATGTTGATGCAGGATCTTGTTTATTACATGTTGTCATGATTCTTTGTTTGATTTGATACAAAATCTTTCTATATGATGTACTTTTTGTCATAACTCTTTATGTTATGCTTTGAGATCCCTTGTTGTATGTTGTTGGGATACTCTTGTTGTCGTCATGCATGTGTTTTTCTTTGACATCCCTTTTGTGCCATGTTGGTGGGATGCGCACCATGCTTGTTTTTGTGTCATACTAATAGGAGTCTTTTTTATTAAGAGTTCTAGCTGTGGAACATTTCTTAGAGCCACTCCTGCGTGAGGGCATTCTTCCTTGTATGATCGAGACATCATCTCTATGTACATCATCTTTATTGACAACACATAATGCAGTGACCTACACCATCTTGACACCGGGGCCCGGAGACGTAGTCCCTCTTGGACGAACTCCGTTATCAACGGATTTTGTTTTCATGTGCTGATGATTGTTATGTTCCTCTTCTTTACAGTCTGTAGTTGTCTTTGTTAATGTTCCTTTAAAAACCAATTTTAACACATCACAAAAGTAAAAGGTCTTGGAAGGGTCCTTCTTCACACCCGGACCTGGATCAAGTGGTATCAGAGAGGTCTTTACATGTATGTGAATTGTAGTGTGAACAATGGAACCTGCAGCAACAGAGAATGAAAGAGCAATGTACGAGACCATGGTCAACATTTCCAAGAGAGTGGAAATCGTGTATGAAACTCTACAGAAAGAGACAGAGGAAAAGGAGCGATTGTAGCTTCAGTTGCAAGCCACAGAAGAGGCCATGGAAGAATTGAAGCAAAAAAAACATAATATTCAAACAGAGAATGATGAATTGAAGAAGCGCCTACATGAAGAGAAAGAGGAAAAATAGAGTTTGCTATGACAACTGCAAGCAAAGGACGAGGCCTTGGAAAAGCTGCAGCGTGACTCATGTGAGGTAAAAAGTAGTTCTCCATCTTCATGTATGTTTCCTGATAATGATTTCGCTGTGTTTGAAAATCACACCACAGGAATTGGCTCCAAACCGTTGAGGAGAATGGGGTATGAAGGAAAAGGCTTGGGCGTTAATGGCTAAGGCATTGTCAACCCCATCAAAGTAGAGGAATTACCCCGTCAAGCAGGACTTGGGTATGTCAGGAAAGAAGTTGGGGAATGCGCTGAGACAGTTAGCGAACCACCAACGACGGATGATGAGAAGCCCTCATCAGTTCTTTCCAAATCGAAAGAGAAGGTAAAAGATGTTGATTTCCTTTCGATTTCATCTTCTCATAGTATGATGTCTATTGGAGATGTGGAGATCCCGATTACAAGGAAAAATATGAGGCTCCTTACAAAGACAAGGCATGAGGAGAAAGAGCTTGGTGCTAACAACCAAGGCAACATTCAATCTTTGGAGGTTGTGCATGAGCATCGATTTGCAGGCTCGAGATACACCAGAGGATAGTGCTCAAAGGTGTCAGAGTTGTCCGAGACTTCATCGAGGAAAGAGAATGATGGGAAAACATCCCCATAATCCCATTGGGGAGAGCGTTGAGGCAAGCTCTCATTGCCACGCTGACATCAGAAACAACAAAGGAAGGTATAATCACTTTCGATCTTCGAATGTTCATTTTGATTATGATCATGTTGTTAATAATGAACGAAGACAAAGGCATTGAAAAACATGTACTTTTTGTGGTTTACCTAACCATACCTCTTCCAAGTGTTGGAAAAGAATGGTAGCACTCATGAGGAATGAAAGACCCTCTCAACAACATGAAAAGAAACAGGTTAAGAAGATATGGAGGAAGAAAACATACTGTAGTCATTGCGACAAAAATTGCCATCAAAGAGCCACTTATTGGAGGCTCCATCCAGAGCAGCGCCTTAAAGACAAAGCTTCGGTGCATGAACCGGGAAGAGCAATTATTTGACAATCAAAATCGCCACAAGGAGGCGACCCATTCACCTTGATCAGTGAAAAATGGTTTTTGACATGTTGTCATTTCATGGTCATTCTTTTGTAAATCATTTGTTGCATTTTAAAGTGTAAAAGTGATGATTCACTGGGTCAGCGACAATGATGTCTGGTCATGTTTTGAGTCATATTTTGAATTTCATGTTAAAACTCTTAAAGTGATGTTATGTTTCCATCACTTGTCGAAACAATAGTGTTTGGCCTAATGTATGTAAATCATGTGTTGTAGTGATGATGTGTTTTCCATCACTTTTTGAAGCAACCATGATGAGTTGGCCTTGTTGTCACATCTGGAGTATTACGTCCATCTTATTGTAAACTTGACCATCAAGTATGTGTTATAAACTCGTGGCAAGTATGGGATGTTTGGGTCTTTAGTTTGGTCATGTCATTCAAATCATGTCATTTGCAAGCAATGTACTACAGGTTGCAGAAGTAGCAGGTGTCGGTTCGTCGCTTAAGGCTCCGAAGAACAAAGGTGAAGGAGATGGAAGTAAGACTTTTTCAGAACACTTGTGATGTAGACAGGGTACAGATAGAGATGTAGATTATTGTTCATGCTTTTGGAAGACCAAAAGCTCCTTAGTGGGGAGGATTGATCCAGGTGGCTCTAGAGAGACACACAGGACAAAGAGGGCTTATGAACGCTTGAAAATAAAAGTATTTGGATTATGCTCGAACTAGGACCAGAGCGTAGATTTCGTCATCCTGATCGTGAAGGTGTGAATGGTTCGTCAAACTGAGCTCGTATGCAAAAGATAGAGCTCTTCAAAGTTTGACATGACAAGGGAAAAAAAATGGGGCCCACAATGTGCTAAATGGCATCCCAATAAGCAAGTGAGAACCATATGGCAGCCCATCATTGACCTCTTACACCTACATAAAAAACAAAAAAAATCATTATTAAAAATCCAACCCCAAAAATTATTTATAATATAGTTATTAAAATAACTATATATAAAAATAATTTAACAAATTCATATAAAACAAAATCTTTTATATATATATATATATTAACAAAAATTAAAGAAAAAGAAAAAAAGAGAGGTTAATATATATATATCAACCAACTCCATTAACCAAGATACGTTGGATTAATATGGGTTATTGAAAACCATATAAAATGGCAAAAAGTGGTTAATGAAATTTTTATGAACGGACATGGTTGTATAACCAGCCAGCAATCCAAACCTCAAACGTAAAACTGTACGCTCCCATTAATGCAATTGCCCACCGGCAGTTAATGAGCATAGGGGATATGAGCTATTCACCAACTCCAAAGGCCTTCACGGTTATCGAGGAATAGTTAAAGTATATTTTTTGGTTAAAAGAAATATATATGGTATATATTGGTTGGGTTATAAAACAGAAAAGTTATATTTTGCGGAGAGGTGGGATTTTACCACATAACTTCCTCCACACTAAATTTAACTATTTATTAATTATGACAAATAAATTTCTTGGTAACTCCACTAGGAATATTATTGAAAAACTCAGTTTTTACTAGAGCTGGAAAGAGAGAGACTGCACGGACTTCGAGATAGGTGTGGGCACGCAAATTGTGGCAGTTTTTAATAATTTTTAATCATAGGAACCATGAATTTCCAACTTCTCAGAATTTGACAAATTCTATATGGATTTTACACCTCTCATCGCCACAAACACGATGGCGCTATCCGTTTTTCAATCTGAGTTCTGCATCTTCCAGTCATTTCCAGAATGCACGTGGAACCATGATTTTAGCGAAAATAGGGAGCGGAACTATGAGCTATGAAATTTTCCAAAGGAGGTAAAATTTCACTTTGTCAGAATATGGTCAAGTTTATACTTGTTTTTCATGGTTTTCCGCAGGGATCCTAATGGCGAAATCAGATTTGACATCTGAGCAGCGGATTTTCAGCGCATCCCTGAAACAAAATCTTTGAGGAATCCCGAGGGAATCTAAAATATTCCTTGAGCTCCGAATTTTCAACTTCTCAGAATTCAGATTTTGGATAGTCGTTTCAACACTAATTGACGCCAAAAATCTGATGGTATATTCAGATTTGTCTTTCTCTCATTTCTTCTTTCAGTCACTTTTCTAAGTGCTAGTGCAGATGTCCATCTTCATGTGCGAACAGTCTTCTTCTTGCGATCGATGCTGTGAGATCGATGTTTCAACAAGCTTCAACACTTTGACAACCTTTGCTTCAGATGGCCCTTGGTGGTGAGGTATATGATGTGTTCATGTACTTCCTCTTTCTGCACTATGTTATACAGATCCATGATTGATGTTGATGTAGGATCTTGTTTATTACATGTTGTCATGATTCCTTGCTTGATTTGATAGGAAATCTTTCTATGTGATGTACTTTCTGTCATAACTCTTTATGTTATGCTTTGAGATCCTTTGTTGTATGTTGTTGGGATATTCTTGTTGTCATCATGCATGTGTTTTGCTTTGACATCCCTTCTGTGCCATGTTGGCGGGATGCGCACTATGCTTGTTTTTGTGTCATACTGATAGGAGTCTTTTTGATTGAGAGTTCTAACTGTGGAACATCTCTTAGAGCCACTCCTACGTGAGGGCATTTTTCCTTGTATGATCGAGACATCATCTCTGTGTACATCATCTTTATTGACAACACATAATGCAGCGACCTACACCATCTTAACATCGGGGCCCGGAGACATAGTCCCTCCTGGATGAACTCTGTTATCAACGACTTTTGTTTTCATGTTCTGATGATTGTTATGTTCCTCTTCTTTACAGTCTGCAGCTGTATTTGTTAATGTTCCTTTAAAAAGCAATTTTAACACATCACAAAAGTAAAAGGTCTTGGAAGGGTCCTTCTTCACACTCGGACCTGGATCACACACTTTCATATCCTCGTCCTCCATCACCCACCCTCCTAGGAGTGGTGACATGAATGTGTGCATGTGGCGTAATTATTCAAACGCCTATTATTATTACATTCTATACTTCAATTAGATATGTAATAATTCCTTTTTAAATTATCAGTAGTGTGTTGTTGTTTTCCCAACAACTCTCATCTTTGGGCATACATATATACATTCGTATTCTCACCCCCACCACTCACCTTCCCTATGGATGAGGATATGAATGTTTCTATAAGTTTTCTCTCTAATGCTATTAATAGTGTTATATTGTTTGGCCATACAACTCTCGTGTTGCGGTGCACGCACACATTCATATCTGCATCCCCTACTACCCACCCTCATAGGAGTGGTGATATGGATGTGTATATATAGCATAAATGACCACATGTTTGTTATTATTACATTTTATACTTCAACTAAATATGTATAGCTATTATTAATAGTAGTCAAACACTTTATTAACACTTTAGGAATGAGGATATAAATGTGTTTATAATTTTTCTTTCTAAATTTACTAATAGTGTTAGATTGCTTAGCCGCATAACTCTCATGTTTGGGCATACATATACACATTCATATCCTCAGCCCCCTCCCTCTCATTAACCTTCAACATGGATGAGGATATGAATGTCTCTAAAATTTTATTTCTAATTTCATTAATAATGTTACATTGCTTGGCCACACAACTCTCATGTTTGCGCACACACACATTCATATCCTCACCCCCACTAGCCTCCCTCCCAAGGGACAAGGATATATATTAGCTACTATTAATAGTAGCCAAACACTTTATTAACACTTTAGGGATGACAATACGACTGTGTTTATAATTTTTCTTTCTAAATTTATTAATAGTTTTACATTTCTTGGACACATAACTCTCATGTTTGGGCATACGTGTACACATTCATATCCTCATCTCCCACCCCCCCACTCAACTTCCCTATGGATGAGAATATGAATATTTCTATAATTTTATTTCTAAGTTTATTAATAATGTTACATTGCTTGGCCACACAACTCTCATGTTTGGGCATGCACACATTCATATCCTCGCCCCCACCAGCCACCCTCCCCAGGGACAAGGAGGGTGGCGAGTGAGGATGTGAATGTGTGTGTGCCCAAACATTAGAGTTGTGTGGCCTATATATATATATATTGCTCCTAAAAATTTCAAAAGTCATTTTGAGAATTCCTATGTATCTAGGAGCTTGAGAATGAGTACAAAATGTCCGAATTGACTAGGAATTACTCTAGGATTGTCAGAGCATTTAGGGAACTTTTAGTTCATGAAATTGAGACCGTGGGAGCACATTTCTAGTGTAAGAGGTCACTATGTTGGAAAATTCATGGGTATAATTATACCATGTAAGGATTATTGCCTTCTTCAACTAGATCCTTGATTATTGGTAGAGAAGGCTAAGGTGATCCTCTAGTTCCTTGTAGACCTCGTAGAAGGCCTTGCATTTGGAGCTTGTGCTAATGCCTTTAGTGCCATGGTTTGACCACCATAACAACATAATAGGGAGAGTCTCCTCTATATAGCTTGAGGATGGTACATCATGCTAACATTTAATAACATCACATAAAAACCTTTAAAATTTTGTGGCCTATAAAGATTTTGTATGCGTTTGGAGAATATTAAAAGCATTGGGATAAAATGCACATTTCTAAAAATTTCCTAAACATAACCATACTTGTCGTATATCCTACTCCAATAGGAATTTGCGTTCTATGAATAATGAAATTTGGCATGTTCTACAATATTCTAGGTATAGTAGGTGAAGATGGGCTCCCATGCATGTTGTTTCCTATATCTTACAAATTTAGAACCACTAAAGCACAACCTGCTTTTTTAATAGGCCCACATCCTACTTTCTTGATGAGTTCATATGCTAAAAACCTACAATAGATTATAGGTAAGCATCATAGATCAAACTGGAAAATTGTGGTGTCCTTTAAAGACTATTTAACCTTGAAAATCAAAATAGGATATATAAGGTAGATTTCCCTCATAAGAAGAAATTAAAAAAAAAAGGGGATTAAAATAAGTTGAAAATAAATAGTTTAAATTCCCTTTGGGCTAAAAAGAGGTAATTCAAATAAGAACCCCTTGATTCATTGCTTTCTCATAAAAAAAGTTAGGCGTTGTTCAACACAAAAATTGAAAAAAATGAAATTTCCCAACACAAAAAAGAATTGTAGTAACTTACATTATTACATATTGGTATATAGTACAATTTGGGTGGGTTTAATGTTTAAGAGCATGCATTACCTCATAAAAGGTCACAAGTACAAATCCAAATCAGGATAGAGTATGCACACCTCAATATATTTTAATAATCAAATCATTCCATGGAAGTGTGTTCCTTAACCCACGAACAAAGGAGTCTCACATACCTATTTGGTTTCTAGCTTCCTAGTGACCTTAAAATTAGATTATTATTTTATTATTTATTATCATAATTGTTATGGTTAACAATAATGTTTTATTTGAATCTAGTTCAATGTAATTCATTGGCCTTTGTCTAAATATCCCATTAGAACATAATTATTAAGAAAGTGAGGTTGATAATGGTTTATTTTCTTTGTTCAAGATCCTACATGAGATACCAGCATTGAAAAAAAAAACAACTTGATAAAAGTCTTCCAAATCCCTAAATAGTTTGATAGAAAAGGCGGTGACACCTACAAAGGTTCAACTACTATGAAAGACACAATAACATATTTTAAATTTTAGATTGTGAATTGATACTTGCTTGAATCTTATTACCATGGAATGGGTAGAGAAACCAATAAGAACACCTTATAAAAGAATCTAGGTGTATGTTGTTTTCCTTCATCATGCATTTCTGACTCTACATTTAGTGAATTCTTGTGAAGAAAATCCACTATTGGATGGTTTTCTTCTGTCTTGAAATAATTTAAAGTTTAAAGAAAAAGACAAACAATGGAGGTTAGAAGTTGAAATAAGAGGATTTTCAAATAATATTGAATTAATAAAATATGCTTCATTTCAAAGGAATTATGAACCTTAATTCACACACATGGTTTGTATAGATGCTTTCAACATTATCCTTTGCCTTGAAAATAGTAATAATTCATTGCCTTAAAGGAATCACATTGTGTGGGTTTATTTATAATGTTATTTAATTTGTTTTCAATTTAAACTTGAATATTTATATTATTGATTGTAGTTAAGTTTATTTTGTGAAATTTAATTTATTTTTTTAATATATAATATTGTCATCTTCAATCTATCATTTCTGGTAAATGTGGACGAAACTTCTAACTCTTCTTGTAATCAATATTCATTATATATGATTTTTGTAGACAAAAAAGACTCATTCTTCAAAGATTCCTTTGACTTCATCCAAAAAAGCTTGAAATATTCACCTTGATAAACAAGGAATCATGGTAAGTTTTGATGTGGTTTCACAATCCACCAAAATACCTATTCTTGAAGCCCTAGATCTTATTATCTACACTTGTTGACTCTAAAACATTGGTCTTTTTTAAATCTTCCTTACCTCTGCTTTCTTTACTTCCAAAACATTTTGGTAAGATCAAACAAAAAGTATAGTCATGGGGTCATATTTATCCCTAGTGATTGCCAATATTTTTATGGAAACATTTTGAGGATTTAGCCTTAAATAACATCCATCTTAAACATAAATGTTGGGTTTATTTTGTTGATGGCACCATTTTCATGCAACCTCATGGCCATACCTTATTGAAATCTTTCTTTAACCACGTTAAGAATGTATCTCCCCTCATCTAGTTCACTATGGAAATCCAAAAGGATAACTCTCTTCAATTCCTAGATATTCTCACCCCCCCAATCTGATGGTACCCTTACCAATAAGTTTATACAAAAAAAAACACCAATAGATACCTTCATGCCCAATCCCACCACTTTCTAACTCAAAAATCCATTGTCTTTAAAACTATTGTTTCTCATGCCATTTGAATCATTGCTCCCCACCTCATTAAGAAAGAAAAATTTCACCCCATTAACATTCTTCTAACCAATGGGTACTTTGTCTCCCAAATTAACAAATTTTTTCACTCAACCTTTAACTCTAAATCTAGAAATAAAAGCTCTCATTCATTTACTCCACATTGAGATCTTATATCTTGTCCCTTGTAACATCCCAATTTTTCTCCTTGGAAATTTGCAATTAAAATTGTTATAAACTATGCGTGGATATTTTTAATTTATGCTATATTAATCACCATGAGGTAAATATACGATGGTGATGAGGAGTCTACAGTGATGTGAGATGTGGCATCTGGAAATCCAAAAGATTTTCATTTCTGGATGAATTCAGAAAATCTAAAAAATTTGGATATCTAGATGAGTGAAATATTGATGCGCGTTAATTGTATTTAGGTGGCACGGTGTTGACATGGATTAGAGGCATAATGATGGTAAGGTGGAGGCCAAGTGGTAGCCATCATGGTAAAAGTGACATAGAATATGGAAATTTGAAAATTTATCTTTTTTCATAAAAGGGATATCAAGAAAATTGATGCATTGACTAAGTGCGTTATTTGAATCCAGATAAATCAAGAAAAAATAGAAAATGTTATAGGGAAAAAGACCTAGAACTATATAAACAAAGTATGATGTGTCAGAATTGTAGATGTGGCACTATCTGATGGTGACATGTGGGATAGATTTCCACATGTCAATGGTATTGTATGATGATGTGGCACAAGAAGTGAAATATTCTAAGGGCCATGACTTTGTATCTAGAACTCATAATTTAATTAATTTTATATCATTAGAAAGCTCTCAATGAGTAGAAGTTGATTGTGGACTCAAAAAAAAACCCGAGATTGTTGACAAAAGAGGAATGTTAGATTTACTTTTCTTAAGGTAGTCTACTAAAAGGTTGAGGCTACAACCAAAAAATGAGTCTTGAATAAAGGAATATTGAATCAAAGAATATATATGTGTGTGTGTGTGTGTGTGTGTATGGGGTGTGTGATGAATTTGTATAAGAGGTGTGGTTCAAACATTGGGCTTGCAGGACCAGAGATATACCACAAAGATGAGTTTGGAGAAAGATAAAGAGATTGTTGGTTATGTTTGGTAGCAGTAGTACACTTGGATATGACTTTTTGATGCAACAAAATCTACCTTGACACCAATTTCATGAATCCACTCCATACACATCTATGCATTTACATTCATTTCACAACATTTCCTGAAGCATTCATCATGCACACTCAATATAAAAATATAATTCATGAGCACCCATTATATTTCTTTCCATTAAGCATATTGAATAATTATTCTTCTTAAAATAATACCACCCTCCACCATTTAACACATGCAGTAAATTTATTTTCACCAAATCTTCAATAAGATTTATTTTCCCAATTCACACACATAAGCACTTAATTCTACCAATTCCAAATTTTAAGAATTCTTCAAAGATCATGCACATAGAAACTTCATATAGAGAAGATATGAAACTTCATTTCATTCACAAAACCTGTACATACAAAAATACTCAAAAACATGTGTTTCTCTCTATGAGCATGATTGCACATTCATTTGGCCATTAGCTTTTCCCATAGGATTACAATGATTAAATACAAAGTTAGAATAAAAGTATATTTTTCTACATCCATAAATCACTCTTGATTTATTCCCTAAATCTCTCATGATTTATTCCATAAAGCTCTCATGGTTTTCAAGGTAAATTAGCTTTTGCCTTATGGACAAAATATTTCCTATCCATAGTTTTTTTTTAACTATTCTATAATAATTAAAAGAACTAAGAGTATTTACTATTAAGTAATTATATTTCCTTTACAATATTCAAACCCCTTTTGGAGCTTTATCTCCAAAAATATTCATGTCTTGGAAGCTCTAATGCTCCCGCATCACTTTGGATAGAGGGTTATGTTTCTTTGAGTGGTGAAACTATGTAAAGAAAGAGTGCTCTCTAAGAAATTAGAGTCATGCTTGAAAAAAGTGTCATAACGAAGGTTGTTTTAAGGAGTTCAATTCCTATGAATGATGTTGATCTAGAAATCAACATGATATAACTAAAGATGAAAAGTGCAATGAATTCACTTTCATGCATGTTGTATGCATATGGATATGTGTGTGTGGATAATTTTGCATGTCCTAGTTTAAGAAATTGTTAGAGTGAAGTGTTGGAATGAATGGTGTGGCAATGGCCATACTTTAATATCCTTAAAATGATTTCATTATTAGTTGGATGATGTGGTTGTCATGATAAAAATTCCTTGAGGATGGGAGGTATCATAAAATCTGAAATTATATATGGATAAGGTTATTATTAGGGATAGGGAATTGTGATATGTGTTCAAAATGGAAATGATTGAGTTAAAAGGGCCTTAGTCCTGATTTCTAAAATAAGTGTCTTGAATGGCAAGGCATGGTTCCTTGAAGTGAATGAATGTAGTTGATAAAAGGCATGAACATGTTTTCTAGCCAAAGTGAATGAAGGAAGATGCATGGATTATAGGAATTGATTAGAAAGCATGAGGATTGTTGTTATGTTTTAGGACGAGTGGACATTGCCTAGTTTGTCTTAGTAAGAGGCCATATATATAACACATGGTTCTCATGGATACAAGTGTGAAAAACAAATTTCTCTTGTAAAAGGGAGCTTGTTGATGGAAATACATGTTTTAAATTTGTGAAATGAGAAATTAGGGAAGCAAAATCCAACAAATCATATATGTTTAAAATCTAAGTGAAAGAATCATGTTTGAAGTGATACACGTGAGTGTGATTGTGAATGAGCATATGGAGGTATGCAGAGCATTCCACCCTTGAGTACCTTGTACAATGTATGGTATGGATGCATGGTAAATGGATTGAATGTTTATGTGAGAAAGTAGGAAATAAGCCTACTACCAACTAAGTCAAGATGTGGAATGTTAACCTTATATGATGATTTATGCCTAAGGAAGATGATGATCTCCTTGAATAAAGTTGGTACAAATGTGCATTTGGAAGATGAGTAAGGATACTATATAGTATATTAGATTTCCTCATGGAAGAAAGGCTATTGGTAAATGGGATTATGGAATTTTCCACTCGAGTAATGGAAAGGATTTAAAAGGTTGCATTGAAATTTAAAAGAAATCCCATTATAGGGTTGTAAAACTTGATGTTAAATAATGAATGGACATCAAGAACATGTTACTGGTGTCCTTGATGTGTGAAAAGGAACCTGAGGTAATTATTATAAATTGGGTTCTTGTTATGAATATAATTTATATAAAAATAATAAATATAAATAAACAATAATCATAATAATAGTTAATTATTTAATATTTAGTTAAAAAAGACACATGTCCCTAAGGACATGACTACTCATGAAAGGGCACCTGCCTAGGTATATAAGTAGGGCCTCATTTGTAACAATCACATATCTCACATCAATTCTTATATATATATTATTAAATATATATACATTTTTATCCTCAATGGATTTCTTTGTGTACCAAGTGTTCTGAAGATTACTACATAGTACAAACTTTGTTTGTAACATTTGTATTAGATTTGTTCAATCCCCTGGCCGCTCAATCGTTGCACAGAGCCAGTTTGATCTGGCCTTTGGCCATCAACCCTCATCAAATTCATCATTTTTACGATTGAAGTAGTTTGGTACACAACGTTTGCGAGATTCTCCATTTTGCATTCAAGTATTTGAACATTAAAAATTAGAAAAAAAAATCCATATATATATATATATATATATATATATATATATATATATTAAAAAATTAATTAAAAAAAATTATAAAAAAAGATTGCATAGCCACGTTCCCTTGTCAATTCTTCTCCATGGAGGGAGCCACCAACCTCGTCGAAACCACTACCAAGGCTGCAGCTGACGGGAAACCATAAGCACATATTGCTCTACAAACTTGACCTAGGTCTCCACAACATACAAAGAGAAGTCGCAACAAGCTGGCATGCCCAAGCACCATAGTCATTTCCTTGCCTCACTACACCCAACACATTGCAACCACCATCTTGTTTTGCTTACACCAAGCACACCACACCCATCGCCTTACCTTGCTAACCTTGACAAACCACTTCACCATAGACATTGTAGTTGTAATCCTCCCTTCCATCCACTACATTTTTCGCTATCTCGTTGTGACATCCATCCCTACAACTGTCATCTTTACAAAAATTAATCTTGGGAATTTAAGATATCACCCACAACATATAATTGCGCCCACCAACTTCAAGGAAACTAAATTGGTGGCAAGACAGGTCACATCGATTCAAAATATCAAGACAAAATATATTAAGATTACATATGACCATGTTTAAAAATAAGGGTTAACAATAATATTTTTATAAACAAAAAAGTATTAATTATAAAATATTATTCAAGGTCTTATTTTATATATATGTGAAAAAAAATCAAAAGGGAAATTAGAAAAGGAAGTATTATATATCTATCTATCTATCTATCTATATATATATATATATATATATATATATATATATATATATATATATATATATATATATATCTATATATATATAGATATATATATATTTATATAGATAGTAACAAAGAATAAAAATAGGGATTTATTATATTTTGATAAATTGGTCATTCACATGAAGAATATATAAGCTCTTTGATCAAAGTAACATTTTTTATTGACAACTGCAAATGAAGGAAGGAAGATTTTTAAAAACTTCACATAACTATGCTTCAGTGCTATTTAAAATTAAAGGGACTCTTGCAGGGAAATATGTTACTATTCATATCTCGCTCGCCAAAGATAAAAATTATATAAACACTAAATTCGTTAATCAATTGGTTACTCCAGTCAAATATAATTGGAAAATTAGACCTTTGAAACACAAAACAATATAGCATAACTTATCTACAAGTAAACATTGGGGACTATACACTTATATTGCAATTCTTTGTTCAATCCCTATGAGGCGATCTAGGTGACATAATTTTGGGTTCACCCTAGATGGAGCCATTGGGGTCGTTCATTTTAAATACGAAGAAAAAATTCTTGACGTTTTATTACAAGAAGAAGAAAATAATGTTATAGGATATTACATTGAAACCAGATTTAGTAACACTAGAAGACATAAAAGATATCTCAAAGTAAAAAATCTATGTAAAATATGCAGAAGGAGGTTGATAATATTATCATAAACAAAAACAAAGAAGTTACTCGCCCAAAGGATCACAATGAGAAATTATTGACACAAATTAAGAAACTTAAAAATGATAATAAATTGTTGAAAAACGAACTAGAAGAACTTATCATGAAAGAAGCATCGAAGTATTTAGACGTAATAGTCCAAGTTGAAGAAAAAGGAATGAATATTAATCCAGTCAATACCACAACTCAAGATGATGGCAAACCAGTGCAAGTAAAAACATATTTAGATATTGTAGTTCAAACAATAGAAATTTCAGATGAAAATTCAATATTTAACCAAGAGACTCTAGTACATGAAGGAAATCAAATACTTCAAGAAAATAAAAAATCATCACAAACAGCTCCCGATCAGGGTGCGAGCTGGTGGATCACCTCATTAAGGTAATGATAATGGTTGGTACTGGAAGGTACAGAACCACTGCCCGCCACACGCACGAGGTGATCAGTGTGGTGGCCCTTTGCATGATGATGGATAGTGCATTAAGGAAAGGTGGCAGCGAGAGGAGGGGAAGAGTTTTAGTTTGTAATCGCCCTGGAGAGAAGTGTAGTGAGCACCAGAATGATTGAGTGCAAGGAGATTGGAGCAACAGGTTGGTTTAGTGGCTCCACGAATAGCATAAACTCCACCATTTGCAAGCAAAGGAAATCGGGTATGTTATTGGCCATCTCTCTCATCTCATTATGTTGCCCTATTTCTAGTTTCGTCTAAGGGAGAGGGAAAGAATTTTGGGGAAGGAATGTAAGGATGTTAGGGGTTGGGGGCGTAGGCTAGTGGTGATAGTCTTCTTTTGTCTTTGGCAACCATTAGGCATCCTTACCATCTCGCTCTACTTTGAGATACTCCTATACCGTATGGGAATTATGATGGTTCTTGGTAGGGAGCTTAGTGTAGGAGCATGCAGCTACGTCACGAGGGAAGTCGGGGAGGTTGGGCTATGGAGATAATGTCTTCCTATAAACCCACATTTTGGGAGAAAACCTTTGTCTTATGACCATGCACATCCAGAGGGAGGTTTGCAGGGACTTGGGAATGGGGGAGAAGGAGGAGAATTATCGCGAGCATGAAACCTGGCAGGGAATTTAGACTGGCTATGGAAGAATGGGAAGGAGGGTTGGTGATGGCGGTGTTACGGGGCTTAGGGATGGATGATCACCTGTGTTGGGCTCCCATTTTTCTTATCGGGTTGGTAGCAAAGGGCAAGTCAACTAGGTTGGGCCGATGGCCAGAAGGCAGTTGGGTCTTTGTAACCAAGATTGGGGAGATATTGCATGCATGAGCGATGCTAAGGGGGGGCTTCTATTGGGACTTGGAACCACTTGTGCAGGGCATGGGCAGGTTCTCCCTGTGGAACCCGCCTATGACCATGAGGGGCATGCTACTGCAAACGTCGGAACCCGCCTGCGACCATGAGGGGTATGCTACTGCAAACGTCAAGGGGGGTATGAAGTTGAGGGGATGGAGCGACACGATAATACCACCCGTATACATGAATTATGTAGTAACACATTGAAGTTTAATTGGTCAATTGAATGTTTTGTATGCAAAGCAGGTCTACCACGTGGTAAACCCACCCCGACACAAGGAAATTCTAGGACCGAACAAGTTACAGTTTGTCTCATTGTAAAGGATTGGGTTAGTGAGATCATGGCTTGACCTGCAAAGACTTGAGGCCGACGTAAGAGGCCTCGAGAGGCCAAGCATGACATGGAACCTGGTTCTTCGAGTGGCCGACGAGGTCAGAATTCTGTTGAACATTTAATAAGTGAAGTGGTAACCACCTACCAGAGGGAACCAATGAAGAAATTCAAAATCTGTTAGAGGAATGGGAGGCAAAAGTGAAGGAAGAGAGTGAGATAGATACGAAGTTGGAGGACTGGAGATTCCTCGTCCTAGATCCTTGAAATACAAGAGGGAGAATCACCCAGTTCAAACAGACCCTTTACTTGTATTGGTTGATGAAAAGCCTATTGGGAAAGGCGATGGAGTAGATCTCGGTAGGCATGGTAGTAACGGCTAAAGGAATGCCAAACTACAAGTAGGAATTTCAAAAGGTGCACTTTCAACTGCACAAACAAGACATCCACCTTGGTCGAATTGAGTAGCACCTGCCATGCATCTTGGTTCAGGCAGAGCTTCTTGGAACGAATGCAAAAGATCCAGCACCAGCGGAATCAGCGTTAGCTAAAAAAATGATTAGCATGCCTACTTTATGATATTCTTGTTTATATATGCGGCTAGATTTTAAATTTATCTATGCATTTACATATGTAGGTAGAACTCTAGAGTATGGAAGTGGACAGGAAACTGAGACTTATATTGCTTAGATAGAGAGACTTAGGATTTTTTGCTACTAGATGGCATATAATGCGGATAGATGGCCAACATACTTGGTTTCCCACTGGGCAAGTTGAGGCCACCTATCTAGTTCTATGTGGTGTAAATATGCTTTATATTAATGAAAAAGGAGGATCTACCAAGCTTAACAAAAAAAATTCGTCACAAATAAGTTAAATGGAGGTTAGATCACAAGAATTCCTTATGGACACCCAAACCATAAAAGAAAACATCTCAACCAGTCTGAAGATCCATATCACTCATATCATAAACAAGTGACATACATTCCAAAGAATATCGATATCACCTCAATTCAGACTTATAATAAAACTTAATCTGAAGTATCCATTAACTGCAAGATTTCATAGAAGGTTGATTTAGGATGGTCATATCCCTTCTCAGTGTGACAATTTTGTTTATCACTCAGAGGATCCTATCATCTTGCATAGAAAATTTTAGGGTCGAAATTTTGCCCATGGGCGAAATTTGGGGTTTGTTTATTTTGGTTAAGTGATTTTTTTACAAATAAGGGTTTGAATATGCATTGCCCGATATTTATTTAAAAAAAAAATAGTTGTAAACCATTAGCCCACAAGAATTTGATGGGGAGAGTTTAAAAAATTATTTCGCCTTGCAAAATTCAAACTACATTCTCCCATTCACATTATTTTTATGGTAATGGAAAGTATCAAGATATATTTCACCCTATTTTTATGGGAATACCAATTATTTGGATTTGTTTCTCCTCGTGGAATTTATTTTCACTCCATTACATTTTTCTATTAACCCAAAATTGTTGGATTTTTTTTTTTTTCTTTTTTTTTTTTTTTTCTAGTAAAATTCAAACTACATTCTCCCATTCGCCCTATTTTTATGGTAATGGCAAGTATCAAGATATATTTCACCCTATTTTTATGGGAATACCAATTATTTGGATTTTTTTCTCCTAGTGGAATTTATTTTCACTCTATTATATTTTTCTATTAACCCAAAATTGTTGGAATTTGTTTTTTCCCAGTAAAATGTATCTCACACTTCATGGAATGTGGAATCATGGGTTTATAGGAATTGGGGGTTTATATGAAATCCATTCCATCACTATTTAAACAACCATTGCAATGGAGAGATCAGTTTGTCAATTCTTCCCTATTGATTTGACATCTAGCGAACATAGTTATTCGACTATCTGCGTTTTAATTTGGTAAGAATTCACCCACATCCGTGTTCTTTAAAT
Source organism: Pinus tabuliformis (assembly GCA_031772625.1). Lineage (NCBI taxonomy): Eukaryota > Viridiplantae > Streptophyta > Pinopsida > Pinales > Pinaceae > Pinus > Pinus tabuliformis. The sequence goes on along the minus strand of CM062805.1, from coordinate 983,772,651 downwards.
GTTCAAATGAAGAAACTATCTGACATAAAAATATGAATATGATTATTAAAATTTTACTTTTTATTTTATTTTTTACCTAGATAAACTATTATAATTTTTTCTTATTGTAATAGTAGAGACTATCAATAAAGCTCTATATAAATAGTAGAGGATGTACCATCTTTTTATATTTTTATATGTCTAGATTGAAAAGTTGTTTCATTTACTAAATCATTTAACCCTCTATATAAAAGAGAGAGGCCATTTTATAAACCTAAATACTATGGTTGTAAGATAGAGTTAATTGTAGATGTCACTGCATTCACCATCGAAACTGTCAAAATTATTCAAGAATTGATAAAATAATAGTCCATCTAAGATTGTTGTGGGAGTTCACAAATTCCTTTAACATGGACACTCCATGACATTCAATGGGCTTGATCCACCATGTATTATGAAAGGATGATAGTTCTCATAACCATAGAAATCTTTCCTTTCTAATTCAATTAGTTATAAATGATAGTAGTGAGGGTGGTGGAGCTATATTCCAATGTAGATATAAAAACTATTAACTTGCAATGTCTTCCTTTTACTTATCATAGCATTTTTTAAAAGGTTATAAAATAATTAGTTTCTACACGTTGAGATTCACATTAACTCATTTTCACGTAACTTTAAAGGTTTGAAATCACCTTCAAAAATAATTATCTCTAAATTCCTTTGATTTTCCATCCACCTGTGTGCTTTGCTTGTGTAAAAGTTTTATATGTTCCAATAAAAGCTTATTCATGTTTAAGATATATACTATAAATCCTAGATATTAAAAAGTTATGCACAATAGATTGCAGATATTAGTTTTCGTCACTACTTAGAAACATTCTATTGCTTACATGTTGTATTTTTTTGGTAAAAGTTTGTGTATAGAATTAAAAAATATAATCAACAAACATATATAGATAAAAATAATAATAATTAAACCTTTTTTAGAAAACATTATTAGAGATACTAAGTTTGTACATGGAATAAAAAAAATGTAATTGCTTAGATAGATGAAAGAGATAGTAAGTTTGTGCACGGAATACAAAAAATATAATTACTTATATAGATGAAAGAAATACGAAGTTTGTGCATGGAATAAAAAAATATAGTTAATTATATAGATGATCTGTTAGTGGAGACGAAGTGGGGGCGATTATTTCCCTTCTATTTGTAAAGGTAGATGGACTATGTTTTCTGGTACAATTTAGATAGATTCATTTAGAATTCAACACTAGGTTTTCTCACCTACAATTATAATTATGTCAAATTCACACACCCACCCACACACACATATATATAATAATCTCTAAATTCCTTTAATTTTACATCTACCTTTGTGTTTTTCTTGAGTGTAACAGTTTTATATGTTCCATTAAAATCTTATTCATGTTTAAGGTATATACTATAAATCCTAGATCTTAAAAAGTTATGCACAATAGGTTGCAGATATTAGTTTTCCTCACTGCTTAGAAACATTCTATTGCTTACATGTTGTAGATTTTTGGTAAAAGTTTGTGTATAGAATTAAAAAATATAAACAACAAACATATATAGATAAATAATACTAATTAAACATTTTTTAGAAAACATTATTAGAGATACTAAGTTTGTGCATGGAATAAAAAAATATAATTACTTATATAGATGAAAGAGATAGTAAGTTTGTGCATGGAATAAAAAAATATAATTACTTATATAGATGAAAGAGATACTAAGTTTGTGCATGGAATAAAAAAATATAATTATTTATATAGATGATTTGTTGGTGGAGACGAAGTGGGGGCGATTCTTTCCCTTATATTTGTAAAGGTAGATGGACTATGTTTTCTGGTACAAGTTAGATCGATTCATTTAGACTTCAACACTAGGTTTTCTCACCTACAATTATATAAATATGTCAAATTCACCCATACACGCACACACACACACACACACATATATAATCATATATAATTAAAACATTGTAGTCCAGTGCTGGAATGTTTTTAAATGGATTTTGATGTGAAAAAATTAAATGGGTTTTGATGCAAAATTTTAGTAACACCCAAATCTGCATTTTTATTAATCAAATTGCTTGTTCCATTTCATTTTATTACATTGTATTTGGAAAAAAAAACTATTTATTGCTCATAGTAATAATATTAGTGATTTATTTTATTAATTTTGGTATTATTATTATTATCTATACTACTTTGAGCAAAGAAGCAAGTGTTTCACTAATTTTCTCATTTAAAATTAATAATTTTATAAATTTGAAAACACCTAGTAGGGTAAGTTTTCTTTTTTAAGATATTAATTAAATATTCTCAAATTTTTTAGTGATTTTCCAATCTTTAAAAAAAAATTATATATCCAAATATGTTTCAATGTCATCTTCTAAATTGACTTGTCTAATTTTCTTTGTATTATATCATCAATTAAAAAATGTATTTGCACATACTTATTTAATTATTTTTATAATTAAAAAGAAAAGTGATATAAAAATGAATTTAAAAAAATACTAATAATATAATTTATATTTTGATTAGATTAGATTTTTTTTATAATTCATAAATAATTAAAAAATATATAAAAAAAAACATCAATAATATGATTTATATTTTAATCAAATTAGAAAATTACAAGATTTTTTTTTTTTTTAATATATGTACACTTAAAATTATATTATATGACTATCACCAATATATATATATATATATATATATATATATATATATATATATATATATATATATATATCTTAATCAAGATAAAAGGGATACAAGAAATGCCAATGTTATATATATAAACATTATTGGTTTTACAAAAATATTTATATTTATGTTATTTTCCTCTAACAAAAGTTTCCATAATACTTGTAAATGGCTCAAATACATATAAACATATAATGCTTAAAGGATAATGGATCTAAAGATACAACTAAACTATTTCAGTATGACAACAAAAAGAATTAATGTAAGATATAATGTTTATATTTGTTATCTTTAAAATTTTACCTAAATACAGTAAATATTATTATAATGATATTTTTATATAACTCAAAATATTATTTCGAGATTCTAGCTATTGTTGTAAAATTAAAAAATAATAAATGTTTTTTATTATTTATTTATTATTATTTAAATAATAATAATAAATATTTTTAATGTTATTTATTAATTATTATCTTTATAGATGTATTTTTCTATAATAAAGTTTTTGACCTACACTAATTTTTAGTATTAGTCACGATAAGGGTTGGAGATTTATCTCAAAAAAAGAACTCCTAACCAACCTAATTTGCCCCCAAATTCCACCAGACCAACACTACTACAACTCACCATGTGGAGAAAATTCTCCTAAAAATGAGCAAACCCAAAACTTGAAACATGTGGGTAGGGAAATAATGTCACATAGATTAATGGTCCTTTGAACTTTTCCAAGATGTTGCACTAATCTCACCCAGTGCCAAAATATAACTTGTGAAGGTGTTGAACACTTTGAACATAGCATCACTAACTTAGCCACCAAAACACTATGTTGAGAAGTAACACTATTTGCAATGACTTTACAATGTTTTATAATTTAGTGAAAAATTCGCCAAGATTTAACAAAAAATTATAATTCAATAAAAGATTCACCAAAAAATTATATATACATATTATATAATTAAAAAATAGTCTGTACATTTTTATATGTACCATGGGGATTTGCCCATTTATTATACACATAATTTCAATGTGGGGGGTGGGTTCTTAAAATTTTCTTTGTTATCTTGTATCAACAAATATGACAACTCCAAGAATTCGTAAAGATGTGAATAGATTACAAGAAAAAGAAACAAGCTGACACACCTTATCAGCAATAAGCTTTGAGGACAAAGCTTTCTAAAGAGTAAGGCAATGTTATGAATATAATTTATATAAAAATAATAAATATAAATAAATAATAATCATAATAATAGTTAGTTAACAAAGAGGCATGTCCCTAAGGACATGCTATTCATGAAAGGGCACCTACCTAGGTATCTAGGTGGGTCCTCATTTGTAACAATCACATATCTCACATCAATCCTTATATACATTTTTATCCTTAATGGATGTCTTTGTGTGCCAATTGTTCTGAAGATTATTGCATAGTATGAACTCTGTTCATAACAGTTGTCTCATGGGTGCAGTAATTGCATATAAACAAGTGTGAAAACTAGCATGGTGAGCATTGGCGCTACAATAAAAACACCCTGTCGCAGAGGTTTTTGCGAAGGATTTTAGTATTACAGGATTGGCCAAAATTTTCAAACAAATATCCATGGAAACCTTTGATATTCATAGTGAATGATTTTGTAGTGGTTTAAATGGATGTTTTCTATAACTAGAAAAAATTGAGTAGGCAAAGGTTTTTGCAAAGGTTCTTTTCCTGTGATTGCAATATTTCTCAGTGCACTAGTGTATACAATACTTAAAGGAACCAAAACATACATAAATTTTCAAGGAACCAATGTTATTTCATAAATTATGCATTAGTGTGTACATTATTAAAATCATTAGGCCATACACAAAACTAAATTATAATGCTCCCTAATTTTGAAGTCCTCAAATCACAATACAAATGATGTCATTGCTTAACATGTTGACCACATGGTGCCCATGTGGCCTCCATGCAATCCTAAGCAGTCAATTTGGTGGGTATAGAAATCAATCCCATGTCACACATCCATGGGTATCACAGCTAGAGGAAATCATCATCAAGTAAGATGGAAGTAGTGGGCGGTAGGTGGTAAAGAAACAACATGGATCCACCTTGTAACTCTGAAAAGGTTGATTAACCCCACCAGTGCTCTGATATAGGATGCATCGTACCATGACTTTGATGACAAACAGTGAGTGGTGGGTGGTAAAGTAGGTTTTTCCTTCATGGTTACCTCCAAACCCCACCACCAATATCTTTCCCACTTAAAACGATTTTAATCACCGCTGCATGTTGTATCCAATGGCATACATATATAACAACAAAGACATATATGAGGTAATGTCTACAAACATTTATGCAGGAGAATTCCACTTCCAAGTCAAAATTGCATTTTGACTAGACCTAGGGGTTTTCATTTACCAAGGGAGTTGGTTCCCTAATTTAATGTAATTATTTAATTATTGTATTTCCTATATGTTTATATAGTTCTAGAAAATATGTATTTAGAAATACAATTGTAATCATATCTATTGTTTGGTAGAATTCTCATGAATATTGAGAGAACTAGAGAATTTAGGGTTAGTTATATCTTTTGAGGAAAATATGGATCTAAAGGATCTAGTTTAGGTGAGGGAATAGTGGATCTAAACTAGAATTTAGTTCTGGATCCTTTTTGTTGAAATATGTAATTTAAATAGGAGATAAAGTAAAGAGGAGTGTGGGTCGAGAGGCTTGAGGAAGCCAACTGTGGCAATAAAGCAAAGAGGGATTTATTGTAAATTTGGTTGAGGGGCCTTTGTAACCTATTGTATATAATAAATTACTTTATTTGAGTCTATGAATTAGTAGAGAAAGTCTTTTCCTATACTATAATCCTACCATTGTATGCAATAGAATTCATGTATCATATTGGATTTAGCTTTAAGCGGATGTGGTAGATTTTATTCGACTAAGCGTGAGAAGGATTGGTGCAAGTATCAAAGTTGTGCAACAAGAGTGTGACAAATCTTGAATTTGGAGGAACAAAAGGAATTCCATAGAAGAGTGATACAAATACATGTATATATATTTGTTGTTGTAATGTTGGAGGAGCACAGAGCCTAATTCAACATAGAGGAAGGAGGATATACAGAGAGTTGTGATTACAAAACTGAGATTCCAAAGTGAGATCACATATATGTGATTAAAGAGAAAGACACAATAAGAGGACATAAAGTATTAGAAGCAAGGTGGCATATTAAAAGTGTAGAGGATAGAGATAAAGGCACAGTGGAGGCAGACCAAGTGTTGGTCGATTCGGGCGAGAGAAAGAGTACAAAGAGGGAAATGAAAAGGAGAAACACTTAGTTTCTTTTAAAGTGACGGGAGTTTGTCAATAAATGGAGTCAGGCCGAAAATATTGAAGTCATGTGTTAATAAAATAGTGAGTGGACATCACAGAAATCAGCGTCAAACGAAATCCATCAAAATATGGAATAATATTCAATAGATATAACTTTTATTACCCAGAAGCTCGGAAGTCTAGGATCCCAGAATCCCAGAAGAATGGAAGAGGAAGGTGGACCATCCCAGAAGCTTATGCCCGGAAAGTATAGCTCGAAAGTATTTTAAAGGAGAATTCAAACATATATACATGGGATAAATGGCACAACAGAAGCCTGGGACTTCCATTTAAATATTTTCTAGAAAGAGTCAACCGCGGGCATTATGTATGAGGTGACGAGGTAGTGTGGACACTACTGGAGGAAATATATGGAGGAACAAATTCATAAGAGGAAGGAGCAATATAATACCTCATGGATCAAAAAACACAACAAAAGTGTAGAGTGGGCTATACCCAGAGGCTACAGCCCGGAAGATTGAAGAATTGTTTTAATTTACAAGTTACAGGATTGGAAGGGTCTAGGCTTTTTAAACACATTTTTATAAAGGAGGTTCCAGGGTCATGGTAACAAGTAGCGTGGATATTTTAAATGGATTTGAATATATGACCCTTTCATCTCCTCCCACTCAATGATATCAAATCACCTTGTCAACTCCTCCTGTTGTATCTTCATTTAAAGGGATTTATATCCTGAGGTAAGGGTTGAAGGAAACATCTTTGACGTAGCAGGACTAGGAACTGTGGGAATTTAGTAGGGTTAAAATTTGGCCCTGCCTTAAACAATAAGATAGTATCTCACTTTCACTAGAAATTTGAAGTCCTAAGGCATATAATGGTCATGACCCTAATGCCTAGACACTGAAATCACTCCTTGTGAATATATTTAACAATAGTGTTATGCAAATTTTCACGATTGCTGACAAAGGTGAATTCCATAGGTCTAGTGGTCTAACCTAGAAAAACAAGCACAAAAAACATGAAGTTTTCCTTAGAGAAATTAGAGAATGGGAAAGAAGCCTACCTGGAATCAGAAGCAAGCCTTCCTTTCCTCCTTGCTTTTAAGCTCCAATTGTAGCTCCAAGTGCTATAATTAGAACCTGCACACATGACTAAAATAAGAAAAGGATCCACAACATCCACGTGGCATAGTCTAACATCTCTATTCAACAAATCAGGATGGGATTAAAATACATGGGTGCAAATATAACACAACAAATATAGGAAAATAAGATACTCTTTGTATTAATAGAAATAGGAGAGAGTTTACAACCATAAATAGTAGTTGACTTTGTAGATGTCTCCCCAAGTTGACTTTTCCTTCCTTGTCACAAAGCACACCTCAATATCAACCCTAATGCATGAATATGATGAATCCTTTAGGTTCAAGGGGGCAGCATAAGGGCACAATCAATCTCCAAAATCCAACCTCGATGCTATGAATGGCAGTAAATTTATAAGGGAAGAGTGGTAATTTAGGAATTACGATTATGGGCTTGAGATCCACATATGATGGGAGGATGACCTCAAGGGATAAGAGGTGAAGTCTCCAATATAGGATCAGAGAGGATTCAAGATTCTTATCCATGGTAAATATTTAAAACAACCTTAGAATCTTCTGAAAGAGGAGGCTTTGAAATGTTTTTTTCCAAAATTTCTAGAATCAATGCACTTCTCCGGCTTATTAAATTGTCTTTTCTCACATTTATCCACATATTTTGTTATATTATGCTTAATGTGAGGAGTAAAGATGTGTTACTATGTATGTGTCCTAATGTGTGTTAAATGCGGGAATTGGAGTAAGTTTGAGTTGATTTGGGTGCATAAACTCGGAGTAGACAAGCAAGAGAGATTATAGGAGGTGGTATCCCTCCTTAACTCCTCAAATCAATCGAAGATCTCCCACTCTATCTCATCAGCTCGAGTTCACTAGTAGCCAAGCAGGCCAAGTTCATTGGCAGCCAACCTAGTTCAAGCGAAGGAAGAATTAGACCCACCTATACTCAAGTTAGGGAGCCAAGCATCCCTAGTTTCTAGGGAGTTGTTGGTAGCTCCATTTTTGTACAAATAAGCAAGATATGGGACTCATTAGGATTCGAAATTTTATTGTAGCCAAGAGGCCATTAAGCTTAAGCACATTTCACTTTTATTGTTATGATGTATTTGACTCTTTTTTATTGATAATGAGAAATTTTGTTTTGATCCAGCATTGAGTTGACTCAAAGGGTTGAAGCTCTTGGGTTAAGGCCCAACCTTAGCAGTATAATTTCCTCTCTTATATCTATATTCTTAGCTTAGAATGTTGATTGCATAGATTAAGTTTCCTTCTTAGTTAGATAGTTTTTTATGATTTCTTGGAAATATCTACAGTTGTTAGTCTACTTCTTAAGATTTTTGTAGCTTAGGAGGTATTCCGTTTCATAGATCTAGTCCTTAGAAATAGTTAGATCATATTTTCCCAAATTCAACTCACCTTTTCCACATTGACATGTAATGATTTGTAGATGAAAAGAGAATCAGGTTTGATTGCAGGGTTATTGATCTGCAAGAAGGGACTCCTCCAACCAACTCCATCTAGGGATTCTCCACCTTATGTTTATGCATGCCAACCCATATTTCGAACCTCTGTCTTTCAGTCATCGTGAGCAAGTTGTCTTAGTCAAATCCATCCTTCTTGGAATGTTGGGCTTGGCCAAGGGTGATGGTCACATTCTCCACACTTTCACCACTTTCATACACCCTTCCAACACTTCATCTCACCATTCTTTCACTCTAGAACCTCTCAGCCAACTTCATGTAGCAGTTCAGGGTATCTTGTAGCAGTTCAGGACATCCTGTAGCAGTTTCCTGTTGCAAACCTGTAATAGCTTGTTTTGACCTAAAATTATAACATAACCTACTGTAAGAGTAGGTTAACCCCTCATCTTGGATTCCATGACCAGAAGTGCCACCTAGACTAGTCCTTTCACTCCTTTTCCTCCTGCAAGATAATATAGTATTAGCTTTTATATTTCTACATTTAGCAATTAGAACTTTTATCTATTCTGCAAGTGTGAATGAGATAGTTAATGCATGCATGTTTGAATTCTGAAATGATAGAATAACCTTCTATTTTCAAGCAACCATGGTATCTAGATGATCAAGTACAATATTATCATAGTTTCCTTTCTTTAGTACACTAGAACTAGCCTTTACATTCTACTTTCAGTAGTCAAACTCCTTTTAGTTCAATAGAGGAATGCTCTGGAACCCTAATGGTCAAATGCCCCAGTTGAGAAGTGATATGAGTAGAATGATGCATTTTTTGTTTATATAGCACTATCACCTCCAAATTTGTATGAAACCCTGGGTTGATAAAGTAAATCTAGTAGCCTTGGGAGTTGCAACATTCTTGTTGCAATACTAGGGCTTATCACTTTTTGGCGTTGTTGTCGGGGAGGTGTCTAGGTAGATGTAATTTCTTATTTTTATTTCTAGTTTTCATTTACTAGATAGATGTTACTCTCGCTTTCCTTTTTGTCTTGCATTTGGTTTTGAAAAAAAACTCATCAAAGAAAAATTATATTTATTTCATGCCTCGTAGGAGTAGAGACACTTTAGGGAAATTCTTGCCAAATACACCCACACCATCAAACAAACAACGTTCTCTTTTATTTGGTGACTGTCAGCTTCCATATCTGATTGCAGGAGAGTTAGAGGACCCCTTAGGTGAAAAACCTAAAATATTTGAAGAGCCTATTAGGGAAGAAGAAGAAAATACCATTCCACACACTTACATTGTGGCTGAAAATAGAAATGAGGTTGAAAACAGAAATAAGGGTGCTTTCCCCATTAGAGAGACTAATGGAGATACTAGGATGAAAAATATAAGCGCCTTTGCCCTTCCTCACTTCCATGGCCTAAACTTAGAGGACCAACCCTTAAGGATGTAGCCTTGTGCTAGTTTATGGGTCTACCTGGGGATACTACATCACCACCTGGGCTCAAATGCAGCAATCCTTTAACAACAAGTACAAGGATTATTGTATGTCCAAAGACACCAAAGAGTAATTATTTAGAATGACCCTAGGACCTGATGAATCCTTGGAAGATTATAAGGAAAGGTTCCAACCTAGTTACAAAAGGGCCAGATGCACCCTTGATCCTGAATCACTCAAGTTAGTCCTTCTTAGAGGAATCAGGGAAGACATATTGGAAACCATAAACATGATGTCTGGAGGGGAAATATATCAGCTAGTAACCCTATAATTGTGTCAAGACAGTATTCAAAAACCATTCTAGGGATGCTAAAAAGAAGGGTAAGGCTAGTCAAGCTTTGGCCAGTTCCTCTTTCTCCACCACATCTATCAAAAACGAAATTGGAAACATGTTGGAGGAATTTAAAAGTGAAATGTTTCACACCTTTTCTCTGCAAATGGACACCATGAAGATCAAGAGGAAACAAGAGGAAGAAGAGAGAGCCTTAGCTATTTTTTGTCCTAAATGCAGTAGGAGGCACCCCATGAATGAATGTCCACTGAATGTTATAGAGGTCTACTCGGTCTATGAGGAGAAACATTCCATAGACAAGTGTCCTTCTTTTCTTGGATTGAAAGTTGTATACCAAGAGGCTGAAGGTGGGGTTGAACAACTTTGTTATATTGACCAAAAGAGGGCTCAAGGACCTAGGCCATACCAACAGGGCATGCAGGGTGCATCCTATTCCTATTACCATCTCAATCAGAAAGAATCCCTACCCCCTTGGTGTTCTCCTACTCACCCTTCAAGGTCCACATTCTCCTTGGTATTATGCACCTAAGTATACCACCCAACCAGTTAATCAACCATTTTAGCCATATGTTTCTCTACCTCCTCAGTGAAATACCCCATCGCAATGTTGGATGCCTCAATTCAACCAACCTCCTGATTTACTGCCTCCACCTCCATCTCAACCATAGCTCATTCATCCTACTCCACCTAAGCAACCTCAGATGCATGTTCAACCAAATATGAACTTGAACAACAAGAAGGCACAATAGGTCTATAGTGGGGAGACATCTTACCCTATCTGTGTTTTGGATATTCAAGAAATTAATCTCAGGTATCGAAGAGTGCTACCAGATAACCAAACTCCATCTCCACCTGAGGATCTTGAAGAGGAAAAGGAAGAGAGTGTTCCTCAAGCCAATCCACCTCCTTTTCCTAAAAGATTGATCCATCCTAACTAGCACACTCCGTAAGATACTAAATTTTTGGGAGAATTGAAAAACTTGTGTGTGAAAATCCCACTCCTCCAAGCTATCAAGGATGTTCCCATATACAATAATCTTATAAAAGATAAATGCTTCAAACATCTTGGGAGGAGAAAGAAAGACACCCCTACCATCAATGTCATTGGTCAATTGTCTGATCTGATGTTGGGGAGAGTGATTTTCCCAAAGTATCTAGATCCTGGAATTCCTATGGTATATGTACACATTGATGGCATCATTCTCCCTCACACCTTGATTGATCTTGGGGATGCCATCAATGTGATGAATAAGGAAACCATGCTCAAACCAAACCTCCAAGGATCTTTGAGAAAGACCACAACAGTGTTGCAACTTGCAGACAGGTCCACAGTGGCTCCTAAGAGGGTTGTTGAGGATGTAATGGTCTCTAATGATTCATGGGAGTATCCTACTGACTTCCTAGTTCTCTAACCCAAGACCAAATTTAATGGCTACCCTCTCATCCTTGGAAGACCATGGCTAGCCATTGTTGATGCTTACATAGGTTGTAGAGCTTGGAACATGACCATTAAGAATGGGAATTTGCCCAAACAATTGGTATTGTAGCCTCCTTCTCAACCATCCCTTAAGAATGACTTTCCCCTATGGTTGGAAGAGGAGGAGGGAGATGAGGTGTATCAGACTACATCCCATCCAATTTGTAATTTAGATTCTATCATAGGGGATGAACCTGGTGAATATGAACTCATTGACCAAATCCTCCATAACCAGCCCCCAAACACCATACCCCTTGATGAGCTTATGAAGGAATCTAAGGGTAATCCTTGGACTAAGTTATGCCTAGTGGACCCAAGTCCTGAAAATGTCAAAATGGTAGAATTTGGTCCATCTAAAACTTTGAATATCAACCCCTCTCTCTCAGCTAACCAAGAAGAGAAGTTGTGTAACATGCTGAGAAAACACTTAGATGCCTTTGCTTGGAGCTATAAGGAAATAAAGGGAGTACATCCTTCGGTGTGTACTCATCACATCCACATCAAGGAAGGATGCAAACCAGTGTGCCAACCTCAAAGGAGAATGAACCCAACCCTCAAAGATATAGTAAGCGAAGAGTTGCAAAAATTGTTGGATGCATAGTTTATTTACCCCATCTCAGATAGTGAGTGGATGTCCCCTGTAGTTTTGGTCCCAAAGAAGAATGGAGAGTGCATGATCTATGTGGATTACAGAGAGATGAACAAATCCACTAAAAAATACCATATCCCTTTAACTTTCATTGATTAAGTCTTGGATGGTCTTGTAGGGAAGAAATTCTTCTCTTCTCTAGATGGATTCAGTGGTTATAATCAGATTCAGATCAGCACAAAGGACCAAGATAAAACTACATTCACCTGCCCTTGGGGTACCTTTTATTATAGGGTCATTCCTTTTGGATTATGTTCCCTACCACTTTTTAAAGGGTAGTTCTAAGCATCTTTTTTGAGCTAGTTCATGACTCTGTAGAGATATACATGGATGATTTCACTCCCTATGGGTGTGACTTCCTGGAGGCTCTCTCTAACTTAGGTAAGGTCCTAAGGAAGTGCATTGAAATGAACCTCTCACTTAGTCTTGAGAAGTGTGAATTCTTGATGAATGAAGGGATTGTCCTAGGCCATTCAATATCTCAGGAGGGAATACAAGTGGACCCAAATAAAATTGCCATCATAAAAGGGATCCCTACTCCTCAAAAGCAGAGGGATGTTAGGAGTTTCTTGGGCTTAGCTAGATATTATAGGAGATTTATCAAAGACTTCAACAAAGTAGCCTCACCATTATTTGGATTGCTAGCCAAGGACTCCAAATTTTGTTGGTCGGATAGTTTACATGGGGCCCTAGAAATCTTGGAGGATAAGTTGACTACTGCACCCATACTTAGAGGCCCAAATTGGGATATTTTTTTCCACATCCATGTTGATGCATCTAACAAAGATGTAGGAGCAACTCTAGGACAGATATATGACAAGTTACCTTATGCCATTTACTTCATTAGCAAAAATATGTCTAAGGCTGAATTGAATTACACTATGACTAAGAAGGAACTTCTAGTTGTTGTCCATTCCTTGAACAAATTTAGACACTACATCACTGGTTATCAAACCTTTGTGCATATTGACCATGTTGTTATCAAGTACTTAATGAACAATCTCAATGTGAATCCTAGAATTATTAGATGGTTTCTTCTATTACAACAGTTTGATTTAGCTATCATTGATAAGCAAGTAAAAGAAAATGTAGGTGTAGGTGTTTTTTCTAGACTTTCTTTGCCTACAGGTGAAGAAGGGATGTTTGATGACCAGCTACCAGATGAACTCCTATTTTATATTTCAGTTCTCTCTCCATGGTTTGCTAACATAGCCAAATACCTAGTTGTAGCATAATTCCCTCCAAAACTATCACCCGGGGAGAAGAGAAGAATTGTGAGGAAAAGCGCCCCTTTCACTTCGATTGGGGGCAATCTCTTCAAACTGGGACCAGATCAAATTTTGAGGAGATGTGTCAGGAAAGAGGAAGTCTTTGACATCCTCTTAGCCTGCCATGATGGAACTTGTGGAAGTCACTTTTCTGCCAAGATGATAGCTTTCAAGGTTCTGCAAGTTGGCTACAACTTGCCTACTCTCCACCAATATGCAAAAAGATACATTAGTTGATGTGATCAATGCCAGAGGATGGGGAAACCCACTCCCAAGGATGAAATTCCTTGCAACCTCAGGTGGCTTTAGAGCCATTTGACAAGTGGGGCATGGATTTCATTGGGCCAATTGATCGACCATCAGGGCAAAAAAATCACATGGTTGTATGCACTACTTATTTGAAAAAGTGGGTTGAGACCAAGGTTGTCAAGGTAGAAACAGAGAGAAATTGGTTGAGTTCTGAAGGGAGAATGTATTATACAAATTTGGGTACTCTAGAGAACTAGTCACTGGTCAGGGAGCTCAATTCACATCACATCTAATTGAAAATTTGTTAAGGCAGCATGGAATAAAGCATAGAAAATATATTGCCTATCATCCTCAGGCCAATGGACAAGTAGAGGTCACCAATAGAGCATTAGAAGGTATCCTCACCAAGGTTGTGAGTAGTAGAAGAAAGGATTGGGAAAATAGATTAGTGGAGGCCACTTGGGCCTACAATACAACTTGGAAGACAACTATTGGTTTCACTCCTTACAACTTGATCTATGGAAAGAGGATCTTCTCTCCATTGAGTTTGAATACAACACCTTGAGAATTGCAACACAATTGGGTTTGGATGTTACAAAGACACAACAAGAGAGGTTGCTCCAGCTAAATGGCCTAGATGAATTCAGAATGCAGGTCCTCCTACACACTAAATTTATCCAAGTACAGAGGAAGGTTTGGCATGAAAATAACATCAAGAAAAGTTTTTTCAAGAAGGGGATTGGGCTCTGCTATATGAATCCAGGTTCAAGGACTTCAAAGGAAAATTGATGACAAGGTGGTTAGGCCCATTCCGGATAGAGAAGTACCATGATAATGGATCTGTTCAAATCAGGACCATTGATGAGGAAGGTATTCGCTTGCTTGTCAATGGATATAGACTGAAGGCTTACAAAATACCTTTTTCCAGGGAAGAGTTCATCAGAACCATTAGCAAGGAAGTAAATGTGATTGGAAGTGTCCTAGTTTCCAAGTCACATCATTCTTGAAAACTATTTTTATTTATGAAGAAAAAAAGAAGAAAACAATAAGAGGCATGGGTGAAAACCTCCATGAGGCATTTGAGGCCAACTCTTGGGTTGAAAACCTCCTCGGGGTAGCCCAAGAATGAAAAAATAAAAATAAAAGATGCCTGGTTGAAAACCTCCCTTGAGGTTCCCAAGGCAGATAGGCAGGTTGAAAACCTCTCTTAAGGTACCCTGTGTGCCCTAAAAAAAAACAAAAACAAAAAGAATACCATGAAAAGGGACTCTCCCTTGTCCATTAATAAATTTTGTGATTTTGCAATTTTTGAAGACAGTGGAAACTACAGAGCTACATGGACAACATGCTCAAGTTTCATTCCATTTCCCCCACCATCCACTCCATACCATCCATCTCAACCATGTCCCTACCACTCTCATCCATCCTCGGGGCTCAAATGTAATGATCCTAAATAGTAAATACAAGTGATAACAACAAATATTATATATAGAAAAATACAAAAACGAAATATTCATCAAGCACCCACAGAAAAACTGCAAATGAAGAACTTTTGAGCCATTTTATTATATTTCTACAAGACAAATACAATATATAGTGGAATGGTGCACCTCGACTTGTCTCAATCGACAAGCGGGACCAAAACCAGGTAAGAAAATGGCTCAGTTGAAGGTTGCCCAACTGTTGCACCAATTTGCACTACACAACCGAGAAAACTACTGCCCTTCTGAATTTCGAATGGCTGGAAAGTGCACTAAAATTGCTAAGAAATTTATATTCTTTTAACCCCGAACTCCCCGTCCAAAACCCAAAAAATCCTAGAAGGGAATTTGGCTGGTTTTGAATTATATTTTTCGACCCCCTTGGAGCCTCACCCCAACTATGGCTGCCAAATTCGACCTGCTCGAAACTGCCGACAAATCCCTCTACAAACTCCTCCAAAATGTTGGGTTCACCCCCGCTATCCAACTCCTAACTTCGCAGATGAACTATTGGCCTAGATCAACTGCTCCCAAACACCACGAAATTCTACTAAGTGGCCTTTGCACTATCCCTCTACCTAGAAATGTGAATTTCTGGTATGCTCGCTTAGCTAGTTGAAAGCTCCAGCCAAAATGCCTGCCCAATGCTACTACCTCAGCTCCCTAACCTCTCGACAAGAAATGAGATCCCTGTTGGTCTTAAACTCCCTCTGTGTGATTCTTGGCTACCCAGAAATATGCACTCCCCTCTCTACATCGGTTACTCATGTGTGTTGTTGCCCGAAATTCCTCAAAACTCATGTAGAACAACCTCCTTAGGGTGGGCACGAATGGTCATCTGAAGTAGAGGTTGAATCTCCCACTTGAGAGACTCGTGGCTAAACAACTAGTAGACTTGACAAACCAGTGTACAGATGAATGTTTGTTTGCAAATGTCAAAGATACCAAATGGCCGCCTCCAAGCTCTATTTATAATTGCTAGTCCTCTCCCTTGGTGGTCCCCACCTTCCACTAATAAAATATTACTTTTCTGCCATTCTTCATTAAAATAATAATTTCCACTTTTCTCCCATAGAATAAAATTTTCTCCTTTTTATTTAATATCACCAAAAATTGGCAAAACTCCTTAGTGAATTTTGCACTCACAAAAATTGGGAACATTATAGTCCTCCCCACCAAAAATTGCTTGTCCTTAAGTAACATCTTGTTGCTCCAAATGTTGGCATAGCCAATGCTAGGATCCCAAATGTGCTGCTGAACCACTCCTTATTGTTGAACATCCTTCCATACTAGTGACGATCCCCATGTCAACAACGAATCACCAGATTCCAATGGAATATCTGAATGATCTCCCCTTATAGAAAGTAGCTCACCCCTAGGAGTAGATGAAATGCCAAATCCTGTTGTACCTGGATCCCATGCTAGTCTCAGAAGGGTGCCACCATGCTGACGTTGCGCCACTCTGACTATGACAAACCTCCCATCATGCTCAGACTGTATCCTCCCCTCCTAAAACCTGATGGTGGGATATTTGTGAAGGCCAAGCTTATCCTCCCTAGGAATCTCCATGATGTCAATGTCTACCCATCCACTGTCAATCTCAATCCTGAGCAACAACAAGATAAATCTACCTCGCCATACAATGGAGGTTTCAAAAATCTCCCATGTGTCACACCCAAGGTGAACTAGATCACTCTCTCCCATGAACCTACTCATCATAGAATGGAGTGTCCTATCAATCAACTCAATCCCTGGATCCCATAGCCAGACCTTTTGCGGCATAGCTCTAACAACTGCTCGAATTTGTTTGTTACTTGTCCCTAATCCCTGCATGAAACCAACATTAATGCCACATAACTGTTGGAAGCCACATGTGCCAAATAACTACCCCTTGAAGGCAGCCAATAGATGCATATCTGATACTCGCAATTGACTCATTATATGCAAACCCATCCCACTCCTTCCAAACATCACCATTGTGTTAGACATTTGCCCTCTCGATAATGTGCCAATACAATGTCTGGAGGTCGGACACATACTGAAAATTTTCCTTAATCATACATGGTATCCTCTACTCATTCATGGTCCTGACATGCCCTATGGAAAGAGTGACACATGTCTCCCTCATGACATGCTCCCCAAGTTTAGGCTCACTGATGAACGATATGTCACCCTTGCATATGATCACATCATCCCCCAACTTGTGGTTGTCAACTCGTGCACCAACCCAATGTCGCCACTGAGAAGTCTCTCCCCTAGTGCATTGAGTGTCATCCAAATATCTCGGATGAGCTCCCTGTCCCCATTTTCTCGCATCCAGAGTGTCAAAGGACAATAGCCAAATATTTTGTCCCTGTAAGTGATGTCTAATAGGTACATGAATGTGAGTCCCCATGGATACCATTGAGTATTTCTCATCTGCGTTCACGTCGATCTTGGGTGAAGTACACCCAAAGGTATGCCCAGTGTCTCCATCCATAAGTCTCCTTGGAGGCAACCCTCCAAGACCTCGTTATGCAACCCCATACGCCCTTGCATCCCACCGAGTATCCCTGTAGTCCTCAACCTAGCATTGTACCCTGCAACCTATCAATGTACACCACTAGATACCTCGTGCTACTGTTGTACCATCCTATATTGTCTCGTATCCTGCCTCTGTCATTGTATCTAGCTCTCCCCACATGTACTCGGTGCGATGTGAGTCTCTTAGTGAAAATCAACATGCTACATGAAGAAACCACACATCTCCATGCTCCTCTCCAAGACACTGCCCATCACTACATACCTCTATACAACACTAGATGCTAGGTTCTAAAATTGGGTCTGTATGCATCAGGTCGCATCCCTCTGCATAAGACTGGACTCTGTGGCATATCCTTGTGCACCCATGGGTACCACTGCCTACTGTCGTACCACCCTGTATCATATGTCATCTTGCATGTGCCAATGCATCCACCACTCTGCTAGTAATCCCTCCATGATGTGGACTACATCTCCCCATCTTCTCTGAAAGACCTGAGTGGTCTAGCTCCTCACATTCCAATGGGAATGACACTATTGTGTCTATCCTCAGTAGCTCCAATGTCCAATATACCAATGAGATAACACCGTCTCCATGTAATTCCCTGTCCGGTGGTCTACCGATCCCACCTCCTCCTACCAACTCCTGCCATAGTAGGCTAGTCAGCTTGTGACTCCATGCACAATCAATATGCCATGACAACTCATGAAATTTATCGCTCCTTTGCCAATCCATCCTGTCACTAGTGTTGTCAAGAACTCTGAAGGGGATATAAAAATGTGTGTGCACCCAACCACTGAGTCCATCACGTAGGTACTACCATGACCTATCGATTCCATGATGTGATGGATAATCCCACTTGGATCCCAACAAAAGTCTGGCCCTTGAGCCCCTCTTACAATCTACAGTCTCTGTTGAGCTATGGCCATGGATGCATCTAACCTCCTAGCCAGCTCCACCAGATACCAACTCAATATCTCTTTCCATCCAACCCCAAGGGAAGGATCGAGAGCATAAACTCCCGTACATGGAACTAACCCTCCATCCTGCCAAGCATACACCCTGCACAATGCATGTTGCCTCATATCACCATCCTGGTCAACACATAAAATATGTCATGGTGACTCTGCCTCTCCCTGTCCAATGTGTAGTGGTAACTTGCTAATGCTATCGGCTTGTAATTTCTGAATAGGGTTGCCCCATCGCTCTAATGTGCACTTCAAATGAACCTTTAGGGAACTCAACCATTCTCCAATGCAAGTCATTTTGGTCGTTGACTCAGCACAAGCAGCTCCCATGCCCTCCAAATCCTTGTTTTGTTGTAGAATGGCCTCACGCACTGTTGTGTCCTTCTTTCTCAATGCTAGAAGGCTAGCTTGGAACTGATGAAAATTTGGAGGGCGACTATCCTCTGTAAACTCGGTCACTGCTTTGGACCCCTTTGTCTCTTCTGGTACCTCCTTAATGACAAGTATGCCTCCAGGCACCTCATCGACCTATTGTGGGCAGCCATCGTCTAGAAACTGGATCATAGCACTGGGTACCTCATCAACCGTTGGCATCTCATCAATAGATGGCCCTCTGATTGTATGCTCTACTCCCTCAACTGAGGTGTCAATTGGAGCTACCAAAGAGGCCTCCAACAATGGTGACTCATGTGCCACACCGTGTATATCGATGTGCCCTTCACCATCCTGTGTGTCCTCCTACTCAACCTCCTCCTCGAGCTTCTAACATCTAATGCCCAGTCTTCACCCATAGAAATGCCTCCTGGTCTCATCCTCTAGCTTTCCTCATCCTATCCACTCCCTTTGAGGGGGTCTGGTGTCCTTTCAGTCAAATCTCTCCACGAGCCTCTGTGTGAACTCTTTGTAGGATGTGATACATACATGACCCAAAGGGATCAGCCCTCGGTACCACCATTCCATAGCATCTCCATCCAAGTGCAAAGTGGTATGTCTAATAGCATATGCCTCCCTCATGGGGTTTAGCCAGAAATATGTGTCCAATTTTTGTACCCATTTTATGACAGAACTCCTAGTTGAACCATCAAAGTGGGCAAGGGTCATTTTTCCCTCAATGATACTCATTCTCCCTTGAGCCATGGGTTTGTCTATAGTTCACCCATCATAGTGCATACATGCCCAAATCTTCCATGATCTTGTTGGATACTCCACAACTAGCCAAGATCATGCTTTGATACCACTATAATGATCCTAAATAGTAAATACAAGTGATAACAACAATTATTCTATGCAGCAAAATACAAAAACGAAATATTCATCAAGCACCCACAGAAAAACTATATATGAAAAACTTCTGAGCCATTTTATTATATTTATGCAAGCCAAATACAATAGATATTGGAATGGTGCACCTGGGCTTGTCTCAGTGGACAAGCAAGACCAAACCCAGGTAGGAAAATGGTTGAGCTGAAGGTTGCCCAACTACTGCACCAATCTGCACTGCGCTACCTAGAAAACTATTGCCCTGCTGAATTTTGAATGGCATGAAAGTGCACTAAAACCGCCAAGAATTTTATATGCTTTTAACCTCAGAATCCTTGGCCAAAACCCAGAGAAACCTAGAAGGTAATTTGGTTGGTTTTGACTTCTGTTTTTCAACCCCCTTGGAGCCTCACCCCAGCTATGGCTGCCAAATTCGACCTACTGGAAACTGCCTACAAATCCCTCTGCAAACTCCTCCAAAATTTTGGGTTCACCCCTGCTATTCAACTCCTAACTTCCTGGATGAACTCTTGGCCCGGATCCGCTGATCCCAAACACCATGAAATTTTGTTGAGTGGCCTCTGCACTATCGCTCTACCCATAAATGTGAATTGTTGGTATGCTGGCTCAGCTAGATGAAAGCTCCAGTGAAAATGCCTGCCCAATGCTACTACCTCAACTCCCTGACCCCCCAACAAGCAATGAGATCCATGCTAGTCTCAAACTCCCTCTATGTGATTCCTGGTTACCTAGAAATATGCACTCCCCTCTCTACACTAGTTACTAGTGTGTGTTGCTGCCCCAGAACTCTTGAAAACTTCGATAGAACAGACTCTCTAGGGCGGGCATGGATGGTCCCCTGAAGTAGAGGTTGAATCTCCCGCTTGAGAGACCCATGGCTAAATAGTCGATAGACTTGCTAAAAAAAAAGTGTACAGATGAGTGTTTGTTTGAAAATGTTAAAGATACCAAAATGAGGCCTCCAAGCTCTATTTATAATTGCTAGTCCTCTCCCTCGGTGGTCCCCACCTTCCACTAATAAAATATTACTTTTCTGCCATTGTTCATTAAAATAATAATTTCTACCTTTCTCCCACAAAATAATATTTTCTCCTTTTTATTTAATATCACCAAAAATTGGCAAAACTCCTTAGTGAATTTTCACTCGCAAAAATTGGGAACATTATATCAAAAATCAACTTTTTGGCATTCTCTAGTTTTCTACAGGAATATCCTGTAGCACTACATGATGTCCTGAAATTTTATAGGAAAAGGGATCTGATGGAAAAATATTTATGCATGGTCTATCGTAGGTCGTCTAAGGCCTCTTCACTTGATCCAACCACTCGCCCATCATCCATGCATCCCTGGTTCAAAAAATCTCACCATCTCCCCATACCAACACTAAGCTTTCCCTCATTCAAAAAAAGAGAGAATTTTTTTCGAAAAAAACATAGAGGACATGTCATCCATTTCCATCATCCTCATCCTCACCCATCATCCTTTGCCATTATCCTCCAACCCCTACACTAATTTCCAGCACTCCACTACAAAAAAATACCTTTGACAAGGAAGAAGAAGGGGCTTTTACAGGATCTCCTGTACCAGCATGTGCCACTATTACCATAAACCTTAAACTTAGTTTTTCTTCCCACCAGGTGTGAGGAGAAGATACCATGACCCATGAGCACCTTGCTCTTCCAAGAAAGACTCCACAACAACATTAGAAACACCTAAATGTCATTCCAACACCTGCACACATAAGCAGCAACAAATAATCAACTATATAGGAGAAAAAAGAATGTGAACAAGAAAAAAGACAAGGAAGTACTTCCTTGAGCAGCAACACAAAAGTCCAACACTCCAGCATACATTGATCAAGCACTAGGTAGGCATAGGTATGGTAAATTTTGAGCTCTTCCATAGGTATGAAATAATGAAAAATGTGTAAATGTTGAGGAAAGGTCTTTTTTATAAGTTGGAGGTGGCCAGTTAACTTGGCCACCCTCAGCTCATGAACAAAAATTAATCATTAGTCATCATGCCATGCAAAGTGTCACATCAGTCGAAATCAGTTAAGAGGGAGGTCGAAATTAGTTAAGAGGGAGTGGGTGATGATTACAAGGAATAGGAGAGTGATCACCCGAGGTGGGCCAATGGTCTAAATGAGGAAAACTTGTACCATCAACAACCAAGACAACGCTCTGAGCCTTGACCAAAAATAGTATAAAACCCAAAATTTCTTGCATTTTTTACTCATTTCGAAATCAAGGAGATAGGGACTAGATTTGGAAGCCATTGAAAAAATTGAACCCTACTATGGAAATCCTACAGGAGGAAGCTACTGGAAACAACTACAGGAAGTGTAGAACGCTACAGGAAGCTACAAGAAACACTGAAATTCCACAGGAAGCCTGCAAGGGTACAAGAACGGTGCCTAAGGTCAATTTGGTCCTCAATTGTCATGATACCAAGCATTGCACTAAGAAGTAAGTGGTCTGTCTCTCCTCTATCCATGATTTTCATATTGGTACACTCTGAACTGTCTTAGTAATCACAGTTAGCCTATGATTCAAAAACATTTTGGGGCTATAAGAGTAAATAATTTTGTGGCTATAAGGATTTGTATTAATTACATTCATAAACTAAAGTTTAGCTCTCATATACCCTTGAATTCATATTGAAGCTATCCCTGAAAACCTCCTACACCTAGCTGAAAATTGAGAAGATAATGGGAGGGGTATTCAATAGGAGAGAGCCCATAGATACATCAAGAATTCACCTTCACCCCCCTGTGGTAGACAACTTTAAGAGGCATAAATGGTTAGGCTTCTTTGAGTTGCTCAAAGGATATGATGATGACATAACTTATAAGTTTTCCATGGCTCTAAACCCTCAAGCAAGAACAAGTGCTACCACTTTGGTGAGAGGGATATCCATTACCATCAATCCTGAGGTGATCAATAGGGTGACAACACTTTGTCTAGGGGTCCAATGGAGAAGGAGGACAAGGGAAGTAGTACCCTTGCTAAGAAAAAATTCTTCACCAAAGATGAGAAACCAATTGAAGACAAAAATGGAGTCAGAAGCAAGAGCCTTCCCTATTCCTAGGATGAGGTAGCCTGCCACATACTTAAATTCATTTCTTGTGAAGTAAGACTGAGTGTAGTCTATGGCTATCAATTCAGGCTACTCCATGAATTGAGATTTCAAGTCAGATTTCCCATAGCCCAAAGACTCAATGTGCCTTATTTTCTCCTACAGTCCATCATAGACATGAGCTAGAAGGTGAAAGAGGGAAACAAACAACAATTAGCACACCATGCTATCATCAATCTAATAGTGGAGGATTTGTTGAGAAAATTAAGAGTCCTTGTCCTCTAGTCCACATTCAAAGATATGGACAGAGAATCCTTCCTTGAGACCCAAGTCCTTGCACTTGGTGAGAACCTAGCCTTAAGTGTTGAAGAAGAAGAAGGAGAAGAAGAGGAAGGAGAAGAAGAGGCAGGAGAAGAAGAGGAAGAAGCAGAAAAAGAGGCAGAAGTAGAATATGGAGGAAAGGAAGAGGCAGAGAAAACAAAGGGAGAACCACAAAAAGAGGAAGAGGTGGAGGAAGAACAAAAGGAAGAAGAAGGGGAGATGTCTCCAGAGCAGCAAAGGTTGTCTCCTGAACCCATTGAAAAGGAAGCAGTTTCTGCCCTAGTTGTCTTGAGCACACCCATCAAATCCAAGAATAAAAGGTAGAGGCAAACTTCCTTGTATTTCAAAACAAGGAAAATCACTAGATTATATAGGGGAACCCTCAAACACCCACCAGGACCGCTATTATGATTGAAGAATTACCCAACAAGAGAGAGGAGTTGGAATATATTGAAATGAAGGTTGAGGAAACCACATCTCCTAGAGCCATCTCAAAGACTCCCATAACCTATGTAAGGAAGCCTAACACTAGGGAAACCTCCTCTAAATAGCCCAAGGCACTTGTCACACTCCAACAAAAAGGAAAAGGCTTGCTATGGGAAAGACAAAAAATGCTACAGGAGGAGAAAAAGGGGAAGAAATAAGGCAAGGAGGCAACACAACAGGTACAGGAGGAGAGAGATTTTCCGGAACTTTAGGAGCCTAGCCCACAGTGAAATCTAAGCTCCTATCACAAGTTCATTGAAGGAGGCAGAGTGATCCCATAGAAATTTGCAGTCCCTCTCTTCATTGAGCTTGAAGCAGAGAGAGGAAGGACACATAGATGGATGTATATTACCAAATACAAGAAAGTAGAAGATGTGGGCCTTATGGAAGAAAGACTCATAGAAATGGGCATATAGTTGAGTGAGTTGAGGGATAAAGAATACAACATGAGAACACATATGCAGGAAGAAAATAAATGGTTGAGGGAGAAATTACAAGCGTAGGGGACTCAATTGGCCACAATGGCAAGCCTCTCCATGGATGCACTTCAATGTAGATTGCCATCCAAATCCTATGCACTTTTCCTAAAAGGCCAATGGATGCAGTTCTATTGAAAATAGAAACAATAAATGCTAAAAATAGCATTGCTATAAATAGCATTTCAGGATATACTCCAACTCTGTTGTAAATAGCAAAAAATAGAAATGCTAAAAATAGCATTTATATAAATAGCATTTCAGGATAGATTCCAATTTTAATTAGTCCCTGAATTAAGACTGAGAATTAAAATTCGAATTTAGTCTCACTAGCTGTTTGAAAATAAATTAATTAATTCATCTTGAGTTAATTAGTTGGAGAAAATAAAACATGAAGTCTATGTGAAGACATGTAACAATTATCCCTTTGATTGAGGAAGTTATCCCTTAATTAAGGAGATAAGGATGATTTGTATTTGAGTTGTAATTAGTTAGCTCAGTTAACTGAGTTAAGTCCAGTTAAATTAGTTCCAAACAGTTGCAGGAACTAATTGTGAGTTCAGTCAGTTAATGCATGCATGCATGCAACTAATGTTCTCTAGATAACTGAATATTCTCTCATAAATAACTCATGCATGTCAGTTCAGAGAAAGACTCGGTTGAGATTAAAGGAAGAGACAATGTACTATCAGTTGGAGGAATTTTCCTATAAAGGAAACTCATCCATGCAGAAGGAATTAACTCCTTCAGGATTGCGCAGTTATTTCAGAGGTCAATGTTGTGTGTGAGGTGAGAATCACATAGGTTGCAGCTGGAGGACCTAGGAGAAACTGTGCAAGGAAATAGGAGGCTTGGAGGACTGAAGGAAGGCATATGTGTTGTCTATTCTGTCTATGAGCAGTAGTGAGGGATCGTATTGAGAGCTGGATAGCTTGTGAGCTAAAGCTTTGTGTAATTTGTTGGAGTCACGATTGCTGTTACACCAAAAGCCACAGGTGTTAGTAAACAGACACATCGTTAGAGTTAACGGATCCACGAAACACACGGGAGCGTTGGATTAACACTGCCATTAATGGGGAGTGCAACAATCTCCCCCCTCAACGTGAGCCAGGTGCGTTTTGAACTCGAGACCTTTGGCCTTGATACCACTTGTAGGAGTCACGATTGTCGTTAAACCAAAAGCCGTAGGTGTTAGTAAATAGACACATTGCTAGAGTTAACGGATCCATGAAACACACGAGACCGTTGGATCAACGCCGCCATTAATGGGGAGCGCAACATAATCTTGAGATATTTCCACTTGTATGATAATACAGATAGCGGGGTTTTTAGCTGAGGCTTTCCCCAGACTATTCTTCTATGTTTCATGTGTGATTGTTTCTTCTTCATCTGTTATATGTGTTCTTTTTGATCTTGCTCAAAATCGATTAAGCTTCTGCAAGTTTGTTTGTAGAAGTAGAACAAGTATTTTGCTTTAGTGTATTGCATTATCAGTTTAATCTGTGGTGAAATTTCTACAACTTCCATATCAAGACACTAACAGAGCATGGGTCCATGCCATTCCAAGACTATAAACAATTCATTGAGTTTAGTGAAAAAGTGGCATGGAAGACAGAGCCAAATTGGTTGAGTTCGACCTACACAACTACGCCCTAACTGACATGAACGTTTGGGACCACAATGCAAAATTGGGAGACTTACAGTTGATGTCCCTTACATCATGGATAAGGCATGAGGAAGTTAGGGCCGAGGAGGTGAAAAAATTATTGGAAAAGGAAGAAAAGTAAACCCTTTATATGAGGGGAGAGCAGATAAGTTCCATGGTTGTAATCAACAATCACAACATCATTTCCAATGATCCTAAGATGGTACCTAGATACCTTGCCACCCAAGAACAAGCCATTTATCACTTTGAGGACACTCAAAGGATGTTGGAGATATAGAGCCAACAAGCATGTCAGAGAAAGTGGAATACCCTGCCACACAATCTCCAGATCAGATAAGATCATACTCCTGAGAGATTGAAAAATGCATTGGCTAAACACCTTTGTACAGGAAGGCCATGCAGAGATTGAAAATAAATTGGATTAGAATGAATCTCAGTCCATCTTTTTTGTTGGGTCTACAGGAAGGAAGGAAAGAAGAAGAGGAAAGGAAGAAATGGGAAGAGATAAAGAAAAATGCAGGCTTCTACCCTCAAGAAGAGACACCATCTACAGAAGCTTGGGATGTCAGAGAGGCCACTAGAGCCATGAAGGACATGGATATAGATGACTAGGTTTCTCAGAGGATGATCAACAATTTCAGTAAGGGGGTAATGATGAGGCTCATAAATAGGTAAAATATAAGGGTCACAATTCCATTCTCCATCTTGTTAAGTTGTCTTTTCTCAAATTTATCCACAGATTTTGTTAGATTATGCTTAATGTGAGGAGTAAAGATGTGTTACTTTATCATTTGTCCTAATGCGTGTTAAATGCAAGAATTGGAGCAATTTTGAGTTGATTTGGGTGCAAGAACTCGGAGTAGAGTGGCAAGAGATATTCTAGGAGGTGGTGTCCCTCCTTAACTCCTCAAATCAGTCGAAGATCTCCCACTCTATCTCATCAGCTCGAGTTCACTAGCAGCCAAGCAAGCTCAGTTCATTGGTAGTTAAGGCAGTACAAGTGGAGGAAGAGTTAGACCCACCTATACTCGAGTTAGGGATCCAAGTATCCCTATTTTCTAGGGATTTGTTGGTAGCTCCATTTTTGTATAAATAATAAAGCTAGGGGACTCATTAGGATTCAAAGTTTTATTGTAGCCAAGAGGCCATTAAGATGAAGCACATTTGACTATTATTGTTATGATGTATTTGACTATTTTTTATTGATAATGAGAAATTTTGTTTTGATCCAGCACTAAGTTGACTCATAGGGCTGAAGCTCTTGGATTAGGGCCCAAACCTAGCAGCAAAAGTTCCTCTCTTGTATCTGTATTCTTAGCTTAGAATGTTGATTAACTGTTGAAGTTTATTTATGTTTCTTTTTAGCTTAGAAATTTGATTAAGTTGTTTCTTATCCATGCATCCATTAGCTTGAAGAGTAGATTAGTGTTGTAGTCCAATGAAGGAAAATACATCCAAAATCTTGTGACAATGAAACCTAACTCATCTCCCTCATGGGATCATGATTAAAGGACCCCACTTTCACAGCCAAAAAACAGTGTTTTTCTTTTGTTCATTGCATAGATTAAGTTTTAGTTTTAGTTAGATAGTTGTTTATGATTTCTTGGAAATATCTATAGTTGTTAGTCTGATTCTTAATATTGTTGTAGCTTAGGAGGTAATCCATTTCATAGATCTAGTCCTTAGAAATAGTTAGAGCATATTTTCCCAAATTCAACTCATCTTTTACACATTGACATGTAATGATTTGTAAATGAAAAGAAAATCATGTCTGCTTGTAGGGTTTTTGATCTGCAGTAAGGTACTCCTCCAAACAACTCCATATAGGGATTCTCCACCTTCTGTTGATGCATGCTAACCCATATTCTGAACCTCTGTCTTTCATTTACCTTGAGCAAGTTGTCTTAGTCAAATCTGGCCTTCTTGGAATGTTGGGCTTGGACAAGGGTGATGGTCACTTTCCCCGCACTTTTACCACTATCATACACCCTTCCAACACTTCATCTCACCATTCTTTCACTCTAGAACCTCTCAGCCAACTTCCTGTAGCAGTTCAGGGTATCATGTAGCAGTTCAGGGTATCAAGTAGCAGTTCAGGACATCTTGTAGTAGTTTCCTATAGGAAACCTATAGCAACTTGTTTTGACCATGTTTTGACCTAAAATGATAGCATAACTTAGTGTAGGAGTAGGTTAATCCCTTAGCTTGGACTCCATGACCAAAAGTGCCACCTAGACCAGTCCTTTCACTATTTTCCCTCCTACAAGATCAAGTAGCATTAGCTTTTATATTTCTACATTTAGCAATTAGAACTTTTATCTATTCTGCAAGTGTGAATGAGATAGTTAATGCATGCATGTCTGAATTCTAAAATGATAGAATAACCTTCTATTTTCAAGCAACCATGGTAGCCAGATGATCAAGTACAATATTAGCATAGTTTCCTTTATGCACTACACTAGAACTAGCCTTTACATTCTTCTTCCAATATTTAGACTCTTTTCAGTTCAATAGAGAAATAGTCTGGGACCCTAATGGTCAAGTGCCCCAGTTGTGAAGTGACAGGTGTAGAATAGTGTATCTGTTGTGTATATAGCACTCTCCCCTCCAAGTTTGTACAAAATCCCGGGTTGATAAAGTAAAGCTAGCAATCTTGGGAGTTGCAACATTCTTGTTGCAGTACTAAGCCTCATCACATGGACATTGATTGATCCGGTTTTCAGGCCTGTTAACCATATGTGAAAAAATGGCCTGTAGCAGATTGCCCCCTAAAGTATAAAGTCAGAAGATGATAGAAGTGCTTTAGCTTGTGAAAAGTCTGGATAAAGAAAAAATGGTTGAGATCATCATATATTACAAAACATTTTCATCATAATATCACTGTTAAGGGAGGCATATCCATGCTCAACACATAAGCTAACATTACATGTACAATTATCAAGAAGTCATGTCCATTGATGACAGAGAGTGGACCCATGCTTGGATGATTGTTTGTATGAACATAGCCATCATACTTTGTAATCATGTAATAATCTTGAAATCGCAGACCAAATGGATGAAACTAGTTCTAGGGTCTTCTATGTCATTCACTCGATTGTTCGATATATGAGTCTAACCATGTGAATAAATGAGTTGAAGTCGAAGATGCTAGACAACATCTGATTATCAGCCAATGATGTAAGCCATTAACAGATGCGAGAGAAACCAACAATGATGTTAATGGTTCTCAAGGGACTTTAGTACAATCTATGTGGTGTGAATTAATGAGCTGAAGTTGAACACCACATAGAATCTTTCAGTCGAAAGCCAATTGTTACACAAAATATTGTCACCATGACATTCTGCAGTTAGTGTGAGTCTATCACCACTCATACTTTCCTCCTATGCAAGTCTTAAACCTCAGCTCTTCATGTCAAGCCTTGAAAAATAAGATAAAGCCCTTAAGAATCTCTAAACCTCTAGTTCCGAACTTTCTCTTAGCATTACCTGTAGTCCCGCACCCACTGGTCATGTCCCTTGTGGACCTGCCTGCTCTGTTTCTGTGTAATGGGTGCGAAACCCTATAAAAGTAGAAAATGCGCAAGTACATTCTTAAAAACTCACTTTGGGTTATTTATGGAAGCTTCTAGAGGGAATCTTGAGGTGGCAAGTTCACTCCTTTGAGATTCATGCATCCCATACCTAAAGGAGCTAACCCCTTGATGTGAGGAGCTTATCCCTTTGAAGGAGGATTCTATCCCTTCATAGGTGGACCTGTAGCTTCCTTCCTCTGCATTATAAAATGAGGCATTGGGCTGGTTACTAAGGAGGTTGAAAGCTGAATATTTTTTAGGGTAAATGCTGTTGGAATTTAGACTTCCTAATTGAGCTTGAGAGGAGAGATTACATAACTTTTGATCTTATTGGGAAGAGTGTGAGGCTTATCAAAGTAGAGGAGATTCTTTCTTGGACCATGGGAGGAGCTTGTACAACATCAAGGCACCAAAGGTTGTAAAGTTTCTTCTTATTTTCAAAGTTAATACAATCAAGTTTATTTTTCTCAATAAGCTGTCTTGTATGGTTTATTTCATGGATTCCTTCATCACCATTATGAATATGATTTATTATATTGGCTATGCAGGTGTTATTTGATGTGTGCTTGTTTGTGTTTGCAGGTTCTCAAAAGGAAACTCTTTCAGACGGTCGAAGCGTGGCTACCACAAACTAGTGTTGGACTTAAGGTAGGGTCTAAAACACCTCTTAGTTTTTATTAATGAATCACAATATATTTAGAGAAAGGTAGATTTGCTTGTCCTGCTTGTTGCTAAATATCTGTTGATACTAGGGAGATTGGTCTTGTCCGCAAGAACGATTTATCCGGCCAACAAATTGACGACTCCGCTGGGGACTAGAATTTGGTTTTTTGCCTTTCCTTTTTCTTTGACTTGAGAAACTTTTTCTTGTTTCTGGTTTTTGCTTGATGTGTGTGGAATTAGGTAGTTTTTAGGATCTGGATTATATTTTGTTTTTTCTGAAATTTTGAAGAGGACCGCACGTTTTGTTTGTAACACAGTGCGAACATCCCCGCACTGTTACTTTACTACATAGAGTGGTACCACATTTCGTTTTACTGGAAGCCTGCGGACCCTATCAAACTTTTTGAAAAACCTAAATTGTTTTCGTCCAGTTAAGTTTAGTTTTTATTTTCGGCTTCTAGTGTCTACCCAGATCTTCATGTGTTCTGTCAAAAAGCCTTGTTTATGAGTTTCTTTTAGCAAATTATTCATCTCATCAATCTCCATTAAGTTAATTGGGTGTTTTGAGTCTCTTTTTTGAGAAATTCCTAATTTGATTTCCTTTGGTCTTTACTTGGAGGTTTGTCTCAGTCTTTTCACAATTTTGCATCTTTTTGCTTTTGTTTTTGCAAAAAAATGTCCCCCTCATTCGCCGGGGGGGGGGGGACTAAATTGTGTATGAGTGTTAATCGCCTTTGAGTGTTTTTATTTTTTGATCTTTGGAACTCTCACCCAATTTTCTTGACTTGCACTTGATTGGTTCTTAGATTACATTAGAATCATCTTGTGTTTGAGAATTCTCTTGCATATATCACATTTGCATAATTAGAATTCTCATTTTCAGAATATGAATGAAAAATGTGCATAGATTACATTTGCATACTTTTCAAGTGAATTGTGCATAGATTACAATTGCATAGTTTACATTCTGAAAAATCAATCGTAGATTTAGATCAACTTTCTTTGATTTGAATTTACATATTTTTATGCTTGTTTTTAACACACAAAAATAAAAATAAAAACTATTTTGGAATTGATTTGCATTAGTTTTTCTTGATGAAATTAGTGCATTAGAGAATTTGTTATATTTTCTCTTAGTGATCAATTTTTTGCATTGTTGTAAGTGAATGGAAACGCTCTCCTTACTTTAGTTAGGATTCATCGAATTGAAAAGATTACATTATCATATTCGATTGCATTCAGTTTTGGGTCGGGTCATAACACCATTGGTTTCATAGCCATTTACCCTTTTGAGTAATAACAGCCTAAATAACACAGTGCTTAATTAAAATTCATCTAGTAATTTTAACATTTTTAGGGCTCTTTCCACCAATCTAGCTTAGGCTAGTGTCTTGGAATAGGTTTTAGTTAACTCTCCAAGACAGTAAAACAAACAAGTAGCTATATCTTGCGATAGGAAATAAATTCCAATTGTTACATCTATGCTCTGGGAAGCTCCTCCTAAAGGAGTCAAGCATGAGATCATATCTGAACCAGTGAGGTAATCAATTCTTCCTCATTGGGAACGATAGCAGATATACACGTATTAAAACGGTAAACCTCGAATTGACCATTGTCAAGGAGCCTGGGGTCACTTGTTGGTAAACCTTGGATTATGTCAAGGAGCCTTCAAGAGGATTGAGCTTTGTTACTCTGCCCTTGCGTGTTTATCGGATCGTATACTGTTCCCCCAGGTATATTTGTTTCTGTTGGTAACCTTAGTGGCCATAATCTATAGGATTCTTTCCTAAGGTGATAGGGGGTTCTCTTCACTCAAGATGGTTTTGTGAAGAAACTTGTGCCAGTCTATTTCATTAAGCAGGTTGTCAGGGTAACTGTTCCAACCGCCCTTTCTGTATTGAATTCTACGATGTTGGATTTCATCACCAACTTTTTTAGTACGGAAAGTTACTGTTTGTGTGTGGTTTGACTCCTAGATTTCATAGCGCGTGTTAATTTGTTTGTTTTTACTTTTAGAGACCATAGGTGTGAATTGTGAATTGTTAATTTTAGTTTTAAATTGTTAATAAAATTCACTGAATTTGAATATAATGGCAACTATTCCGGAATTTACCAACTAAGGAACCCCTCTTAATGAGAATCGTAGTACTTTTCCTTACTTTGGAAATGTTGGTCCTCCTTATATGGCTACTTTGTCATTACCTAGATTTATAATAGGTTTACCGATATGGTTATTTTCAACTTCATTGGCCCCAAATACTCCAATTGTTCCACCTCAACCGAATGATTCACCTCAACAGAGTTCACCATCTCAACATCACCAACCTTCTGTTGACCCTTTACCTTCTTCGCCTAATACTTCTTCCTCCATTTCTTCCTCTTCACTTGGTAAAATCCTTGACGCTATTAACCAGGTAGCTAAGAAGAAGAAGAAGAAAGGGAAGAAGAAGAAGAAGAAGAAGAAGAAGAAGCAAGATAAGAAAGAAGTCAACCAACCAACCATGGATGTAAGTGTTAGTTGTGTTGAGGAAACCTCCAACATGCATCGTAAACCCAAATACCCTTGCAGTCTTTGTAAGGGTGATCACTTCCTTATCAATTGTCTTGGTATTCCAAAGGTCTTGGAAGTATGGTTAGAAAAATCTCATCAACTTTCCATTGATCCATCAACCAGTGATAGTCAAGTTCCTGGGAAAAAGGGTAAAGTTAGGTTTCCTTGTAAGTTATGCAAAGGGAGTCATCAAACTCACATTTGCGCTCACATGGATGAAGCCTCAAAATTGTTGGAAAACCTTACTGTTCCACAACCAGAATTTCCAACTAGTTACCATAAAATTTCTCCCAACCTACCGTCAACTGACGGAGTGATTGATCTAATTTCAAGTACAGTCGATCCCACTTTTTCATTGGAGAGTGAAACTCATATCACTCAGGTTGATGATCCGTTAGTTGATCAATTGGTCGATTCAATTTCACATTCGGTCATTCCCACTCTCCCTTTAGAGAGTGAACTTCATACCGCTCAGGTTCTTCTTGTTACATCAGATTCTTCTATGCCAAGGGGCATTTCACCTGTTTCTACAAAACCCCCTCCAAGTACTGAGGTCTTTTCCTTTGACTGGAATAGACTGACAGAACCTCGTCTTCCTTCATCCATCTCTTTCCAAATCGTTGTCAAGGCTGGTGGTAGGGACATACACCGCACACAGGTAGATGAAGGTGCTTCTGTTAGTATTTTATCCTCAATTGCTTGGAAAGCTTTGGGTTCCCCTCAGCTTGTGCCTATTACGCAGAATCTGAAAGCTTTTAACAGAACCATTAGTGAACCTTTAGGGATCCTTCCTAAGTTTTCTATTACCTTGGAAGGTAAAACTGTCTATATTGATCTTATGGTAGTTCGAGGTCCCTTGGATTTCAATTTACTCCTTGGGCGAGACTATGTTTATGCAATGAAAGCTGTCGTATCGACACTCTTTCGCGTGATGTCTTTCCCTCGCTATGGAAATATTGTGATTGTAGACCATCTTTCGTTCCCTAGTCTTGTTTCAACTACCAATAATTTGACACCCCTAAATGTTCCTGATTCTAAAGTGGTATCTACCCCGCCATAGGTTAATTATGTGGAAACCGGTCCCATGTTTTCAGTTACCGATGTATGTGAGCCTCTCACTATTTGCTCATATTCATTTGATTTAGATCCATTAATTGACATGGAAAACTCGCTGGGATTACTTGAACGCGATGTTCTTATCCCTTTTGAGTCCCTTGACATGTGTTCCTTCCAGAGAACTATTCTTCCATCTGATGAAGACGTCTTGGAAGCCATGATCAAGGTGTGTCCATTGACATGTCTTTCTTCCAGTTGGAAGCCATAATTAAGGGATTCGAGGAAAGTTCCTTTTACTGTGTCAACCTCGTTAAAAAATGAATCAGTGAGTGCGAGGATATTTTTGTTCCTGTGTCAACCTCGTTAAAAAATGAAACAGGGTGTCACAAGGATAGTTTTGTTCCTGTGTCAACCTCGTTAAAAAATAAAAGAGGGTGTTGGCGAGGATAGTTTTTTCCTGTATCAACCTCGTTAAAAAATGAAATAGGGTGTTGCGAGGATAGTTTTTTCTTGTCCCAACCTCGTTAAAAATGAAATTCGATGTTACGAGGATAGTTTGTTCCTGTCTCAACCTCGTTAAAAAATGAAACTAGGAGTCTTGAGCATAGTTCCTTGTCTTGTGTCAAGCTTGTTAAAAAATGAATCAAGGATTTTATGAGCATATTTCTTTGTCTTGTGTCAAGCTCGTTAAATAATGAAACAAGGAGTCTTGAGCATAGTTCCTTGTCTTGTGTCAAGATCGTTAAAAAATGAATCAAGGATTTTAGAGCATAGTTCCTTGTCTTGTGTCAAGCTCGTTTAAATAATGAAACAAGGGTTTTTGCAAGGATAGTTTTTTCCTGTATCAACCTTGTTAAAGAATGAAACAGGCTGTCACGAGGATAGTTTTTTCGTGTATCAACCTCATTAAAAAATGAAACAGGGTGTCTTGAGCATAGTTCCTTGTCTTGTGTCAAGCTTGTTAAAAAAATGAATCAAGGATTTTCAAGCATATCTCCTTGTCTTGTGTCAAGCTCATTTAAAAATGAAACAAGACTTTCGAGGAAAGTTCCTTTTACTGTGTCGACCTCGTTAAAAAATGAATTAGTGAGTATGAGGATAGTTCTTTTCCTGTGTCAACCTCGTTAAAAAATGAATCAGTTGGTCGAGGAAAGTTCCTTTTACTTTGTTGACCTCGTTAAAAAATGAATCAGTGAGTATGAGGACAATTCTTTTCCTGTGTCAACCTCGTTAAAAAATGAATTAGTTGGTCAAAGGATAGTTCTTGTTACTGTGTCAACCTCGTTAAAAAATGAATAAGGTATGAGGATAGTTCTTTTCCTGTGTCAACCTCATTTAAAAAAAAAATGAATCAGTAGGTTATATAGGTAGATTGTGGAGAGTAGACATGAGCATAGTTCTTGGTCTTGTGTCAAGTTCGTTAAAAAATGAAACAAGGAGTCTTGAGCATAGTTCTTTGTCTTGTGTCAAGCTTGTTAAAAAATGAAACAAGGAGTCTTGAGCATAGTTCTTTGTCTTGTGTCAAGCTCGTTAAAAAATGAAACAAGGAGTCTTGAGCATAGTTCCTTGTCTTGTGTCAAGCTCGTTAAAAAATGAATCAAGGATTTTAGAGCATAATTCCTTGTCTTGTGTCAAGCTCGTTAAAAAATGAATCAAGTATTTTAGAGCATAGTTCCTTGTCTTGTGTCAAGCTCATTTTGAAAAATGAAACGAGGGTTTTGAGGATAGTTCTTTTCCTGTGTCAACCTCACGAAAAATGAAACAACTCCATTTTCGAGTTGAGTCTTTCCAAGATCTCGAAAGTAAAGCTTCATTCCATCCACCTGGTTGAATGCAATGAAGCTTGGGGGGCATGTACCTCGTTTTGCATCATTATGCTGGGGGCATACGAATTTATAACAAGCATAGTTTTTCGTTTCAAGCTTGTGTAAACATGAAACTAAATCCAAGCAGAGTTCTCTATGGTTCAAGCTTGTGTAAAAATGAACCCTTACCCGTTTTACATCTCGTGATTGCCTTTTTTATCCGCTAAATTCTGTTAGATGAGCCTTGGTTGTTTTCATTCCATCGCCTCCATCTCTTTAGCCAATCATATGCTTTCACTTGGTTGTTTTACCTTTCCTGAGGGACCGCAGTTATGAGTGGTTTTATTAGCCAGCCTCTTAACCATTACATGTTTTGAGCAGTTCCTCCATTGCCGGAACCAATTTCTACCCTTTATACCACTCGTTCCTCTAGGACGAGTCCTCTTTAAGCTCTTTTCTAACTCGTAAAAGATGAAAAGATTGCTGAGTTTTTTCCTTTTTAAACTCGTTAAACAGAATTAAAAAGACAGTCCACTTACAGCTCTTTTCTGACCGCATAAACATGAAAAGATTGTCGGGCTTTTGTCGTTTCAAGTTCAATATTGGTTATAAAATGACGTGTCTTCAATCGCTTTTTTACTTTTTCAAGTTGTAGCTTCTAATTATGAAAAGTACTCCTTGATCGTAATGGTCAAGCGGTTCTCTCAAGTATTATTTTATACTTTTTCGGGCTTGGGAGACACAAATTTACGCAAAAGGACAACCATGGAGTTTTCTAAGTTTTTCTTCTGACTCCCTAAAATTGAAAAACGCCGAGTTTCTCCTATACTGGACTCGTTAAAATTTAACAGTAAAGGACCTATTCAATTTCAAACAGGAACGGACCACTCCTTCTTAGGGTTCGAATTTTAAATTAAGTTGGACTCATCCAAAGGGTGAGCTTATAACCATGCAAATGTTATCCTCCTCAAGCTTGTCAAAAAAAAAGAGGTACTTGCCAGAAATGGTGGGGGAAAAGAGAGAAAAATGAACCTGTTTGTTATACTTTGTGTTTTAGAAAAGCATTTAACTACTCTTGAACACGACACTTTTTGTTCACCTGGGTTGGGAAATCCTTTGCCTAGCAATTAATCAAACCATATTGAAAGTCTTTAGCCAATTTCTGGGTATTAGCTTTGGGTCAATTGTCACCAAACCATCTGCAGTGTCATTATGTGTTCAAAAGGAAAGTCCAAATAAACCATTCATCTGCAAAATATCTGTCATCCATCTTGACCATCCCTGAGTTAGTCCTTGCCAAATATATTTCTTCAAACTTGATCTATGATTTCGTGTTGTGGACCTGCCTACGATGGATCGCTTTCTATCGAATTCAGCTCATTATCTAGAAAGATGATCTAGAAATCGTCAGTACCTTGGAATCTGCATGCCCTAATGGCAGGTTTCTCGCCTTCGATGACAGGTTGCATCATTGACCTTCGATCAAAGGATTCTATGACATGTTCGACATCAGCTCATCTATTCACATTTCATGGATTGTACTGAGTACTTTGAGAGCCATTGACATTACTGGTGGTTTCTCTCACACTTGTTAACAGTTCACATCATTGACTGGTAATCAAGTGGTTTCTACCATGTTCGAATTCGACACATTCATTCACATGGATAGAATCGTACTAGTTCGAGAAGCAAAAATCAAGACCCTGGATCTAGTTTCCACCATCCAGGCTGCGAGGAATTTTGTTATTCATTATACAGTGGACTATTCATAAATAGATGGTTGCGCCCATACTGTGTCTACATATGTCTATACTTGCGATGTATTACAAAATCATTCCTATATCAGAGCAATTTAGTTAGTTCTCTAGTCAGTTTTGATCTGAGTATGGGAATGCCTACCTCAGCGATGATATGATGACATATATATATTTTGTATTGAATGTTTTTACAGGTTCCAACCAGGCTCTCCACAGGATGATCCTCGAAATGATAAAGTACTTAACTCTTCTTAGATGACAAATACTATCCTCATCTATTACAGACTCCGCACTTTAGGGGGCAATCTGTTACACAAAATGCTGTCACCATGACATTTTGCAGTTAGTGTGAGTCTATCACCACTCATACTTTCCTCCTATGCAAGTCTTAAACCTCAGCTCTTCATGTCAAGCCTTGAAAAATAAGAGAAAACCCTTAAAAATCTCTAAAACTCTAGTTCTGCACTTTCTCTTAGCATTACCTACAGTCCCGCACCCACTGGTCATGTCCCCTGCGGACTTGCCCGCTCTATTTTTATGTAATGGGTGCGGACCCTTGTAAAAGTAAAAAAGGTGCAAGTACATTCTTAAAAACTCACTTTGGGTTATTTATGGAAGCTTCTAGAGGGAATCTTGAGGTGGCAAGTTCGCTCCTTTGAGATTCATGCATCCCATACCTAAAGGAGCTAACCCCTTGATGTGAGGAGCCTATCCCTTTGAAGAAGGACTCTATCCCTTCATAGGTGGACTTATAACTTCCTTCCTCTGCACTATAAAATGAGGCATTGGGCTGGTTACTAAGGAGGTTGAAAGCTGAATATTTTTTAGGGTAAATTCTGTTGGAATTTAGACTTCCTAATTGAGCTTGAGAGGAGAGATTACATACCTTTTGATCTTATTGGGAAGAGTGTGAGGCTTGTCAAAGTAGAGGAGATTCTTGCTTGGACCCTGGGAGGAGCTTGTACAACATCAAGGCACCAAAGGTTGTAAAGTTTCTTCTTATTTTCAGAGTTAATACAATTAAGTTTATTTTTCTCAATAAGCTGTCTCGTATGGTTTATTTCATGGATTCCTTGATCACCATGATGAATATGATTTATTATATTGGCTATGCAGGTGTTATTTGATGTGTGCTTGTTTGTGTTTGCAGGTTCTCAAAAGGAAACTCTTTCGGACGGTCGAAGCGTGGCTGCCACAAACTAGCGTTGGACTTAAGGTAGGGTCTAAAACACCTCTTAGTTTTTATTAATGAATCACAATATATTTAGAGAAATGTAGATTTGCTTGTCCTGCTTGTTGCTAGATATCTGTTGATACTAGGGAGATCGGTCTTGTCCGCAAGAACGATTTATCCGACCGACACCAATGATGAAAACTTGTTGCCAAGAGAGAGGAAACTTGTCATGTATGTATGCAAGCCCCAAGGTAATGAAGGTATTTTCTAAGTCAACTTCCTTGATAATGAGCTGGTGTGGACATGAAGCGATCTATTGCATGAGGGCCTTGAGGTATCCCCTATCAATGACACAAAATGGGTATCAAGATTTGAGACAGAATGATGTCGATGTGGAACTGGTTTAGGAATGGCAGACATGAAATGAAGGCTTAAGAGTATCATAGAAGATATCAACTAAAAGACTTTCCTTGAACATACTGGTGACATTTAAAATTTTCCCTGTCATCTTGTATCAACGAATATGACAAGTGCAAGAATTCGTAGATATGTGAATAGATTACAAGACAAAGAAACGAGAGGACATGCCTTGTCAGCAATAAGATTTGAGGACAAAGCTTTCTAAAGAGGAAGGAAATGTTATGAATATAATTTATATAAAAATAATAAATATAAATAAATAATAATCATAATATTAGTTATTTAACAAAGAGGCATGTCCCTAAGGACATGACTATTCATGAAAGGGCACCTACTTAGGTATATAAGCAGGTCCTAATTTGTAACAATAACATATCTCACATCAATTCTTATATGCATTATTCAATACATATACATTTTTATCCTCAATGGATGTCTTTGTGTACCAATTGTTGTAAATATTACTGCATAGTATGAACTTTGTTCATAATAGTTCTCTCATGGGCACAATAATTGCATATAAACACGTGTGAAAACTAGCATGGTGAGCATTGGCACTACATGAAAAACGCCTTGTAGTGGAGGTTTTTGTGAAGGCTTTTAGTGTTACAGGATTGGAAAAAATTTTCAAACAAACCTCCGTGGAAACCTTTGTTATTCATAGTGAATGATTTTGCAGTGGTTTAAATGGATGTTTTTTATAACTAATTTTTTTTTGAGTAGGTATAGGTTTTTGCAATGGTTCTTTTCATGTGCTTGTAATATTTCTCAGTGCACTAGTGTATACAATACTTAAAGGAACCAAAAAATACATAAATTTTCAAGGCACCAATGCTATTTCATAAATTATGTATTAGTGTGTATTATTAAAAGCATTAGGCCATACACAAAATTAAATTGTAACACTTCCTACTTTTGAAGTCCTCAAATCATAATAGAAAGGATGTCATTGCTTAACATGTTGACCACATGTTTCCCATGTGTCCTCAATGAAATCCTAACCAGTCAATTTGGTGGGTCCAGAAATCAAGCCCATTTCACACAGCCATGGTTATCACAGCTAGAGAAAACCATCATCAAGTAAGATGGCAGTGGCAAGTAGTAGGTTGTAATGAAGAAACATGGTTCCACCTTGTAAATTTGACAAGGTTGATTATCGATGCGCTAATATAGGATGCATCGTACCATAAATTTAATGAAAAATAGTAAATGGTATGTGGTAAGGTAGGTTTCACCCTCATGGTTACCTCCAAACCCCACCACCAATATCTCTCCCACTTAAAATGAGTCTAATCACCGCCACATCTTGTATCCAATGGCATACATATATAACACCAAAGACATATATGAGGTAATGTCTACAAACAGTGATGCAGGAGCATTCCACTTCCAAGTCCAAATTGCATTTTGACTAGACCTAGGTGTTTTCATTTACCAAGTGAGTTAGTTCTCTAATTGAATGTAATTATTTAATTTTTGCATTTCCTATATTTTTAGAGAGTTCTAGAAAATATGTATTTAGAAATAATATTGTAATCAAATATGTTATTTGGTAGAAGTGTCAAAAATATTGAGAGAATTAGAGAGATTTAGGGATCAGTTAGATCTTTTGAGGAAACTATGGATCTAAAGGATCTAGTTTAGGTGAGGGAATAGTGAATCTAAACCAGAATTTAGTTATGTACCCTTTTTGTATAAATATATAATTTAAATAGGAGAGAAAGTAAAGAGGAGTGTGGGTCAATAGGCTTGAGGAAGCCAAGTGCGGTCATAAGAGGGTGTTATTGTAAATTTGGGTGATGGGCCTTTGTAACCTATTGTATATAATAAAGTACTTTGTTCGAGTGTATGAATTGGTAGAGAAATTATTTTCCTGTACTATAATCCTACCATTGTGTGCAACATAACTTATGTATCATATTAGATTTAGCTTGATGTGGATGTGGCAGATTTTATTCGACTAAGCTCAAGAGGGATTGGTTTCAGTATCAGAGTTGCTCTACAGGAGCATGAAAAATCTTGAATTTGGATGAAAAAAGGAATTCCACAGAGGAGCAATATGAATATGTGTATATATATTTGTTGTTGGATTGTTGGAGGAGCACAGAGCCTAATTCAACACAAAGGAAGGAGGATCTATAGAGAGTCATGATTACAAAACCAAGATTACAAAGTGAGATCACAGATATGTGATTAAAGAGAAATACACAATAAGAGAGCACAAAGTATTAGAAGGAAGGTGTCATATTAAAAGTGCAAAGGAAAAAGACGAAGTCACGAGGGAGGCAGACAAATTATTGACCAATTCAATCCAGAGAAAGGGTATAGAGAGGGAAATGACATGGAGAAACACTTAGTTTCTTTTTAAAGCAACAAGAGTCTATATTAATAGAAATAGGAGAGAGTTTAGAGCCATAATTAGTAGATGACTTTGTAGATGTCTCACCAAGTTGACTTGTCCTTCCTTGTCACAAGCACACTTCAATATAAACCCTAATGCATGAATAGGATGACTCCCTTAGGTTCAAGGTAGCATCATAAGGGAACAACCAATCTCCAAAAGCCAACCTTGATGCTATAGATGGTAGTAAATTTATAGGAGAAGAGTGGTAGTTTAGGATTTACCATTATGGGCTTGAGATCCACATATGATGGGAGGATGAGCTCAAGTTATAAGAGGTGACGTCTACAATATAGATCCAATAGGATTTGAGATCCTTATCCATGGTAAATAGTTAAAACAACCTTGGAAGCTTCTAGAAGAGGAAGCTTCAGAATAATTTTTAATTTTCCCAAATTTCTAGAATCAGCGCACCTGTAGAAGGGAGAAACAGGTTCTAACCAACATAGGTGAACAAGGATACAACCAACATTGAATGCAGGTGGATAAGGAGGCAACGTGCATTGGGGCTAAAAACAAAAATCTTGAGCAATTTGTCCTAGAAACTCAAAGACTTTTTAGAGAGTTCATGCTTCGGCTTTGTGAAGGAATGATGACAACATGTTCATGGATATTGATTGATCTGGTTTTCAGGCCTATTGACTAGATGTGACAAAATAGCTTGTAACAAATTTCCCCGTAAATTTCAAAGTCAATAGCGGTAGCTGATGATAGATTTGATTTACCTTGTGACAAGTCTGGATCAAGAACAATTGGTTGAGATCATCATTTTTTACAATACATTTTCATCATGCCATATCCCTACTAAGGGAGGCATACCCATGCTCAGCTCATAAGCTAACATTACATGTACAATGATCAAGAATTCATGTCCATTAATGGAAGATAGTGGACCCATGCTTGGATGATGGTCTATATGATCATAGACATCATACTTTGTAATCTTGAAATAATTTTGAAATCACAGCTCGGATGGACGAAAATAGATCTACAGTCTTCTATCTTGTTCACTCGATTGTTTGATGTATGAGTCTAACCATGTGAATAAATGAGTTGAAGTCGAACATGTTAGACACTTGCCATTGATGTATTCAATCCCCAAGCTACCAAAGGGATTTTCTATGTCAAATTCCTCGCTAATGAGTTGATATCGACATGAAGTGACCCATTGCAAGAGGGCCTTGATGTACCCCCCATCCATGACACGAAACGGGTATCAATATTTGAGACAGAATGTTGTTGATGTGGAACCAGTTCAGGAATAGAAGACATGAAATGTATGCTTAAGAGTATCATAGCATATATCAACTGAAAGAATTCTCTTGAACATACCAATGACACTTTATGGAGTTGGCAGCATTGACTCAAAACCGAATGCGGAGGGTTTTAATATGGTGTGATGAACCAAAGAGGCAAGTAGATTTTTCTAACCCAGTTGTCATGGAGATGAGGTGAAACAGTGTCATATTCAAGAGAGACTCGATGTCATTAATAGGTCCAGTACCCTATTTTCCCAATTTTCCCAACCATTTTTGGTCAGTACCTCTTTATTTTTGACAATCTTGAGGAGGATAACATATGCTTGATCTATAAGTTCATCCTTTGGATGAATCCCTCTATGTATTTTTAACGAACCATGAGAAGGAGTGTTTCAGTCCCATCATGTTCGATGATTCCAACATTGTTTGATGTTTTTATGAGCCCAGAGGAGGTTTAACTCGACTTCTTTTTCATGTTTAGAGTGTTTGAAAAAGAGGCAAAAAAAAATCTCCAAAGGTTTAATTTCATAAAATTTCCTCTTGAGTCTGAAAAGGTAGAAAATGATACTTAGGAGAACCTCTTATCCATGTTCAACTAAAGTATTCGTTTTTTGTAAATAGCCTATCTCAGTCCAGAAAAGTGTTAAACTTATATTGAGTATACATCTTTTCATTTACTTTAATAAGTTCGAAAAGACAAGTGCTTGGTAATATTTTCATGTTTAGGGAGTCTAAAAAGAGCTCTCCTCTTGGAGGAATGAGTGGTATAAAGGGTAGAAATTGGTTCCATTCATTATGGAACTACTCAAAACACATAGAGGTTAAGAGGTTGGATAATAAGACCACTAATCGCAGTGGTTCCTCAGGAAAGGATAAAACAACAAGTGAGAGTGTATGATCGGCCAAGTAGATGGTGATGATGGATTGAGAAAACCAATGCTCATCTGGTAGAAATGGGTTCATAAAAATGGAAATCATGAAGGATAGGATGAGAATGGTTTCATTTTTACACAAGCTTGAAACATGTGGAAACTATGCTTGAGGATACTTGAAAATGGTATCATTTTTTCACAAGCTTGAAACATTAGAAAAACTATGGTTGAGAGTAGTTTCATTTGCACACAAGCTTGAAACAAAGAAAAACTATGCTTGAAGTAAGTTTTATTTCCCCCAGCATAATGAATCAATTTTGGGCACATACCTCCCCAAGATTCATTTCATTCATTTCATTTATGAGATCAAGTGAAAGACTCAACTGGGAATTTACGAGATTTTTTCAAAGACTCGAATTGGAAGGGGATTGTGGTGAAGTAAAATTATGAGTTCAGACGCAAACAATTCCTCTAGCCCGATAATGGGTCTAGCCACAAACGATACATTCCATGGAAGATTTCCATAGGTTAGAACCAATTAAGAGGTCCTACCTTTTAGTACACTTATCCTGTTTGATGATTACCTTGCTTGCTCGCTCCAGCTATCTCTTGTTTCCTTCTTCAAACACATGAAACAAGTAATCAACAGAAAACAAAAACTGTGATAATAGAAAAATTGTAATTCAACCTACTTAACAAGTCAAGAAGCATTAAGCCATAAACATGTGAGATGACACATTATGTAGGAAATCAATCGATAGTTGCATGTATATTAAATCAAGAAGAGATTACAACCATTGTCTTGACGTTGTTGTTCTCCTCTGACAAAACCAAGTTCCTGTTAGAGTCGGTCTGGTTATCCCTCCGTCAGAGATCAAAACTCTTTTTTGCATTTCATGTTTAGGTGTCCCATCAGTTTCGATCAGTTGCATTTCGTTAGGAGCATGCCATAAATCTGACGGAAAGGTTTGTGTCACTCATTCCCCTCGTGCTTGGCACTGCTGGCTCAGGTCTATTCATAAAAATCAAGTCTTGAAAAGTCATTTGCAGTCCTGTTTCAGTCTCTAGGTCATAACAGTTTTTTTTCGGTCATTAGGTCTAGGGTTAAGTCAATTGGGTCTTTGACAAAGTTTAATAAAGCCAGCAGG
Source organism: Pinus tabuliformis (assembly GCA_031772625.1). Lineage (NCBI taxonomy): Eukaryota > Viridiplantae > Streptophyta > Pinopsida > Pinales > Pinaceae > Pinus > Pinus tabuliformis. Next base: position 983,727,716 of record CM062805.1, on the reverse strand, counting down.
CCAGAGGGAGGTCCTTGATATGTTGTTATCTCAAAGATTTTTATCGTCAGACGGATAGATTATGACTTCTCTTCAAAACTCTGTTTTGAAGATAAGTCGACATTTCACTTTTGTAATAATTTTTCAAAAATTTCAGTTCTTGAATTATCCAGGCGCAGCCCTGGTCTCCTTTTCCAGATCATATCACAGCTATCCCTGCAAAAAATTGTCAAAGAAAATCATTATTTCAACCGAATTTAAGGAGGAAACAAAAAGGTCAAAATTCTATTAATCCTGAAAAAGTGTCAATTGCAAAACATAACAAAGTGGGTTATGGAAGAGGCAAAAATCAAATTGGTGTCTATATAAAGGTTTTTCAATGAAGTTTCAAGTCATTGTGCATGCCAAAGGTGGAGAAAGTCATTCCAAGTCGAGTTTGTGCGTTTTGGAGAAGATTGGTCCCCATTTCACCTGCGCGGCGCATATAACAGCCTGCGTGGCGCACACAGGAGTTCTGGCCAGTGCAAAATTGAACTAGCGACGCATATAACTTGCGTAGCACACTGGGTAATGAACGCGGCGCTTATAGTTTGGAGCCCAAAAATGGTTTGAAAACTCATCAAATCGCCCAATCTTCACATCAATTTGCCAGGTAGGCTCGCCTCCATTGCTTTTGCTTTGTTTTTGATGGTGAATGTGGTGGGTTCATGGATGATCGCCGTTGAGACAAGATTTTGAAAGCCTCTCTTTGCCAATATAAAAAAAGTGATGTAGGTTTTGAAAACAGTTTTGTTACCAAGGTCGTTTCCTTTCCTCATTTCCTTTTGTTCCTCATTCCCAAATCCACTCATCAAACTTCCTCATTAATCCCTCATTAATCCTACACTACAATCCCTCTATAAAAAACTCCTTAAACCTATTCAATATCCCAAACCCTAAAACCCTATTCCCATATATACATTTCCCCTCTATTCCCTAATTACATTTTATTTCAAACTTCCCTAATTCCCTGATATGTTTCCCTTCCTAACATTCCCTTGTACATTTTTTTCCCCTTGGTCACAACATTGTTTAGATCAAAAGAACAGTTCATATTCAGTTGCACACAACAATTTCACATATCTTCACATATCAGCATTCATTCAAGGCAGTTTGTACATCAGCAGTGATGTCATCTGGTCACTCATCTGAATATAAGGCAGAAACCCAAAGTGATTCTCCCTTGGGTGAATAGGAACTCCGGAGGCCTCGTAAAAGTGGTAAACATGTCAGGGAAGAACTAGTCAACCTTAGAGAATTGCATGCTTGTCCTCTTGCTATGCAGTGTTTTGAGCATCAGTCATGCTATGAGTTTTGTCAAATGGTGGCTGAGGTTCAGTTTCATTATGAGTTGGATCGTCTTTTTGTCTTGCATTTGCACGGAGATCAAGCTACCTTGGATGGGGTTACCTTTACACTTACACCAAAAACTGTTTCGTTAGCAACAGGTATACAAAATATTGGTGAACTATGGCACAAAAAACAACAGATCGATCGACAGCACTATGAGCCATACATCAAACCCAATTTCTTGAGGCAGCTCAAAAGAGTGTTCCCATTCAGGTACCTGAAATATGAATATGCTCCACTCATGAGATTGATCATGAAATATTTCAGCTGTGAGGGACGATTCTCTCGTCTTTATGCTTATCACATCAGGTTACTCATGCATTTCACCATGGTGCAGATGATGAACATTCCGTATTTCATCTACCGGAATATAGAGAGGATGACTACCTTTATACAGCATAAAACCCCTCAGCAACAACTCAACAGTGTCTATCATTTTGCTCTTATAAAGATTTTGGTGGTTCATCAGCTTGGTTTGCAGGGCATCACTTGGGATGACTTCATCTCACGTGATTTCTTCAGAGCTTCACGAAGAGTATCAGAGGTGAAACATGAGGGTGAACCTTCTCAGCAGTATGAGCGTCATGAGACCAGGCCTATTTTCATTACATATCAGAGAGGCTATCTGAAAGGCACCAGACCTTTGTTTGCAGCAGCAAAGCGAGTGTTATCTCCACCTGGCGTGGAAGGGGCCTCGCTTCCGACATCAGCACCACAGGCACAGGTACAGGACAAGGGTAAGAAGCCCATGCATGAGAAGGGGCCTTCAGGTGAGCCATCAGGTTTCGTTCTCATTCCCGATGATGAGACAACTACGGATTTAGAGAAGTCTAGATATAGAAGGATTATCGAGGAGCAAGAAACAGACATTCAAGCCTTGGAAATCCAGTTGGAGATGGCCAAATGGAACATCAAGTATCTAGAACAGAGAAATAAGCAGCTTGAAGACTAGCATGCGATCATGGAGCTACAGAACATCCGTGAGAATCGCCAAGCTGCCCGACATAGGAGGATTCAGTTCACTTCTCTAGAGCGACAGGTCAATGAGGATCGAGAATCTAATCTCGAGAGGGTCAAAATTTATTTGGAGAAGCGGCTGAACAAGGCCAATAGAGATAATGCATTGTTGAGACACATGGCTGTCCACTACAGGGCACGGAACCAAGTTTGCAAGGCTCGGATAAGAAATCTAAAGGCGAAATTGAAGAAGGCAATCAGCAAGAAAAAGAAGCAAAGGGAGCTTGATCGTCTTCAGATTTTGGCTGAGGCCTCTTTAGCTCATCATCACACTTGATAAGGAAACTCCAGCCCAAATTTCAAGAGATTTGGGGCATTTTTGGTCATTTTGGGAATTTTTGTGTTAAAAAACAGGCTTTTTCCCTATATGCGCCGCGCACCTTGCGCGACGCATAGGATTGGGAGCTCCAAATTACAAATGGCTTGCAGTTTTGGATTTTTCATGAGAAATAATGAGTTTTGGTACTTGGACAAGAAATTTGGGTGAGTTATGGGTCCCAAAAAGGTCAAAAAACATGCAACAAATGACCTCACTGCCCCTATTTTGACACACAGGAAGCAGTCTTGGGAGAATGCACTTTTGGAGGGGCAAATGGACACCAATTTGGAAAATTCCACTTGGGTTGGATAGTAGACAGGCAGGGCTTTCCAACAAGCCAACCTGAGCTCAATTTGGACTCCTGAAGGTACCTCAAAAGCAGCAGAAAAGTAGCACGGCACATATAGATTTGTTGCCCTATTTTTCATCTTTTAGCTCAGAAACTCGACTAGTTTGACTAGTTTTGATTTGTAATGTAATTTTTGACTTCTCTTGATGTAATTAACTAAACATGATGTAATTTTGACACTTAGTTACTTGTTCTAGAGGATTCATTCACCAAAGAGTGAAAATTTAATGAATGAATCAGTTTCCTACCTTATAGAGGCAAGTTGTTTTGACTGCCTAGATTTTAGTGCTTTGTTTAGAATTGGTTGAAACAGCTCCTAGAATGATTAGCTCGACCCCTAGAGGCAAGGGAAGAGGTTGGCTTGCCTATATTATGTAATTTCTAAGTCATTTTTAAGGTTGGACTCTTGGGAAAAGCTTGACACTCTATTGTACATTCACTTCTGCATTTTTGGCAAAGGAAAGACCAGGGTTTTGCAGCACTGTTTGGGATCCTTGTGGATTTATGTGTTGATGGTGTGATTCTTTCAGTATTTGTAAGTTTTTATGTGTATCATTTTCCTTCTCTCATCTTCTGCAATTGAACAAATGAAGTGTTAAGGCAGAATCCATAGATTGTTATGCTATGCCTTTGAATTTGTTTGATTTTCCATGTTTTCATCTATTTAAGGAGAATCCTTGAAAGCTTCTTGCTCTCCTTAGCTTCTCACCAGTCAGATCTACCCATTCATTCTCTTTAAAAGCATCAAGATAATCGCCTACCTTTCCCCAAGTAGACCTCTACAAAAACTGTGTCTCATCCTCGCACCCAAAATTGCCTTTTCCTTTGATTCAACAAAAACCTCAAAAATCAACCTCAAACTCCTTGTACTTCATACCTAGCCTAAGATCAATTACCAATTTAGCCATCTCGAGCCTCATTGATCACCTTTTGCCAAGATTGACCCGGAGAGAGCCCTCTCCTGTCCTCGTAGGGCTAGCTACAAGGCTGAGCGTGGTTTGATGTGGACCTAGAACCTTGTCTTTTCAGCTTGAGACAAATCTAGGCTCTAACATAGTGGCGACCATACTGGGGACAACATGGTTTGCTTGTTGATGTCATTTGTTTTATAAGCTACAGACGGAGCCTGAAGATTAGCCAGGTAGCCTTCGAAACGCTTTTTCTTTGCATTAGTGCAAGTAGATAAACGCTACTTCAGTCAATCTCCGGTCTAGCTTGTAATCATGACACTTGAAACACCCCAGTACATTTGCAAATTCTAAGCTTCTGGATGATAAGTTTAGGGTTTGACAGGCTGAAAAATTTGTTTATGTTCCTTTGATTTTTTGAAAATAACATGCTGGCTTCAAAGAGATATACTAGAGCTAATCCAGATCCTAATCCTCCTCCTGTTTACGAAAATCCCAATTTGATTCTAAGACTCCTTCGTCAAGAGAGCTCTGTGACTCCCGTGTTTAAATCTCATTCATGTCCTGCAATTTTTAAGTATCTTGAAGAACTTGATTTTGACGAGAAGTTTGAATTGTCGCTGTTTAAAACCAAATCTGAAAGTGCACTTGATTCTCTAGTTCCAAATCCTGACTTTGCTGCAGCCCTTGAAGTTGAAAGAAATAATAAGTTGATTGAAAATTTTATCTTGCGGCGCCTTCAAAGAGACATTCAGTTTTCAAGTCTTGCTGATTTCTTAGAAGCTGCATCTGCAAATATTGGATCTTCTATCGCGGATTCCGCCTCAAAAGTTCCCACTGAACCACCTTTCATTCCCACTATTCCCCTGCAACCTATAATCACTTATCAAAAGTCTACAACAAATTCCCCTTCTTCATCCCACATGGCTTCTCCTCCGCATACACCTCCTCATACTCCTCATACTTCAGCTACACCCACTCCTCCAACAACCCCCAGACCAAATCCTCCAAGAGCAATGGCTTCCCGGTTTGCACCTCTAGCTCTGCCTCAAGTTCTGAATGACATGCCCGCAGACTATCAGAGTAAAATTCCTTTGTTTGATGGCACACCTCAGAATATCACAGCTCAACAGCATGTCGACAAAATGGCAGATTTCTTTGATCTCCATGAGATTGATGAAGAGAATGTGAGTATGAGGCTATTCGTGCAGACTTTTGGTGGAGAGGTAAGGAAATGGTTTAGAGCTTTGCCGGCCAGAAGTGTTCCTACATTAGAAGATTTGAAGAGACATTTTTTAGAATGTTGGGAAGTAAAGAAAGATCCACTGCAAATCAAATCTGAATATACTAAGATCAAACGAAATGCTGGAGAGTCCGTTCAAGACTATTGCATTAGATTCAATGCAATATACAATGCAATTCCTGATGATTTAAAACCAACTAGAAAATCAGCGTTGCTTAAATTCCCAGATGGTTTTGATCTAGACATGGCTTATCAATTAAGGGACAGAGATTCGGCTACCTTAGAAGAAATGCAGAAAATTGCTGTTAGTGTTGAGGCAAATTTGAATGATAAGAGAGCTAGAATGAAAGCCGAGAAGAAAGTCTCAATAAAGGAAGAGGCCTCTACATCAGACCAGGTTCTCTGCAAGGTAGAAAAGATGATTGAAAGGCTAGCTCTTGATAAGCCTAAACCGCAAATTCGGAATCCTAATTTTCGTGGTCAACAACAACCACAATTTAGGATCAAACAGCGTGAGCAGCGAGCACAAGACACGGCATCACAACAGCAACAAGTAAAGACACCTCTTCAGCAGAATTTTGTTGGTCCCGAGTCAGATGATGAAGATAATGTAGTTGGAGAAGAAAATCACTTCTTTACTCCCGATGATATGCCCACATTTATCACTGAAGATGATGAAAAGACAGCAAGTTCAACAGTACAACATGATGCAGATTTTATCTTGGCAAATGATATCGCTTTGGAGGAAGAGTCGGATGAGTATCATAGAGGTTACATGCATGCTTTGTCCTTCCAACAGCGTCAGTATTCACTTAGAAGCAGAAATGTTCCCATCAATCCAGTTCAGAAAAGAAAAGAAGTTCCAGCATCTAAAGATGAAACACCGGCTGCATCAAAGAAAGGAAAAGAGAGTTTTGATCCTATGACTAGCAAGCCTCCACCAGCAAATGAAAAGGTAAATCAACCCATTATATCAAAGGATAAACCTGAAAAGAAAGATGTTCCAGCCAAAGAAGTGGACGAGACTTCTACTTTTAGTTTATAGAACGAAATTTCTAAATTGAAGGTATCTATTCCTTTAACTGAGCTCATGAAGAACAGTAGCTATAGAGGTCAAGTCTCCAAAATTCTGAATTTTGACCCAATGTCTGATATGGTGAGTGTGGAGGATGATCAACCAGAATTGATATTTGGACCAGCATTGAGTGGTGAGTCTGAAGTACCTCCTTTTTATATCAGTTTGAGAGTGCATGAGTTTGTGTTGCATAATGCTATGTTTGATACTGGCGCTTCCCACAATCTTATGCCGAAAGCTATCATGGAGAAGTTGGGTTTGGACATCACCAGGAAATATCATGATCTTTATTCCTTTGATTCCAGCAGGGTGAGATGTATAGGGCTAATTAAAGACTTGGTTGTAAGTTTGGATCAGATCCCCGCAAAGAATGTCTTGATGGATGTTGTCGTGGCTGACATTCCTCCTCGCTTTGGTATGCTCCTTTCCAGATCTTGGGGAGAAAAATTACAAGGAACAATACAACTTGATTCTCCTATGCAACGATTCCTGTGTTTGGCCAAATGAGAAAGTTGTACCGGGAACAGAAAATGAAATACATGATCACCAGCAAGGAGAAACCAATTAATCATCCGATCAGTTATGTACATACAGATCTAGAATCTTTTGTTTTTTATTTAGATAGTTTCAATGATATTGATAGTTAGTTAGTTGTAGTAGATGATATTCCAGAGATAGCGGAGAATTTCAGAGAAGTTTTGAAGAAAGATTGACAAGAACAGCAAAACATCATTGAGCAATCAGCTGGAGGTAGTGGACAACAAGCAGAAAAATCACAGCAAACAACTTTTCAGCACTTGGTAGAAGAGGAAGATGGTTTGTGGACCATGGATTTTGATGGAGCAGTAGGCAATGATGGTGCTGGGATTTGTATTTGGGTACGTAGTCCTTTTTCTTCTTCAAACAAAGTGCCTAGTAATGTGCGGGTATGTTCTTACAAGCTTGCTTTTGATTGTTCGAACAATGAAGCTGAATATGAAGCTTTGATCGCTGGCTTGAAAATTCTAAGAAAGCTAAATGCTAAGAGGATTGCAGTATATGGTGACTCTGAATTGGTGATCAAGCAAGTTAAAGGCGAATATCAAACGAAACGTCCTCGGATGCCGGCATACCGGAATGCTGTTTTAGATATCTTGAAAGTGTTTTTAGATTATACATTGACATGTGTGCCTCGTATTCAAAATAGCATTGCAGATGCACTTGCTAAGGCAGCCAGAAATTTGAAGATTCCTATGAACTCAAGCAATAAATTTGAAATCCATGTGAAGCACCGTCCGACTGTTCCGGACAATCAAAGACATTGGCAAGTTTTCCAAGATGATGAGGAGATCAATGATTTTCTGCAAAGCAAAGGTAAGTTCAAGGATACTTCAATGGATGTAGAACATGATGATGGTAGCAATGATGTGAAAATAAATCAAATGGAAGTGTTGCAACTTAAGGATAATGTGATTCCTAAAGGCTTGATACCTTTAGAGGAGCTCTTTGATCATGATGATGTAGCCCGCAAACCGACATTGCAGCCAACAGAAAAGGGAGTTGAAGACGTGAATCTTGGAACAGCTGAACATCTGAAGATGGTAAAGCTCTCCAAAACATTGCCACCGAAGGTAAAAGCCAAATATATCAACTTGTTGTCATCTTTTGCCAATGTGTTTGCTTGGGACTATTCTGATTTGAAGACATATGATACAAATATAATTCAGCATACCATTCCTATTAAGCCTAATCAAAAACCTTTCAGACAGAAGTTAAGAAGGCTTAATCCAAAATTTTTGCCATCAATTGAGAAAGAGATAAATAGGTTGTACAAATTAGGAATCATTGTTCCCATCCACTTTTCTGATTGGATATCTAATTTGGTGCCTGTGCGCAAGAAAACCAATGAGATTCGTTTGTGCATTGATTTTCGAAATCTCAACAAAGTTTCCTTGAAGGATAATTATCCGCTGCCCAAAATGGATCACATACTACAGCGAGTAGTTGGAGCATCCCACATGTCACTACTCGATGTTTATTCCGGATATAACCAAATTTTAGTCCATGAGGATGACAAAGACAAAACAACGTTCACCACTCCATGGGGAACCTTTCATTATGCGAAAATGCCTTTCGGTTTGAAGAATGCAGGTGCTACTTTTCAGCGGGCAATGGACTTGGCTTTCGCAAATGAGAAGGATGTCTTCTTAGTGGTGTACCTTGATGATCTGACCGTGTTTTCCAAATTAGATGATGAACACTTGCATCATTTGAAAATTGTCTTTGAAAAGTGCAGAAAATATGGTGTGTCGCTGAATCCTAAGAAGAGTTTATTTGCCATGGATGAAGGTAAACTCCTTGGGCACATTATCTCAAAGGATGGCATTCGTATTGATCCAGCACGTGTGGAAGCAATTCAGCAAATTGACTTGCCCAGGAATAAAAAGGAGATTCAATCGTTCAATGGTAAGATGAATTTTTTGCGCCGTTTTGTTCCTAATCTTGCTGAGCACCTTAGAGAAATTACAAACATGCTTAAGAAGGACAGCCAAGTGTCATGGACGGAAGAGGTGGTGAAATCTTTCAATTTAGTTAAATTGATTCTTTCTTCAGCTCCGGTTCTAATCAACCCAGATTATACTCAGGATTTTATATTTTTTTCTTTTGCTTTGGAGCATACTATGGCAGCTGTGTTAATGCAGAAAAAAGATGAGCATGAAAGACCCATTGCTTTCTTCAGCCAGAACATAAGAGATGCTGCTTTGAAATACAACATTATCGAGAAACAAGCCCTTGCACTTGTAAAAGCACTGAAAGATTTCCGTGTGTACATTCTGCATTCTCATATTTTAGCTTATGTTCCTAATGCTGCTGGCAAAGATGTTTTGGTTCAGACCGACTCGGAAGGAAGATGTGGCAAATGGATAGTGGCCTTGCTGGAGTATGATGTGGAGATAAGGCCTACAAAGCTTGTTAAAGGTCAGGGATTGGCGAAATTAATGGCTGAATCAAATTTGCACGTCCTAGATATAAATTTTATCGCTGCCTTGTCCGATGAAAATGATGAAAGCTCTTCGTTTCAGGTATCATAAATGTTTGTTCTTTCTCCATGGTATTCGGATATCATATATGTTCTTCAAAATTTGTCTGCACCGCCTGGTATGGCTAGAAACAAAGTTTTGTGTTTTAAATTCTGCACTTTATTGGAAAGATCCCGGTGGCGTTTTGTTAAATTGTTTGGTGGAAGAAGAAGCGAAACAGGTCATAGAAGATTTCCATAAAGGCGATTGTGGCGGTCACCTTTTTTGGAAAACAACGGCAAATAAATTTTTGCGGGCTGGATACTATTGGTCGACATTGTTTGCTGATGTGTTTAAGGCTGTCAAGAGTTGTCATAATTGCCAGATTTTTGAAAGGGAACAAAGATTACAGCCTTTGCCGCTTAAGCCCATTGAGGTGAGTTCCCATTTTCAGCAGTGGGGGTTGGATTTTATTGGTGAAATTCATCCTTCTTCTTCAGGTCAGCATAGATGGATCCTCACGGGAACGGATTACTTCACAAAATGGATCGAAGCAATTCCCACTAGGCAAGCTACGGACGCGGTAATAGTTTCATTTCTTGAGAATAATATTTTGTCTCGTTTTGGTTGTCCGAGTAAGTTAATCACTGATAATGCAACAGCTTTCAAGTCAAAAAGGATGGTTGAGTTTTGTAATAAATATCATATTACTTTGGGGCACTCAACCGCCTATCATCTGCAAGGCAATGGATTGGCGGAGTCTTCCAATAAATCTTTGGTTAATATCATTAAGAAAATGTTGGAAATGAACAAGAAAAGTTGGCATAAGAAGCTGGTCCATGCACTTTGGGCAGATCGAGTGAGTCAAAAGAAATCCATTGGCATGTCCCCCTTTGAGCTAGTTTATGGAGTTGATACAGTGTTCCCTACCTCTCTTGCAGCTCCGGTAGTCAAACTTCTTCAAGAGGCTGGTAGTGAAGAGGATCCAATGCAGCGAAGGCTAAATCAAATGATCCACTTGCAGCAGACACGGGAAGATGTTTTTCAGAACACATTTAAGTTGCAGGAGCGAATTAAAAGGATTTTTGACAGAAAAGCAAAGGCGGATACATTTCAGCTGGATGATGTGGTGTTAAAGTGGGATGCAAGAAATGAAGAAAAGGGCAAGCACGACAAGTTTGAAAATCTATGGAAAGGTCCTTTTAAGATTGCAGCATTTCGGGGTCAGAACGCTTTTCTTCTTAAGGAGATGAACGGGGAAGATTGTCCAGGAGGGCCGGTCAATGGTCGGCTGCTCAAGCGGTACATTTTCTGAGTTTTTCTGCTATCCTATTAGCATTGTAAATACCATTTCATTTCAGTTTCGATGCAAGTGTGTGCTGTGATCTTTTCTTCAGTCTGGGGCCCGAAGTGAAGGCTATAATTCTGAAGAAAGATTTCAGTTTGAGTTCAGTTTGTCGAGTCAGTTTGTTAGTCATATTATCGAGTCGTTTTCAAGTTAATTTTCAGTCAAATAAATTGAGTCAACATCTTGGATTGTTTGTCGAAATAATGACTCCATAGCCCAATGGATGAAGGCACTGTCTAGCTCTTACAGAGATCTGCTGTTCTTGGCACCTCCGAGGAGCTACCATCCCCATTGGAGCCAATGTTAGAGTCGGTCTGGTTATCCCTCCGTCAGAGATCAAAACTCTTTTTTGCATTTCATGTTTAGGTGTCCCATCAGTTTCGATCAGTTGCATTTCGTTAGGAGCATGCCATAAATCTGACAGAAAGGTTTGTGTCACTCATTCCCCTCATGCTTGGCACTACTGGCTCAGGTCTATTCATAAAAATCAAGTCTTGAAAAGTCATTTGCAGTCCTGTTTCAGTCTCTAGGTCATAACAGTTTTTTCGGTCATTAGGTCTAGGGTTAAGTCAATTTGGTCTTTGACAAAGTTTAATAAAGCCAACAGGCCAGAGGGAGGTCCTTGATATGTTGTTATCTCAAAGATTTTTATCATCAGACGGATAGATTATGACTTCTCTTCAAAACTCTGTTTTGAAGATAAGTCGACATTTCACTTTTGTAATAATTTTTCAAAAATTTCAGTTCTTGAATTGTCTAGGCGCAACCCTGGTCTCCTTTGCCAGATCATATCACAGCTATCCCTGCAAAAAATTGTCAAAGAAAATCATTATTTCAACCGAATTTAAGGAGGAAACAAAAAGGTCAAGATTCTATTAATCCTGAAGAAGCGTCAATTGCAAAACATAACAAAGTGGGTTATGGAAGAGGCAAAAATCAAATTGGTGTCTATATAAAGGTTTTTCAATGAAGTTTCAAGTCATTGTGCATGCCAAAGGTGGAGAAAGTCATTCCAAGTCGAGTTTGTGCATTTTGGAGAAGATTGGTCCCCATTTCACTTGTGTGACGCATATAACAGCCTGCGCGGCGCATATAACTTGCGCAGCGCACACAGGAGTTCCGGCCAGTGCAAAATTGAACCAGCGCGGCGCATATAACTTGCGCGGTGCACTGGGTAATGAGCGCGGCGCTTATAGTTTGGAGCCCGAAAATGGTTTGAAAACTCATCAAATCGCCCAATCTTCACATCAATTTGCCAGGTAGGCTCGCCTCCATTGCTTTTGCTTTGTTTTTGATGGTGAATGTGGTGGGTTCATGGATGATCGCCGTTGAGACAAGATTTTGAAAGCCTCCCTTTGCCAATATAAAAAAAGTGTTGTAGGTTTTGAAAACAGTTTTGTTACCAAGGTCGTTTCCTTTCCTCATTTCCTTTTGTTCCTCATTCCCAAATCCACTCATCAAACTTCCTCATTAATCCCCTCATTAATCCTACACTACAATCCCTCTATAAAAAACTCCTTAAACCTATTCAATATCCCAAACCCTAAAACCCTATTCGCATATATACATTTCCCCTCTCTTCCCTAATTACATTTTATTTCAAACTTCCCTAATTCCCTGATATGTTTCCCTTCGTAACATTCCCTTGTACATTTGTTTTCCCCTTGGTCACAACATTGTTTAGATCAAAAGAACAGTTCATATTCAGTTGCACACAGTAGTTTCACATATCTTCACATATCAGCATTCATTCAAGGCAGTTTGTACATCAGCAGTGATGTCATCTCATCACTCATCTGAATATGAGGCAAAACCCCAAAGTGATTCTCCCTTGGGTGAACAGGAACCCTGGAGGCCTCGTAAAAGTGGTAAACATGTCAGGGAGGACCCAGTCAACCTTAGAGAATTGCATGCTTGTCCTCTTGCTATGCAGTGTTTTGAGCATCAGTCATGCGATGAGTTTTGTCAAAAGGTGGCTGAGGTTCAATTTCATTATGAGTTGGCTCGTCTTTTTGTCTTGCATTTGCACGGAGATCAAGCTACCTTGGCTGGGGTCACCTTTACACTTACACCAGAAATTTTTTCGTTAGCAACACGTATACCAAATATTAGTGAACTATGGCACAAAAAACAACAGATTGATCGACAGCATTATGAGCCATACATCAAACCCAATTTCTTGAGGCAGCTCAAAAGAGTGTTCCCGTTTAGGTACCTGAAAGATGAATATGCTCCACTCATGAGATTGATCATGAAATATTTCAGCTGTGAGGGATGATTCTCTCGTCTTTATGTTTATCACATCAGGTTACTCATGCATTTCACCAGGGTGCGGGTGATGAACATTCTGTATTTCATCTGCCAGAATATAGAGAGGATGACTACCTTTATACAACATAAAACCCCTCAACAACAACTCAACAGTGTCTATCATTTTTCTCTTATAAAGATATTGGTGGTTCATCAGCTTGGTTTGCAGGGCATCACTTGGGATGACTTCATCTCACGTGATTTCTTTAGAGCTTCACGAAGAGTATCAGAGGTGAAACATGAGGGTGAACCTTCTCAGCAGTATGAGCATCATGAGACCAGGCCTATTTTCATTACATATCAGAGAGGCTATCCGAAAGGCACCAGACCTTTGTTTGTAGCAGCAAAGCGAGTGTTATCTCCACCTGGTGTGGAAGGGGCCTCGCTTCCGACATCAGCACCACAGGCACAGGTATAGGACAAGGGTAAGAAGCCCATGCATGATAAGGGGCCTTCAGGTGAGCCATCAGGTTTCGTTCTCATTCCCGATGATGAGACAACTACGGATTTAGAGAAGTGTAGATATAGAAGGATTATCGAGGAGCAAGAAACAGACATTCAAGCCTTGGAAATCCAGTTGGAGATGGAAAAATGGAACATCAAGTATCTAGAACAGAGAAATAAGTAGCTTGAAGACCAGCATGCGATCATGGAGCTACAGAACATCTGTATAGAACATCCGTGAGAATCGCCAAGCTGCCCGACATAGGAGGATTCAGTTCACTTCTCTAGAGCGATAGGTTAATGAGGATCGAGAATCTAATCTCGAGAGGGTCAACATTTATTTGGAGAAGTAGCTGAACAAGACCAATAGAGATAATGCATTGTTGAGACACATGGCTGTCCACTACAGGGCACAGAACCAAGTTTGCAAGGCTCGGATAAGAAATCTAAAGGCGAAATTGAAGAAGGCAGTGAGTAAGAAAAAGAAGCAAAGGGAGCTTGATCGTCTTTAGATTTTGGCTGAGGCCTCTTTAGCTCATCATCACACTTGATAAGGAAACTCCAGCCCAAATTTCAAGAGATTTGGGGCATTTTTGGTCATTTTGGGAATTTTTGTGTTAAAAAACAAGGTTTTTCACTATATGCGCCGCGCACCTTGCACGACGCATAGGATTGGGAGCTCCAAATTACAAATGGCTTGTAGTTTTGGATTTTTCATGAGAAATCATGAATTTTGGTACTTGGACAAGAAATTTGGGTGAGTTATGGGTCCCCAAAAGGTCAAAAAACATGCAAAAAATGACCTCACTGCCCCTATTTTGACACACAGGAAGCAGTCTTGGGAGAATGCACTTTTGGAGGGGCAAATGGACACCAATTTGGAAAATTCCACTTGGGTTGGATAGTAGACAAGAAGGGCTTTCCAACAACCCAACCTGAGCTCAATTTTGACTCCTACAGGTACCTCAAAAGCAGCAGAAAAGTAGCACGGCACATATAGAAATCAGAGCGGCGCATATAGATTTGTTGCCCTATTTTTCATCTTTCAGCTCAGAAACTCGGCTAGTTTGACTAGTTTTGATTTGTAATGTAATTTTTGACTTCTCTTGATGTAATTAAATGAACATGATGTAATTTTGACACTTAGTTACTTGTTCTAGAGGATTCATTCACCAAAGAGTGAAAATTTAATGAATGAATCAGTTTCCTACCTTATAGAGGCAAGTTGTTTTGACTGCCTAGATTTTAGTGCTTTGTTTAGAATTGGTTGAAACATCTCCTAGAATGATGAGCTCGACCCCTATAGGCAAGGGAAGAGGTTGTCTTGCCTATATTATTTAATTTCTAAGTCATTTTCAGGGTTGAACTCTTGGGAAAAGCTTGACACTCTATTGTACATTCACTTCTGCATTTTTGGCAAAGGAAAGACCAGGGTTTTGCAGCACTGTTTGGGATCCTTGTGGCTTTATGTGTTGATGGTGTGCTTCTTACAGTATTTGTAAGTTGTTTTGTGTATCATTTTCCTTCTCTCATCTTCTGAAATTGAACAAATGAAGTGTTAAGGTAGAATCCATAGATTGTTATGCTCTGCCTTTGAATTTGTTTGATTTTCCATGTTTTCATCTGTTTAAGGAGAATCCTTGAAAGCTTCTTTCTCTCCTTAGCTTCTCACTAGTTAGATCTACCCATTCATTCTCTTTAAAAGCATCAAGACAATTGCCTACCTTGCCCCAAGTAGACCTCTGCAAAAACTGTCTCATCCCCGCACCCAAAATTGCCTTTTCCTTTGATTCAACAAAAACCTCAAAAATCAACCTCAAACTCCTTGTACTTCATACCTAGCCTAAGATCAATTACCAATTTAGTCATCTCGAGCCTCATTGATCACCTTTTGCCGAGATTGACCCGGAGAGAGCCCTCTCCTGTCCTCGTAGGGCTAGCTACGAGGCTGAGCGTGGTTTGATGTGGACCTAGAAACTTGTCTTTTTAGCCTGAGACAAATCTAGGCTCTAACAGTTCCCACACACTTCTGTTAGCATTCTAGGATGGCCTCAACAATGATAGTTTTAAGGCACTTCTGTTTATGATTCACACTAAACCAAATTCATACTTCTCCCTCACACAACTAGAGAGCTGCAAATATGAATAGCTTGTTGTTTACTCCAAACTTAATTAGCACTAGCACAACAACATTAACACTAGGTTGTGCTTGGGAAAAATGGAGGTTTATATAGCATGAATGGATGGGATATGGTTTCTCTTCTCATGTGAGAAGGTCTTATCTCTTGAGATAGTTCCATCCTTATAGGGGAAAGGAGCCAAGACTAATATCATTGACCCCATCTGGACAAACCATTTACCAGACTTCTGTTACGAAGCTTCTAGAGTTGTAAGCTTCGGCTCCTTATTTAAAAAACTTTCCATAAGAGGATCAACGCGACTGGAACAAAGCTTAGCTTCTTCGATCAGCACCAGGGATAGTGTTAATCCTTGTATATCGGAGTGAGAAGGACAAGGGTCATTAGCGCCGGTCTTGTAAACTGGGAAAAATAGAAGATTTTGGGAAAATGGTGCAAAAGGGAATTGTTCTGCTCATGAAGAGGGACACAACGGGAGTTTCTTCATGAAGGGAAAGCATGTAGGGTTCATTGTAGAGGTCCTCCAAGATCAAGGGATGGGGAGTACAGGGATAGTGACAAAAATTTTTGTAACGGATTCCCCCTAAAGCGTGAAGGCTGAACTAAATTGAGGGATGAAATGCTTTATGAATCAGTGTGGGGAACTGAAATCTGTCGTCGAAAACCTGCAAGCAAGTATAGATACATATACATAACTGAAAACTCTATAAAATGATACATGAATCGTGGCATGGACACAACCATACAGAGAATGATCATGTAAATAGATCCATGCATGGGCGCATCGATCCTATAAAGGGGATCATATCGAAACCAAGGTATGGTCGCAGCCATCCAATAATGGGAAGGATCACATATGATAACTCATGGTATGGTCGCAACCATCCATTTGGAAGAGACATGTATATCAACATAACCATGTCACATCACTTCGCAACTTGGACTTTTGTGATCTGAGCCCAGGGTCTTGCTCTCCAACATGACCCGATCAAAGTACAAATTCCAACATGTGTTGACATCGAACATGCTAGAAAATCTCTTGATTACCAGTCAATTATGTAAACTATTAACAAGCGCAAGAGAAACCACCAATAATGACAATGGTCCTCAAGGTACTATCAGCACAATCCACGGAATGTGAATAGAGGAACTGAATTCAAACACCCGTGAAATCACTTGCTCGAAATCCAATGATGTCAACATGTCGTCAAATGCGAAGAACTTGCCATTAGGGCATGCAAGCTCTAAGAACTGGAAGGGAGTCTCTCGGTCAACTTCTCGGATAATAAGTTGAAGTCGACAAGAAATGACCATGTCGAAGGAGGGCCATAATGTATCCCACATCATCGACACAAGACAAAGGGATGCAAAATGATTTTGGACGATACAGAGAATCAAAGGTAAGTGTAACTACAGAAGGACAACTCTTGAACATATCAATGACACGACTGGAAGTTTGGAAGCTTTTGGATCCATAGGATCAGTGGTCATGATGACATGTTAGAGATTAGATGGAAGGAAAAAATAAATGGCCCAACCCAGGGAGATCAACGATACAAAGGAGGATATCCCAACCCGACAGGAAAAAAAGAGTGTCATGTTCAAGAGTGGGCTGCCGACACAACTGATTAGATTTCGAAATTTTCCCCCACCATTTCTAGAAGGTACCCCAATTATTTTTTAATCACAAGCTTGAAGGGGATAACATATGCTTGCACTATAAGTTCATCCTTCAGACGAATCCGACCTAGTAAGTTTAACGAGCCCTAGGAAGGAGAAGCTCATGTTCGTCATGGTGACGAATCCGATGTCATTGTATGTTTTAACGAGTTCGACAAAGGTGTAACTCGGTATCTTTTTCATGTTTAGAGAGTTTGGAAAAGACAAGGAAAATAAAACTCCACATGGTCCCTTTTTGTACAGTTGTGTCTCTCGAGCCCAAAAAGGTAGAAAACAATACTTGAGAGAACCGCTTGACCATTTCAGTCAAGGAGTACCTTTTTCGTAAATAGTGCATCCTAGCCCGAAAAAGGGGTAAACTTATACTAGGCACATGACGTTTCACATCTGTTAACGAGTTCAAAATGATAAGGTCTTGGCTATATTTTTGTTTTTAAAGGATCGGAAAAGAGCTTGAAGAATACCCCCCATTTTATTCTCTTTTACGGGTCAAAAGGGAAAAATACTCGTCCATCTTTTTATATGAGTTTTAAAAGTCAAGAAAAGAGCTGAAATGTGACTCGGAATCATCATCGAACATCCATCACCTGTCGTTGCGCAAAAAGGTAAAGTGCATTATCCAATTCTTGAGGCAAAATAGGTCAAAACATTTACAAAACCTATTATTTCATGAAAAAACTGAATAAAAGGGGGGAAAAGTAAATATTTTTTACCATTTACCATTTTACGTTGCTGTGAAAGAATTTTCACCCACTTTTTCCCTAATTGTTCTGGAGCAGATTGCGGGAGATCCAGGAGGTCATTTGTTGAGCCACTAGTTGCAGGTAAGAGCCAAAGCCCTAAGCTCCATTTTCATACCATTTATTCCTGTTTTCATCCACTTTTTGGATTTTTGAGGGAGGTTTTGTCACAAACAAATCACCCTCAGTTGGCACGACATCTGGGCGTGGAATCGCGCCGGCCGAGGGTGATTAAAACAGCCTATCGTGCCGTCGATGCAACTATTTTTAAAACAGGCGCGTCAGCGCCGTGAATAGGGAAAAAAAATCAATTTCCCCTCAAAACCACCATTGGAATCCAAATTTTATGGGCCAAAAATGATTATTGACTTAAATCTATGGTTTTTGCAGGAAAGAATCATCGAAAATGGTAGACTGGAAAGAACGTGAGCACGAAGATGTGGACACTCAGGCACTGAATGATCCAAATTTCCTGAACGCTTTGAGGAACTGTGGGCTCCTCAAGTTCTTTCTCACACTAGGGATGCAGGCCCAACCTGAGCTGCTTCGATACCTGATTAGTCTCTGGGACATAAATCGGGAAATATTCATCATTGGTGACCAGGAGCTGGAGTTAGAAACTTCAGACATATATTTCATCACAGGACTGTCTCGGAGAGGGGAACCAGTCAACTTATATGGGTCACGACCAATTGGGGCAAGCATATCCATGTTGCTTGCCAAACATTGCCCTGAGGCCCTCAAATCTAAGAGTGGCAAGATTGAGATTGCCACCGTGTGATATCTGACACTGAGAGTGCTACTGTTGACTATCAACAGAGTGGCGGGTTCTCAGGTAGTGCATGAGACTAACAAGTCAAAATTCCTATATGTCGTCGGCTGTACAACACTGACGATCTTCAATTGGGCAGAAGCCATGAAGATCAACATAAAATGCCAGCTAACAAAATCTAAGGCAGGGAATCTGAAGCAATTTTTCTTCGGATCCATACTAGTGACCTTTTTCTTAGAACGGGTGCCGCTCTTCTAGTACCAGTTCACTGAGGTAGATCCTTCGATGCCACGTGACTCGCGGATGGTCTGTTGGAGTCTTTTGATGCCTAGGATCGTTGGGAAACAATATATGTCTTACAAGCCCACCTTCTTTTCATGGCTATGACAACAATTGATCGTCGTGGAGGAATGGCCATATAGTGGCATTGACTTCCATGGAGATCTGGACATGCTGCTTCCAGATGGAGAGTATTTTGATGACGAAGGTAAAAAATCAATTTTTTAATTTTGTGATTTTTTTTAGTTTTTTTTTTATATATATGTGTTCATAACATTTCATTTTTTCAATGCAGATGTTGGACCAGAGCGTCCTTCTGGGATGTCCCCAATAGCCAGGCGCGTCGCCCGCCAATTTGATTTTGTCGCTCCCTATCAAGAGGGGAGTGACAACGAGGAGGAGATCGTGAGGAACCTTGAGGGGTTGACTTGTGGTATCCCAGAGTATGCTCAGGTGGGAGACATTCCTCACTAGTACCAGAGACACATGGTGGGAGTATCAGATCGGATCCGCCAATTGCTGACTCGTGTTGCACGAGCTGTGTCATGCTACCACGATCACCATGTTGATTAGTTCCTAGGTCTAGCATTTTACATATTTTAGACCTTCGTGCCACGAATATATGAGGCCTGCCAGCCGCTGATGTTATTTTGAACACACATATTATTTTTTTGGTTTTTGATGTATCAAACATTATCACCATATATATATATATATCTATATATATATATATATATATATATATATATATATATATCTCTTGTATTTTCTTGCTTACTATGGTAGAAATGATTTGTTTTAGTTTTTCACATGTTTCGCAAATGTCTATCCAACACCTAATTAGCTAATGCATTTGTCAATGTATTCATGCGTCTAGGAATATGATGATATGTAATGTAATCAAAATGCCTTTCCAGTAGACGAATACAGAGATACATTCTCAATATTTGAGGGTTTCTGACGGAGTATTTCCTGTTGAGTTGAAGGACGAAAAGTTGTGAATCTAGGTTGACAACCAAATCTCGAATGTCAAGAGCAATGGCTTCTGAAAATAGTTCAATGATTGCACTATATTCATCAATGTTATTAGTTGTGTGACCTAAAAAAATACCTTGAAAGTCAATCAACTCACCGTGAGGGTCATAAATATCCCATGCCGCAGATGATAGGTTCTGGGTACTATGGCAAGCACCATCAGCGAAATCGATGTGAGAAGTCATAGACATCTGCAAAGTAAGGAAAAACATAGTAAAATGGAAAGCTATTTGAAAACTAACACACCAAACCACACTGCACAAAAATGAATGACACATTAATGTACAAAAGTAACCATGCAATATGACCTAAGCATAGTACTTTTTGAGAGAGTCCATGCTGGGACTCAGGTAATCAATCAACATAGATGAACACCAAAGTTTGACCATTGACATGACAAGTAAGCATTGACTCGGCCAAATAATAGAGTAGAATTCATATAAGGCTTTGCCCCTATGCCCCCTGGGTGAGAGAGGGTTACGAGTCAGATGACAACCCCATTGCAATAATTGGCTAATCGGTAAAAACTTGGGGAGGGAGAAAAATCCTGAATCCATGAAGGGATAAAGGTGCCCTCAGTTAAAATATCTTGACAATGTCAGGTGAAACTGATATGTTAATAGGCAGTGGAGAAGAGAACTCGTTGATGCAGGTAGACATGACCGTCAGGCGAGGCAGGAATGAGGAATGATGATGAGTATCGTTCCGAGGTGGTTCTTCGAGAGACATTACTTCCATGATACTTTCATCAGCAAGAAAAGTCTTGGCTAAGGGATCAGGATATTCCAAAGCGCCAAGCCATGGGGATTGAGAATATATATTGAGAGAAATCCTCGAAACTGGAGAATCAGAGGATACAAAACTTGAGGCTAAAAAAATCTCCACGTAATTGATTTTGGCAGGACTAAGTGGCATAACCTCGCCCCAGGTATCAACAAGATTTGGTGAAGGTATGAACCAAGGATCAAATTTGACCAAGATCATGTTGATAGAGGTAACATGAGGACGTGGGAGTGGGAAAATTCCCATCAAGGCAGAATCTTTAAAAAGACCTGCCCCCACACTCTCATAGGGAGCACCAGTGTGCTTGACATATAGAACATTGCCATTCGAGGAGGAAGAAGCAAATAAGGACAGTTGGTCGACAGTGACAATCTTCTCTTGATGGAGAAAACAAATCACACGGAATAGGGAGGAGGATACAGCATGCATGGCATGGGTTCAACTCTGATCAAGTAGAATATTATAATTGAGATTAGCGTCAACAATATCTACCTCGACTTGTATTGTCTTTACCTCCAAAGGAATGACAAGGTTAGGTAAGACACCGAAGGGTTGCGAATCACGCCCGTAGAAAGCTTCCAAGGTGTTCGGGGATTGGTTCAAAGTAGGAGAACCAATGGCCTTCTGACTTGCGATTGACGTGATGCAGGTGGAAGCACCTTCATCGATGAAAATCCTATGGATGGTCTTCTCATTGATGATTACCTGAATGAGAAAGGCAATCTGATGAGGCAGGCACGGAACATGGTTCTCTAGATCAAAACATATCAAATTGGAATCAGTAGGATCAATACCCTAATAGCTGACAGCAAATATTTCTATTGAGACAGATAGCTTTGGAGCACCTCGAGAGCGGACATAACTGACAATGCCTGAGCGAAATCTTCAACAATATTATAGTGTTGAGCGGCTCGAGCGTTGGGATTATACAAGGATTTCCTTAGCACACCTCGAGAGGGTGGCCAAATAGCGAAATCAGGGTTAGGGCACTCGATGTCAAGAGGGCCAGAACTTGGGGCAGAAGAAGAAGGGGTGGACTCTTTCTCTTCCCCAACTGTCGGAGCAGGAGTTTGGTAATCTTTTGATCTAGTAGCCACACTAATAGGTGTACTCATCATGAACACTTGAGATCCTAAGGAAGCAAATGATTAAGGTTGGTCTACCATTTGAGTTTGCTGAGACAGAATTGGCTCTTTCAGGACGGATGGGGTCCCTTTGAGCAAACGACTAACTTCAGACCATCGAGGACAATCCTTAGTATGGTGATCCTCCTTGGAAATGAGGCACGGATACTTAGGCTTCCATTGTGAAGAATCACCAGAAAACGGCTTAGGAGGACCCTGTTTTGGGGCATCGAATTTACCCTTGCCTTTACCTTTCTTCTTACCTTTCGAGGATTTTTCCACTATGGTAGACTGGATAGCATGGACCTCTGAGGTTTTACCAAGGCCAAGTGGATTCTAGGAGGAACTATTGGAAGCAGCGTTTGATACCAACTTCTATTTGGAATAAGATTTAGCAGGGGTCTGGGACACTGAACAAATTACTCCATCAACAAGAGTTGTAGCCTGTGACTTTGATGTCATGGGATCGGATGATTGGGGATCGGATGATTGCCGCGAAGCAGCGGGTAATAACTCATATAAAGTGTCAGACTGAGAATAAACAAGACCTAAGTACTGGGCACGGGAAATGGCTTGTTCTTCGGTTACGCATCCACCCATAGCTATATCGCAAGCAATTGTAGCTACGAATGACTTGGTGAACCATTCTGTGAGCAACTGATCAACAATATCGAATTGAATCAGGTGACATCTACGTCTCCATGCATGGATGTGATCAGAGATTTGCATCATAGTATCTTTCTTAAGCGACGTGAGTAAATAGGTGCCAGTTTCTTAGCGAACCAAAAATTGGAAATGTGTAAGGAAAGCCATGGCTAAAGAGTTAAAGTCATGGTAATTGCTTCAAGGAAGCTCAATGTACCACTTGGCTGCAGTGCTTGTGAGGGTTCATTGGAAAAGACAGAGATGAATAGAATCGTTAACATCAGAATTCAAAGAGCACTAGAGGTGATATGTCATCACATGGGCTTGAGAATCTTCTTTTGCTTTCCCATTGAACTTAGGACAATCACTCGGGATCTTGGACGGAACTGGAGACCAGTATGGTGAATGAAGAAATGGATCATTCGTAAGGCGAGACACATTTGGCAACTCTAGTGTAGCCAAGAATGGAAATTGAGTATTAAAGGCAATGGAGTTCGGTAAGCGGGTCCAACTAGAGGAGCCCATCCCTGGTGGTAAGGATTTTGGCCCCATAGTGGGAGATTTTGGCCATATGGCATTTGATTTTTCCCCCATTGTGGGTTACCTTGGCCATAGGGAGGATTTTGACCTTGAACACCTTGGAACTATCCAGTCATAGGTTGTTGATAAGCAACATACGGGTTAAGAGGCTGTTGAGCCTGTTGATCTTGGACATACGGATATTGTACCTGTTTCCCCTGAACATATAGGTTTTGAAACTATTGCCCTGAACAAGAGGATTTTTGACCTGCTGCCCTTGGGCATAAGGATTGTACACTTGTTGCCCTTGGACATAGGGATTTTGTACCTACTGCCCTTGGCCAAAAGGATTATGTACCTATTGACCTAGGACATTAGGATTTTGGGCCTACTGCTGTAGGACTTGACCCTGGCCTTGTCCTTGCAAGGGTTCACCCCGTTGATATGTATATAAGGGTTGCTATTGCCTGGGTTGGTTCTGCTACTGCAAGGGTTGACCTTACGATTGCAAAAACTACCCCTGGGGCTGTAGAGGTTGGACCTGTGAAGACAAAGGCTAGGAGGTTTGTGGAGCATACTGCAGCTGCTGCTGCATGGTTTGTTGTGATTGTTGCGAGGGTTTCCCCTGCGGTTGTTGCAGTTGACCTTGCTACGGTATCATCTTTCCTTGTGGTTGTATGGATGGCCCTTGCTGCAACAAAGGTTTCCCTTGTTGTTGCAGAGGTTGCCCTTACTATTGCAAAGGTACTTGAACTGTGCCTCAAAAATTTCTTAACTGAATCTGGCCATAGCCACCTTGAAAAGTGGATGAGCCAGACTGAACGTACTGCCCAGACTGAAGGACATAACGTGGATTGACCATTCCTTGAGAACCATATGTAACGTAAGGAGTTTGGTACTGAACCTAAGCCTCATAAGGCTTCTGATACTGGAAATTTCTTGACTGAAACGGACCAACGATATTCTGAACTTGTTGGTATTGGACATTGCTTGATCCAAAAGGGTTTTGAATAACGCTGGAAGAAGGCTGGTTCATAACAACCATGTGAGCATGTGAGTTACTCACATTGGTGGTGCCTGACACCATAGAAACACTCAGATTCTACCGCCCAGGCGGTGGCACATCTTGGCCACTTATTAGAGGGATGGAAGAATTAACAGAGACATTATTCGAGACTGTTGGTTGAACCAGACGAGTAATTGGCATGGATGATACAAGAGGGTTCGGAAGGGTGGGTTGTGTTAGCACTCCAGGAAGCTCTCCTAGGTTGTAGCTCAGAGATGCCTGGAAACATATAAATCTTCAATATCGTTCTTTGAACTATTGGAATGGATTGGGGTTTGGATCAAGTCAGATGAGTGTTTCAACTCTATTTCACTCAAAACATGCATGAAAACCCTTAGCTAGACAAGGCTTTTAACCACTAATGCTCAATATATTATAGATTCCACGGATAGATGGACAATACTGACTGTACCAATAGATGCATACATAAACACATATGAATGGCTAGCTACAAAAATAAAATGAAGCTTAAAAATCTAATTTATCAATGCGGAGATAAGATGACAGTTATCTGGCATTCGACACAGAAGAAAACATGAATAACCCATTCAAGTGCAAGCTTAGAACAAAGGGAAAGATGAGGATTGAACATATAACAACAAAAGAAGCTTGTATTACTGGAATGAAGATGAGACGCTGAGAGGAGCAGAGTCTCCATAGTCTCAAAAAGTTGAACCCCTCATACTTCTAACTTTCAACCATTTATAGGATTTTTACAATGCTCCCGAGCTCTCAAAGGCTCGAGGTGTCTTAATCTATCCCCTCTGTCTTTTTAACTACTTGATGCCATAACTCGACATACATGAGCTCAGAGGTCTCTTTTTCTAACAACATATTAACCAAATTCTGGTAAATTCACCTTGCTGTCAGGTGGCTCACTCGTGCCAGTGATGCTCCATGATAATTTTTGTTGTTTTGGCTATGTTGAATTGTTGTTTCCCCTTATGGCCATATATTCTGTTATTTCAGTTCACCTGTAGACTGCTAAAAAATACAAACAGAGCTATCGGGTCCGTTCCCAATTGTTGTTGCATGTCACAAATGGCCTGTCCCTTTGTTTTTTTAGAAATACATTAAAACATTGAAAATACATTAAAAATGGCTCATGAAGAACTTGAAATATTATATATTTCCTTTCACGAACCCTTTCGAGTCCAAGTCTTATTGCATCGGTGTTGTTTCTTTGTATTTCGTTAAATAATGAAATATGTGAAATACATAGGAAAATGCCTTTCGGCGGATCTCAAATTTTATACAATAATGTTTATATAGCCATCGGGTCCGGCTAATCACATCGCATGCATGTATGGGTATAGGCCCCGCTCCATAATGTTTCTCTGATTGCGATATCGCGATGCGATTAATCGTAATTGCATATCGCTCATGCCCCTGGCCGATGTAAGCACTCTTTGTATTTTCCAATAGCGATGGTTGCCATCGCAAGTTTCATATGGCCCACACTGATATCCGCTGATTTCCACCACCGATTGTGATCCGCCAATCAGATATGGACCGTTGATCAGCCAGATCTAACTGCTACTGTGCATTTCACTGTTCAGACCTCCAATACTCAAATTTTCATTGTTTCCTTGGGTTTTTGCCTCCCGATAGTGTTTTTCTGCCATTCTAAGGGCTCTTCTCATGCGGTTGTTTTGATCTTTTGAATGATCTTTAAGAATATTTCGAAGACTTAGAGAGTGTTTTGGATGTGTTTGGATCAGCACCTCAGGGCTAACATGGCCAAAATGAAGCAAGAAGAGACGTGGTTGTCGGAGCTAAAACAGGGGGCATTTCCGCTAAAAATAGCAGCACTGCACCTCAGGGGCTAACACTGGCTCCTTCTGGGGATGAAAGCCTCCCTGCGAGGTTTCAAGAACTGCAGACTACTACCTTTCTAGTAACAACCAAAACAAACCTATCTCCTAGTGTTCCATTAGGCATGGAGTTTATTTGCATAAAAACAAATCCTAAAAAAACTATTACAATATTAAGGCCTTAAAGCCTTATATGAAGTGAAGTTTCAAAAACTGCCCATTGACTGGGCTATCAAAACACCTTCCCCCTCTAAATTGTACAGAATGAAAGTGTTGTTCATCTAAACTTGAGCAATGACAAACGGTCCTATCCATAAGGCATCAAATTTACCATGGTTTCCCTTCTTTTCCTTCAATGCATCCCATTTGAGAACACAGTCACCAACCTAAAAAAGGTCCATCTTTGCTTTCCTATCAAAGGTTTATTTGATCCTCTTCTAATGAATTCTTGACTTCTCAACCAATTGTTCTCTGATCTGCTGTAATTCAACCAAGCTACTCATTCTCATCACCATGTCATTCTCTTCATCCCGTTCTTCTTGCAAGAATTTGGCCACAGGGAGAATCAGCTAGATAGGAAAAACAACATCAGCACCATAAACCAACTTAAATGGAGAATTTGCTATGGACTTCTTGTTGGTAACTCTATTAGCCCACAATGCAAACTTCAACTTGGAATCCTAGCTCTTTTTGTTGTCCTCTAAAAGTTTTTTGATTATCCTTACAAGACTCTTGTTAGATGATTCTTCCAGGCCATTGCCTTGAGGATAATATGAGGTAGAATGCACCAATTGAATGCCCATGGATTCAGTCATGTCCACCAATTCTTTTGCCTTGAAAGCTGTTGCATTATCAGTGACTAGTTTGGTTGGGTAACCAAATCTAGTGAAAATGTTCTCATTCAAGAACTTTATGACAACTTGATGATTAGCATTCTTAGTGGGTATAGCCTCAATCCACTTGGTGAAATAATCAGTGGCTACCAAGATCCATTTGTGCTAGCCACTGGAATGTGGGTTGATCTCACCTATAAAGTCCAAGCCCCACTACTGGAAGGGACCATTGGCGTGTATTGGCTTCAAGGGCAAAGATTTTAGCTGTTGTCTTCCTGCAAACCTCTGACATTTGTCACAACACTTCACAAACGAAAACACATCAGAGAAAAAAGTAGGCAAATAATACCCAGCTCTCGGGATCTTGTGGGCCGTGGTTTTCCAATAATGATGCCCTCCACAGATGCTAGAATGGAACTGGTGTGTAACTTCCATAGATTGTCCTTTGTTTAGATATCTCAAGAGGATCCCTGACGGGTCTTTCTAATAAAGCAGGTTTTTATTAATGCAGAATTTGGCTGATCTGAGCTTAATGGCTCGGGCTTGACTTGAGCTAAGCCCTGGAGGGACTTCTAGCTTCTGCAAAAAATGAACTATGTTGGAATACCATTCACAGGTGGCTATATTTTCAGCCAAAGACTTATTTTTCTCTTGCTCTTCTACTGCTTCCTTTGTCCACTCACCACCTGAATTTGAACCCACGCAATTGATGTCTAACAAACTACAATTTTCCTCAGCCATAAGCTTAGCCAAGCCCTGGCCTTTGACAAGCTTGGTGGGCTTCACCTCTATGTTGAACTCTATGAATTTTGCAATCCATTTAGCTCTCTTTCCATCAATATCTGGTTGAGTTAGGACATCTTTTACTGAGGCTGAAGGTACATATGCAATCACTTTGGAATGCAGGATACAAATTCGGAATGCCTCTAAAGATTTTATGAGAGCATAATCTTGATTTTCAATAAGGTCATACCTTAGTTCAGTATCCCTCAGAGTTTTGCTGAAAAAGGCCACAGGATGCTCTACACCTTCATCATTTTTCTGCAATAGAACTACTACAAGTGTATCATAAGAGGCAAACGAGAAGATATAAAACTCCTTGGTGTAATATGGGCTGATTAGAGTAGGAGCTTCCATGATAGCTTGTTTGATCGCTTCAAAAGAGCTTCTTGCATCATCTGTCCATTTTATTTCTGATCCTTTCTTCAGCATGGAATTGATGTGCTTCACTAGCTCTGCAAAGTTTGGAATAAATCTCCTGACAAAGTTGATCTTACCCAGGAAATACTGAATGTCCTTTTTTGATCTTGGGATAGACAATGTCTGAATTGCTTGAACTCTTGTTGGATCACTATTCACACCTTCAGTAGAAACAATATGTCCCAGAAGTTTACCTTCCTCTAGAGAAAACTGTGACTTATTTGGGTTCACAGAAATTCCAAACTATTTGCACTTTAGAAACACCTTCTTCAAATGCTGCAAATGGTCCTTGTGAGTGCTGGAAAAGACTGTTATGTCATAAAGGTAAATAAGGACAAACTTGTCCTTCTCTCCCAAAAAGGCTATGTCCATGGCCCTCTGAAAAGTTTTCCCAACGTTCATCGGTCCAAAAGGCATTTTGGAGTACATGAAAGTGGCCCAAGGAGTAGTGAAGGCGGTCTTTTCCTGATCTTTTGGATGTACAACGATCTGATTGTAACCTGAAAATCCATCTAAGAAATACATGACTCTAGCCCCTGAAACGTTTTGCAGCAAGTGTTCCATCTTAGGCAGGGGGTAGTTGTCTTTTTTAGAGCACTTGTTCAGATTCCTGAAGTCAACACAAAGCCTGATTTCTCCATTCTTCTTTCTTACTACCACAAGGTTAGCTATCCACTTTGAATACCTAAGGGGAACTATGATCTTGACATCCAATAGCTTCTTGATTTCCTTTTCAATCAAAGGCAATAAGAGAGGGCTGATAGGTCTTAATTTCTGCTTAAAAGGGATGGTGTTCTTCTCTAGCGGAATCTTATGTTGAATGATGTTGGTGTCATAGGTCTTAAGATCATTGTATTCCCAAGAAAAAATATCAGCAAATTGTTTCATCAGGGTGCAATACTCAGAACTTTGGGTAGAAGACAAGTGAGTGGATAGATTTATGTACTTTGGATGGGCTAGACTCCCTACATTATGTCTATGAACAACAGACTCGTTTTCCTTTTTGGCAGGCTTATAAGGTATATCATTATGATCAAACAACTTCTCTAGGGGCACCAATCCTTTGGGTATATAGTTACTAGGCAGCTGGACAATGCTTTCCCGGCCAATCTCGTCCTTTAGCTTGGACTGGTTGCATTCTTCATTGGTTTCGTTTTCTTGGTCAATGTGCATTTCAGAAAATTCATCAATGACTTGTAAAAACCTATTAATTTCATCATCATCTTCAAAAAATTTCCAGTATTTGACATTGTTTGGCAGAGATGGTCTATATTTCACCTGAACTTCACAAGTCAATTTAGGAGGCAAAGGAGGAATAAACGTGCTAGCAGACACAACAAAGGAATCAACAAGTTGGTTCTTCATTCTCGATATGTAAGAAATGCTGAAAATATTAAAAGATTCCTTGAGCTTCCATACCTCATCTCTATATGCTTTCAACCTTGGATGCTTTGATTGGAAAGTTTTGCTGGCCTACTGAATGATAAGGTTTATGTCTCCAAACACCTTCAGACCTTTGATGTCCATTTCTTTAGTAGCGTTTAAGCCCAATATCAAAGCTTTGTACTCTGATATGTTATTTGTGACCTGAAAAGCTAACTTGAAAGATAAATGAATGCATTCTTGTGTGGGGGATACAAGGACTACACCTGCCCCTGCAGCTTCCTTAGAGCAAGATCCATCAAAGAACATGTTCCAAATCTGTGGGCCTTCTTCCTCTGTGATCTGGAAAACTGGTTTCCTAAGCTGCATTGAGGCCAACTGGGATTCTTCAATCTGAAGAATACAGGCTCCAAAATTAGTGTCAACAGCATAGATGGGATGATTAGTGGGATTCTTCTCATCATTGATGATATAAGCCAACTGGGCTTCTCTGTATAATCTCCTACTCTCACCTCCAAAAACTGGGACAGTAGCATAGGACAGATCATTTTGCAATGTTCCACCTAATCTCTTGATCCAAACTTTGGAGAGCAACATGCCAAACTTGGGGGGTACATCTGCTACCACAATATCCATCATCATGCTCTTCATGGGCAACTGAGACAAGGTGATGGCTAGGTCCTTGGTTAATCCCAAACATTTCACTTTTCTAGAGTCAAAAGAAAATAGTTCATGATAATGCTTGGTAATGTCAAGACCCAACTCATCCATGACAGCCTTGGGCATTAGATTATGGCTGGCTCCTGTGTCCAGAAGGCAGTTGTGGAGGATTTTGTCATGAATAGTCAGAGAGACATAGAATGATGGGGAGCTTTCATCATAATTTTCAATCATTGGGCTGAGAACAACAGCTGGTTTTTCATCTTGCAGATTTACATAGTCAGTGGAGGCTTGGATGGCTTTAGGCTGAAGGGCCTCGAGGATGGATCTTTTGAAGGACTCATTCTTCACTAGTTCAATCAGAGGTATAGGTATTCTTATCTTTTGGATTTTCTGATTCAAAACTGAAAGGAGAAGGAGACTTGTCAAGGCCTCTTACCTCGTGAGCTGGAGCTTTGAGGATGATGGGATCAAATGCTAGTCGTTTCTGCTTTTTAGCTTGTTGTATTGTAGGGACAACAACTCTCTAAATAGCATTTTTCTTGGCATTATTCATCTTTGACCTCAGATCATATCCGTGTTGATCATCAGTTTTGAGAATGGCTCCACCATCCCACTCTTTACTAATCTGGTCATTGAATAATGACTTTTCATAGGTAGCTGAGGTCAAAAAGGAGGCACTACCTTTGTCTTCCAGACAATGGATTTCATCATCTTCTTCGAAAGGGGTCTTCAACCTTTGGTCTTCATTGGCATCTTTTCTTTTTTGCAGAATCTACAACTGCTCATTAGCCCGTCTATATGGCTTTGGATTTCTAGGAGAAAAGGTGTTAGGAACTCTTCCTTTCCCAGGGTGTTGCTCAACCTTTGATTTGGAGATTTCAAAGGCTAATGACTCTATCATCTTGGTCATTTTATCTATCTTGGGATCTGAGGATGATGAGGATTCATCCCTCTGTATCCTTCTATCAACATTCCCCTTGAGCTTCTCCGCAACCATGATGTTTGATTATACTTCCAAGCCTAAATCCTGCATATCAACTAAGGTAGCACATCATCTCTCCCTCAATAGTAGACAGAAGTCAGAATCAAAGGCACTGGCATAGGTGAGTTTAGCAGAGGTAGTGGTGGGTTTTACTTCAGCTAGTATCTTGTTGTACATGTGGTTAAACCTTTTATTAAAATCAGACAACAACTCACCATTTTCCCTCTTTAAGTTCCCAAACTCTGTGTGGTAGTAGAGTAGATCCTTTTTATCCCCCCAATGCTTTAGGAATACATCATCTACAGCCTCAATATCTACTATGGACCTTGGGGTCAGTTCTCTGAACCATTTTCTAGCCTCTCCATCTAGGATTTGGAAAACGACTCTCATCCACACATCATCTTAACTAATGTCCAGGTTATCATCATAGCTATAGAATGATTCAAGATGTTCTTTAGCTGTAAAACCTTCAGTGCCAGTGATCTTAGGCATATAATTCTGATATTCTCAGTAGGCATGACATTCAAAGGAGTGGGCAGTACTAGAGGTCCATACCTAGTAGCTATGATTCTTTCCATTTTGGTAGGTGCTTGTGGTCTTGCCATAGCTGTGATGGCTATAAGGGTACTGGAAGTCTGAATCGCAGAGGGATGAGGAGTGACTGATAGGACTAAAGGAGTATGATGGATGGGAGGAGAGGCTTTCTTCAGGCTTAGAATGGAAGGAGGACCTAAACAATAAGGAGCTCTATGAATCTCTGAGATTTTTTCTTCACTGCTAGTATTAGATGCTATACTCTCAACATGTATTTGTTCTATTACAGGATTTTCTTGAAGAGATATAGAACATTGTTCAGAGTTACCTGAACCTGATGCTCCTTTCTGCAATGCCTTTCTTTCATTGATGATATTTTTAAGGTCAGATACTGGGTCAGCTTGTGGCTTTTGAGGATTTCTCCAAGTATGCCTCACAAACTGAGCCAGAACTATGAAATGGAGTCACCAAGAGGTTCGTCCTCCAGTAGAGTCACCAGATAGATGATTACAATAAAAAAAGTGCCCAGACTTTGTCTATCATCAAAGTTGGATCTGTGTCGTCTCCCAGGGAAGCTGAGCTTCAGTCTCCTTTCCCCGACAATGGCGCCAATTATGTTAGCACTCTAGGAAGCTCTCCTAGGTTGTATATCGCAGATGTCTGGAAACATATAAATCTTCAATATCATTCTTTGAACTATTGGAATGGATTGGGATTTGGATCAGGTCAGATGACCGTTTCAACTCTATTTCACTCAAAACATGCATGAACACCCTCAGCTAGACAAGGCTTTCAACCACTAATGCTCAATAGATTAAAGATTCAATTGATAGATGGACAATACCGACTATACCAATAGATGCATGCATAAACACATATGAATGGCTAGCTATAGAAAGCAAATGAAGCTTACAAATCTAATTTATCAATCCAGAGATAAGATGACAGTTATTTGGCATTCGACACAAAAGAAAACATGAATAACCCATTCAAGTGCAAGCTTAGAATAGAGGGAAAGATGGGGATTGAACATATAATAGCAAAAGAAGCTTGTATTACTGGAATGAAGATGAGACGCTAAGAGGAGCAGAGTCTCCACAGTCTCCAAAAGTTGAACCCCTCATACTTCTAACTTTCAGCCATTTATAGGCTTTTTACAATGCTCCGGAGCTCTCAAAGGCTCAAGGTGTCTTAATCTATCTCCTCTGTCTTTTTAACTACTTGATGCCATAACTCGACATACATGAGCTCAGAGGTCTCTTTTTCTAACAACATATTAACCAAATTCTGGTAAATTCGCCTTGCTGTTAGGTGGCTTGCTCATGCCAGCGATGCTCCATGATAACATCTGTTGTTTTAGCTATGTTGCATTGTTGTTTTTCCCCTTACAGCCATATATTCCATTATTTCAATTCACCTGTTGACTGCTAAAAAATACGAACAGAGCCAAAATAGAGCTATCGGGTCCGTTCCTAATCATTGTCGCATGTCACAAATGGCCTGTCCCTTTGTTTTTTTAGAAATACATTAAAACATTGAAAATACATTAAAAATGGCTCATGACGGACTTCAAATATTATATATTTCCCTTCACAAACCCTTTCGGGTCTGGGTCTTATCGCATCGGCGTTGTTTCTTTGTATTTTGTTAAATAACGAAATATGTGAAATACATAGGAAAATTCCTTTCGACGGATCTCAAATTTTATACAATAATGTTTATATAGCCATCAGATCTAGCTAATCACATCACATGCATGTATGGGTATAGGCCCCACTCCATAAGGTTTCTCCAATTGCGATACCGTGATGCGATTAATCACAATCACATATCGCTCATGCCCCGGGCCGATGTAAGCGCTCTTTGTATTTTCCGAGAGCGATGGTCACCATTGCAAGTTTCATATGGTATGCGCTGATATCCACTGATTGCGATCTGTCAATCAGATCTAGGCCGTTGATTGGCTAGATCTGATGGTTACTGTGCATTTCACTGTTCAGATCTCCGATACTCAGTTTTTCACTGTTTCCTTGGGTTTTTGCCTCTCGATAGTGTTTTTCTGCCATTCTAAGGGCTCTTCTCATGCGGTTTATTTGATCTTTTGAATGATCTTTAAGAATATTTCGAAGACTTAGAGAGTCTTTTGGATCTTTTTGGGTCAGCACCTCGGAGCTAACATGGCCAAAATAGATCAAGAAGAGACATGGCCATCGGAGCTAAAACAGGGGACATTTTCACTAAAAATAGCAGCACTACACCTCAGGGGATAACAGGTTGCACCGGGATTGAGGTAATGGCCTGTTGGGAGGTCGAGTTCGCAATGAGCGGACTTGTAGTAGGCATGGCACAAGATGCCCAAACAAGGTCATGGTAAAGTGATGAGGCACTAGGTGTACCTAAAACCAATTGTGCCAAGGATACATAATTAGGCATAAATTCCTAATACACACTGATGGGAATTCTCCCTGTATAGGGGAAACCTTCAGGAGGAAAAGGATGTGCTTCCTCCTCAATAGTGTCTGGAGTAGAAACTTCTGACTCATCTGGAGAGGTAACTGGAGCATTGCCTTCGGGTACCATAGCTGGGAACAAACGACGACAAAAAACCAAAGAGGTATGAGGGGATAATTCCAAAGGAACACCTGGCTGATTGTACGGACTGTACAGATACTTCGGTGATATCACAACAGGATTGAACAAAGGATTCAGAGAATAGATAACTAGTCCAGGCTGACCGTCAATGGTCAACGAACTCTCAGGAGTTTGAACGTGATTTTCTAGAGATTCCAGGCCCAAATCAGCAGGTGACCCAGTATCCAAAGTAGGCGGAGGACGAGATGAAAAAGGTTGAATGCTCAAAACTATTTCGAGTTCAACACCTTGCTCCTCGAGTGACTCTAGTAATTTAGGAAAAGGCTCCTCAGACAATATTTCAGACGGAGGAGTGGAAGAGGAACTAGGTTAACCAAATGGTTCAGCCACAATGACCTTGTCTTAGTTAACAGGAAAAGAGAGAGATAAACTTCAAGGATTTAAAATGTTCTTTAGGGGAAAATCACGATTTGGTCTAGAAAATACTAACATGATCTTATAAGATTGTGGACAATCAATTTTTTAAGACGC
This sequence comes from Pinus tabuliformis, assembly GCA_031772625.1. Classification (NCBI taxonomy): domain Eukaryota; kingdom Viridiplantae; phylum Streptophyta; class Pinopsida; order Pinales; family Pinaceae; genus Pinus; species Pinus tabuliformis. The sequence continues at coordinate 983,693,023 of CM062805.1, read as the reverse complement.
ATAAATAGATAGGTGCTCTTTCATGTTTTAAGAGTCGAGAAAGAAACAAAGATGGCTATATCGATTTCGATTGGAAACGAACTCGAAAGGACAAGCGCTCAAATGATATTTTGATTTTAATGAGTCAAAAAGATCAAATGATTGCTCTGGATGATCTAGGTAAAAAGGATTACCAGGAAACCGAGAATTGCAGAATACCACCCAACAAACTGAGAAGTATGAGCAGGAAATCTACCCAAAAGTCGTGTTCAGTGTATCACGTTTACAAGGCGGCCGACTCAGCTTCCTATGGATAAAGGATTGCAACCTAGAGGAATCTCTCATTATATACTCGACAGTACGTGGAGCACAAATATATAATAGCACTGTCTAGTGCCAAAGCTAATGACAGCTACTAGGTTTAAATACGATAGAACATGTCTCTAGCCTAGACCTTCTAGATGTGATCGTTAGATTTCAAATGCACCTTAGGCTAATTGAGTTCATTTTAAAGTTGATCTTGAGTTATGTATCAGTTTTCAGGCCTTAGCGACGTGACTCGAAAGACCCTAAATGCAGCTAAATGAGACAAGACCCTTTCAATTCGATGAATTGTCTACACTAGAGAGGGTAGAAAACACACAATCAAATGCAAACAATCAAGCAACTGAAAGCAAAATGATTTTTCACTACTTCACTTTTTGAGAAAATAAACTAATGAAAAATACATTCCAATTCCTAATTTCCCGACAAGTACATTTCTAACAGTCCTTTCAAAGCAAAGATAGTTCTTTTCTTTTCACATGCCAATGCAATCCTAGTCTTCAATGATGCTAACTTCCATAGCATACTGATGCAGCAAACTAGAATTTTATACTTTTCATGAAATAACAAAATTAATTTTCTCATAAAATACTTCAATGGAAAAGTTTTCGGGATAATTAGCTCTTAAGCAAATGAAAAACACAAAAAGAGAATCTCTTTCAAACTAATGAAACAATTACTTTACCAAAAACAAGACAAACAATGTGATCCATGCCAGAAAAGAAACGTTTAGACAAGAAAATGAAAACTTTTCAAACTTGTGTAATGAAGGTCAAAGTGATAAAAGGACCGTAAACGAAATGCAAGGAGTAAATGCACCAAAAACTCGACTCACTGAGTTCACAACCAGCTGTATGGATGACAATCTAGATGCCCTAGTGCCACTAACCATCCAATTACCCAAGGAATCGAGCGGAAAGATGACAAATCAACAAGCAAATAAACCAAATGAAAATCAACTTTCTAGTTAGGGAGAAGATGGTCTAAAAGGCTTACAGGGTCAAAATCATGAGAGAAAAACACACTGGCCAAGATTTGGGGCAAACCCTAATCTTCACTTACAGGCATCAGCGCGACTGCCTAATTGATAACAAGCACCAAAAGGAGGTCAGTGCGACTGTTTCTCAACATATCGCGCTGATCAGTGCCACTGTCAGTGAATTAAGCGCACTGAGCGAGGATGCTAAGAAAAAAATTAAAAGTTGAGACCAGACTTGCTACTATGAATTTCAAACCCAGACCAGTAAGCAAAGGAAAACAAATAGAACTAAAGGGAAATGGTGAAACTAGAAAAGTTCACACAAAACCATGAAATTCCAAGCAAACAAACAGAAGGATTGGCTCCCCAGTGGAGTCGCCAATTTGTGGTGAAGTAAAATTATGAGTGCGGACACAAACAATTCCTCTAGCCCGATAATGGGTCTAGCCACAACCGATACATTCTATGGAAGATTTCCTTAGGTTATAACCAATTAAGAGGGCCTACCTCTTAGTATGCTTATCCCGTTTGATGATGACCTTGCTTGCTCACTCCAACTATCTCTCGTTTCCTTCTTCAAACACCTGAAACAAGTAAACAACAACAAACAACAACTGTGATAATAGACAAATTGTAATTCAACCTACTTAACAAGTCAAGAAGCATTAAGCCATAAACATGTGATATGACACATTATGTAGGAAATTAATCGATAGTTGCATATATATTAAATCAAGAAGAGATTACAACCATTGTCTTGATGTCTCCTTCGACAAAACCAGGTTCCCACACACTTATGTTAGCATTCCAGGATGGCCTCAACAATGATAGTTTTAAGGCTTTTCCATTTAGACTTCACACTAAACCAAAATCCCACTTATCCCTGACACAACTAGAGAGCTACAACTATGAATAGCTTGCTGTTTACTCCAAACTTAATTAGCACTAGCACACCAACATTAACACTAGCTTGTGCTTGGGAAAAATGGAGGTTTATATAGCATGAATGGATGGGAGATGGTTTCTCTTCTCATGGGAGAAGGTCTTATCTCTTGAGATAGTTTCATCCTTATAGGGTAAAGGATCCCAAACTGATATCCTTGACCCCATCTAGCAAAACCATTTACCAGACTTCTGTTATGAAGCTTCTAGAGCTGGAATCTTCGTCTCCTTATTTAAAAAACTTTCCATTAGAGGATCGGCGTGACTGGAACAAAGCTCATTCACTCCAGTCGGCACTAGGGACAATGTTAATCCCTGCATATCGGCACGAGGAGGACAAGGGTCATTAGCGCCGGTCTTGTAGACTGGGAAAAACAAAAGATTTTGGGAAAATGGTGCAAAAGGGAATTGTTCTACTCATGAATAGGGACACAACAGGAGTTTTTGCATGAAGGGAAAGCATGTAGGGTTCACTGTAGAGGTCCTCCAGGATCAAGGGATGGGGAGTACAGGGACAGTGACAAAATGCTATGTAACAGGGATCTGTTTCAGTTTTTAATGAGCTTGACACAAGAAAATAACTATTTTCACGAGACCTTGTTTCATTTTTTAACAAGCTTAACATAAGAAAAGGAACTTTGATTCGGGATCTCTGGTTATATTAATCATGGCTCCCCAAAGACAATGGCTTCCAAGACACTCTCATCAGATGGGAGAACAATGTTATGGAAGGGATAAATATCAAAGGATCCAAAGGAAATATGAGGTGCCAGTGCTCCCAATACATGATGCACTACATCACCTACTAGATCATCAGTAGACATGGGCATGGAGTACGTTGCCACACAATTAATATTTAGTGGGGAAGATACCACTTGCATATAAGGACCATTTAGGGAATCTAGTTGATTGAGAGTCAAATTAGGACAAATGAATGAAAGTTTGTCAATGGTCACGATTCTTCCTTAATGAAGGAAACACATCACATGAAAGAGGGAAGATACAAGAGCTCCCATGTCATAAACATATTCATGCCCAAGGAGTACATTAAAATCCAAAGTTCCCTTGACTACCATCACATTGATATAGATAGTCTTTCCTCCCAAAGTAATAGGAAAATGAGGAAGGATCCCTAATGGTTGACTACTTCCTCTATTAAAAGCCAACAAATTCTAGGTAACAGGCACAAGTTGTGAAGAACCTAAAGCTTTCCAAGTAGTTGAGGACAGAATACTAACACATGCGCCTTCATTTATGACATTTCTAGGTACAATCGTATTATAAGCATGTACTATGATATGGAAGGGCACATAAGGAGGAAGATGATATCCTGTCAGTCGACTCCAATCAAACGAAATGACCATACTACTTGGAGGGGTGTCGTGGGAACGGGAAAACTGCCCCCCTTGTGCTATGGGAATGAAAGGATTTCCCCCTTGTGTTGTGGGAATGGGAGGATTATACCCCTATGTTGTTGGAAAAGGAGGATTGTCCCCTAGTTCATTGGATCCTAAAGAAACAAGAAGAACCTGAGTGGTATGAGGCTCACTCTCTATGGGAAAGGTACGATCAACGGATGATGGAATTGAGTCAACCATGTTCTCTACCAATGGTTGGTCAAGAACGGACTCATGGTCACATTTAGAGAGAATGGGATTGAGTAGATGTGTATTATGATCAATCAATTCATCAACTAGTGGAGGATTAGGGGAAATCTTTCGGTAGCCAGTCGAAAGTTGCGATTGGGAAAGAGTAAGATATCCCAACAATTTGGATGCTTCATCCATATAAGGAAAAAGTTGAATTGGATTATTCCATTCACATAAATTACAGGGAAACTTAAATTTACCCTTCATTCCATGAACCTTATGAACACTAGTCAATGGTCTGTCACCAGCATGATGTCCATAAACTGACAACAAAGGTCAATGTGAGCGTGTGGACCACACTTCCAGTACCTTACAAATACCAGGACAATCTTTGAGAAAGTTGTCACCCTTACATAACTTGTAAGGGGATTTAACTTTGTGGGGTTGATTGGAAGGTTTCTCCATACAAGTTGCATTTTTAGCAATGGTTGTTTGGTTCCCCCCTGCTTATTTTTCTTCTTCTTCATTATCCTTTTCTTCTTCTTCTTAGCTTTTTGTTTACTAGAATCAATACTTTCACTAGACAAAGAGGAAGAAAGGGATGAATAAATAATAGGTGAAGAAGGAAAAGGGTAAATTTTAGTATCAAATTAAGGTTGATGTTGTTTAGGTGGAGGAGAACTTGGTTTAGGAGCAGTTTTGACATTCATAACCATAGGGGTCGAAAAAAACCAAACTAGAAAATCAATGGTAAATCTGGGGAGGGACAAAATTTCCATATAAGGAGCACCATTATTTCCAAAAGGAGGAAAAGGACTAGGATTCCCATCAGAGGGGTTTCCTTGATTGGTGGACTCGATAACTGTCTCCATTAGTCTCAACCTAAGGTCTAATAAGGAGTTGTTCCACAGTGAGGATGTTGTTCCATGGTTAATTAATTTTAGAAATTAACAACACAAATAAAACAAAGGGTTAACTAGGAGAAAAGGGTTTACCAAGTCACTATGAACTGCAATATACCACCTTGGTAAACTAAGGATTTACACACGTGCAGGAAATATCCCCGAATGTTGTGTTCGGTGTATCGTAGTGTACAAGGCGGGTGCCTCGGTTACCTAAGGCGGGATAGAAATCTAGTGGGGACTTCTAAAATATACCTAGAGGTACATGGAAGCACAATTCATAGCAGTGTTTTCTAATGCATAACTGTTCATTGAGAGCATTCCCATATACTTATCATGCGTGGAGTTCCATCTAATATACCAGAAAGTACGTGGAGAATGATCTGATACACTTACGTATGTGGAGAGGGATATCACCCCCAGATTGTAACATTGAAAAGAAATGATAGTTCCTACATTTAAAGACATTGAAACACGTCTCTAGCCTAGACCTTTATATGTTTTTTTTAAGTTTCAAATGCTCCTTAGATTGATTGAGTGAATTTTAGAGTTTATCTTGAATTATGTTTCAATTTCAAGGATCAAAACTCGATGTCACCTGAACACACTATGATGCAACTAATATGACAAAAATAACTCTTTTAGTTTTCCTTTTAACAATGAAAGACCTAACTAAGTAGGGGAAGAAGAGATCAATCAACAATGCAACAAACAAGTGATGCAATAATCAATCTCATCAAATTTACTATTCCAATCAAAATCAAAGCCCTATATGCAATGAAAATAATTGGTTTTCTTTTCTTTTCTTTTCTTTTAATTTTAAAATGCAAAAAACATAAGAGTGCAACTTGATCACTGATGAAAAGAAACCACATAGATTCTAACTGTTATGTAAAAGTTAATTTTCAAATTCAACAAGCAATCAATGCATACAAACCCGAATTTACAGGAAGAAATCAAGAACAAAAAAAAAATCTTATAAAAAAGGTGATGACACTCAGAGGGGATTAACACTCATACACAATTCACCCCCCACACCAGCGATTAAGGGGGATTTTTTTTTCAAAATTGAAAGCAAAAACATGCAATTTCACACAAGGGATTGGTTTTATAGAGGCAATGACAAACTCTGAGACTCTAGAAATCTTTCTGGATCAAAGAAGAACAAAGAGCAAGGCAAAGAAATGAAATTTTTTTCATCCTATAGGAATCAGCACAAGTGCATCACAGGAGTAAGTGCACTATAGTGCATAGGAGAAAGTGAACTGTAGTGCAAGCACAATGAAAGGACAAGTGTGTTGAAGTGCTTTGTCTCATAACAATGAATGCACTAGAGTAATTTCGATAAAATATAAGAAATGAAACGAAGCTCAACAAAGTGTTTTCCTAAATTCATTCAATGTTTTATTGAGTCATTCAACATCTCTTTGAGAGGTGAAAAAGTGCTAAGGTTAACGAAACCACTAAGGGAAAATCAATCCCCAATGGAGTCACCATTTTTTTATGCGAAATTTTCACAATTGCTGACACAGGTGAATTCCTTAGGTCTAGTGGCTTGACCTAGAATAACATAAGACAAAAAACATGAAGATTTTCCTTAGAGAAATTAGAGAATGGGAAAAAATCCTACCTAGAATCAGAAGAAAGCCTTCCCTTCTTCCTTACTTGTAAGCTTCAATCATAGCTCCAAGTGTTATAATTAGAACCTGCACACATGACTAAAAAAAGTAAAGGATCCACAACATCCACATGGCATAATATAACATCTCTATTTAATGAATCAATAGGGAATTGAAATACATCAGTGAAAATATAAGATAACAAATATAGGAAAACAACATACTCTTTGTATTAATAGAAATAGGAGAGACTTTACAACCATATATAGTAGCTAACATTGTAGATTTCTCCCGAAGCTGACTTATCCTTGTCACAAAGCACACCTCGATATAAACCCTAATGAATGAATATGATGAATCCTTTAGGTTTAAGACAACAGCATAAGGGCACTATCAATCTCCAAAACCCAACCTTGATGTTATGGCTAGCAGTAAATTTATAAGATAAGAGTGGTAGTTTAGGATTTACCATTATGGGCTTGAGATCCACATATGATGGGAGGATGAGCTCAATGGATAAGAGGTGAAGTATCCAAGATAGGATCAGATAGGATTCGAGCTCCTTATCCATGGTAAATAGTTAAAACAACCTTGGAAGCTTCTGGAAGAGAAAGCTTCAGAATAATTTTTAATTTTCCTAAATTTCTAGAATCAGCTCACCTGTAAAAGGGAGAAACAGGTGTTGATCAGTGCAGGTGAACAAGGATGCAACCAGCGTTGGATGTAGGTGGCTAAGGAGGCAAGGTGCTTTAGGGCTAAAAACATTGATTTTGAGAAATTTGTCCCAGAAACTCATACCTTTTGGAGAGATAATGGTTAGGGATTTGTGAAGGGAGGATGACAACATGTTCATGGATATTGATTGATCTGGTTTTTAGGCCTATTGACCATATGTGAAAAAATTACCTGGAAAAAGTATGGTAGCCCAGATCGCCAACTTCTGGGAGTTGCGACCATAATCCCTGAAGCTACAAATGCTTAGTTTATATAGAGCAACCAATGCAGGAACATGTTGTTTTACATAAATATAATCTCTCATAAACTTTTGGGGTTTGACCATGTATTAATAAACACATAGTATCGCTTCAACATGAATATAACCATGGATATCATGATCCAGATAGACTTTGGATTCTTGAATACATAAAATATTATTATTCCAAACATGAACACAATAATGAGCCTCGTTTCTCAGACATTCACTTACGTTTATAAACACATAAAATATTACATCGTTCACATATTATGAGAATCAACACAATTTAGACATATAAAAAAACCATGAATCTTTAGGTCAACATTTCATCATGGTCATATCAATGAGAGTCATAGCTCAGGAAATCATTCATATACATAATACAAAAAATATTGCAATTATTAAGAATGTAATATAATTTATTATAGTCCATAAGGAATTCACATGAGCAATGTACACTTATCTGTTTGATAAAAGGTGGCTAGAAATTGAAGAAGTGACTTTAACTCTCCACCCAACCATAGGCCAATAACATGGTAATTGTTTCTTGTAGTTGACCACCCCCAGAGCCAGATCCAAATTCAAATGGGATGTGCATCCAAGGACACTCATACCCAAGGCTTAATCATACAACTAGGAGAAGAAGTCCAATGTCTAGGTGGTTTCACAGCCCCAAGGAAAGAACCACAACAACCCACTTGCTCTCTACTTCAAACACAAGGATTCACCCAAGAAAAAATTAGGTTTATCTCAGTTCCAAGAGATGGAAGCACTTTTATTGGTGGTTTAATAGCCACCTCTCATGGAAAACACCATAGGGGTTCGTTTTCCATTGTCTAAGTGATTTCAAAACTGGAGGAAAGCACGAAAGTGACTCATATTTTCACTTCCTAGTGGTTTAGAAGCCAAGAAACTTGCACTAAGTGGTTTCACAACCCAAAGGAAAGCACCACAGCTACCTTGTTCTCCACCAAGCTCCTCTCGAATGTTTCCACCCATAGCTCTCTTTTTTTATCCATAATTCCTGGAACTCTAAGTGCTCCTTGCACCGTATAGTTCTATGCCAATTGCTCCATGCTTTCTCTACATACTTTGACCATACCGTTATCCACAACTACGAGAAGGAGAAAGTCTTTCATCTCTCTACATTTAATGAGGAGAAGGGATGGTATGACATTGTACTCCACTCATTCTACCCACGCTGACTTCAAATTGCAAATGCAGGCTAGAACGTTATTAGGTTGATAGTTATGACAATTAACTTATGTTGGTATGGGCATGTTCATGGCATGTCATAGGGAAATCAACCAATATGAAATATGAACTCAATGACCATGCAACAACCCACCATAGGGTTTTCCTCTCAGAATTTTGGATTTGTATGTCCCTCCATTCAATTTAGTCATTAATTTCTTTCCACATAGATATATTTATATGCATCTAAAATTTACACAGTTGGATTTATATACATGGGGTGTTATGGAAAAAGGTATATTAAAAACCCCACCCCCTTAAATAAGCATCATCCTCAATGGTCTATATACATAACACAAAATAATTATTAATATTTATATTTACAGCTCTTATATTTATTTACACTGTAAACAAAAATGGGTAAGATACCCTAATTTGATCATCCATTTCCCAAGTGGCTTCATCTAGTTTAAAGTCGTTCCATAGCTCCTTGACCTACTAAATTAATTGATTAATTGATTTCATAGTGCAATCTACCTTCATTCCAGGATGCACAGTGGTTCTGGTTGGAACCCTCCCTTGGGTTCCACCTGTATCATAGACCCATCAACAATGTGATTAGTATCATGTACATTCTTCTTAAGAAACGAAATGTGGAAAACATCATGCACTTTCACTATGGGTTGCAAGGCTAATCTATAAGCCACTGGCCCCACTCTTTCCCAAATCTAAAACGGTCCACAAAATCTAGGTGCCAACTTGGTACAAGATCCCACTTTCAGTGAGCTCCTCCTTAGTCTAATGCAAAGATACATATGCTCTCCCACTTGGAATTCCTTATGTGTTCTCTGCTAATCTACATAACTCCTTTTCCTATCTCAAGCTGCCTGCAATTTCTTCCTGATGTTAATCACCTAATGTTTTATTTCCTTTAGCATATGAGGTTTAAGAACACCTTGTTCACTGGATCATCCCAATTGATATGAGTGTTTCATTTTTTGCCATACAAGGCCTCAAAAGGGATAATCTTTAGTGATTCTTGGTACCTATTATTCTAGGAAAATTCAACTAGTGGAAGGAAATCTTCCCACCACTTTGGTTGATACATAATTTACATATCATGTCCTCCAAACTTTTGCCAACTCTTTTGGTTTGTCCATCAATCTGAGGATGATATATCATGTTGAAAGCTAGTTGGATCCCAAAACTAGAAAACAATCCTTCCCAAAATTTTGAAGTGGACTTGGCATCCCAATAAAAAATTATCTTCTTGGGTATGTCATGCAATCTAAATATCTCCTTCATGAAAGGCTGAGCAATGTAAATTTCCTTGTGGGTGGACTTGATAACTTTAGAGTGAATTACCTTGCTGAATTTTTCCACTACCACCACTATAGCATCATGTTGCCTGGATATTTTTGGAAATGATGGCCTATGATATGACTTCCCACTTCCATTTAGGAATGGGGATTTGTTGTAGCAATCTCGTTGTGTGTTTTCGTTCCACTTTAACTTGTTGACATTCTAGTCCCCTAGAAATGTAATCAACAACTTCCTTTATCATGCCTAGCCAATAGTACATTTTCTTCATAGTTTTTATCATCTTTTGATAACCAAGATGACATAAATAAGGTAATTTGTGAAACTCATCCATGATGAGCTTCTTTAAGTATCCCATGAAAGGCACATACCATCTATCCTTGAACTTCAACATACCATCATCAATGAGCATATATTTTTTTCTCAATGATCCTTTTGGCTCCTACTAAAAGCACACTTTCACATGTTGAAAGTGCTTGTCTTGTACTAAATCTTCCTTGATATTTTCTTTGATATTAAATTCGCAAGTGCTTATGGATGCCAAGTGAGCCACTTATAGAAATCTAATAAGTTCATCTTCTACCTTGTTCTCCTTTCCCTTAATGTACTTTATTTCAAATTCAAACTTACTGATCAATGCTAGCCATCTAGCTTGTCCTGCATTTAAATTGGCCTATTCCAACAAGTATCTCAACCTCCATGGTCTAACCTTAACTCAAACTTTCTTCTAGGCAGGTAATGTCTCAACATAAAAATTGCATGCACTATTGTTGCAAGATCCAAGTAAGGAGTGACATAATTTCTCTCATGATCCTTTAATTTTCTTGATTCATAACAAATCACATGTCCTTCTTGCATTAGGACTTCAATGAGGCATTCCTTACAAGCATCTGTGAAAACCATGAAATCCTTTTCTGCATCAATTATCCTCAATATAGGTGCATATGTGAGCAAGTGTTTGAGTTGTTCAAAGTTGGCTATGCACTCTAATATTCATTATAATTGGACTTTGTTCCTATGCAAGGATGTGATTACATATCTAATATTTCAAAAGTAACGAATAAATTACATCTAGTATCCAACCAATCCCATGAAGAATCTCACTTCTGTAACATTTTGGGGAGTTTACCACTTCATGATGGCCTTAATGTTTTCATGATCCAATTCCAGTCCTTCCTTGGAAACAATAAGTCCCAAGTACATGAACTTGTGATTGGAAGAAATCAAAATTGTTAATCTTGGCATAAATCTTGTGCTCCATTAGTAAGTGTAGTACCGCTTTCAAATTCTCTTCATGCTCTCCTCTGGTTTTCGAATAAACATGGAGATCATCTACAAACACTAGCACCAATTTTTCCAAGTGCTAGTTGAGGACATTATTCATCAAAAACATAAATTTAATTCAGTCATTTAAGAGCCCAAATGGAACCACCACAAAATCGTAGTGCCCATATTTGGTTATGAAGTTTTTCTTGTGCATGTCTTCATCATTAATCCAAACTTCATGGTAACCATATCTCAAAACTATTTTTGAGAATACCATGGCCCCTCTCAATTGATCAAACAAGTTGTCAATTCTAGGCAATGGATAATTGTTCTTCATTATGGCCTTATTTAGCTACATGTATTCAATGCACAATTGTAGTGTTTCATCCTTATTCACAAATAGCATTGGGGCTCCCCATGGCGACACCCTAGGTTTTGTGTACTCATGTGATATGTAATTGTGTAGCCGCTACAACACCCCCAAAATTTTTACCCTGAATACCCAAATTTTGGGTCCCCCTATGGTTTTCAAGGTTTTAACATGTATGCCCATGTCTTGAATTGGTTGAATCCTTAGGTGACCTAATCGTCATTGAGGGCTATGGTTACTGATGTTTTCAAAAGGCACATTACTTATGCTCAACATGCTTTATCTTGGTTACCATTATTCTGCATGCATTGTGGTTTTGTTAAGGCCTCGAAAATCGTTGCCACAACATTGGGGATAACCACCCAATCCAGACCTTAAAACAACTCCTTTTCCATTTGGGATAGTGGCTCCAAATGGTTCAATTAGGTCCAGTTACCTTCTCTCAACCGCTATCAGATTTAAATATATCTCTAAATGCTAATAACTAGGGCCATCAAATTAATTATTCGAGTTGATCAATTAAGAAGAATGATCCTTAAGTTGTTTTTATGGAACAACCAAACCAATCTAAATTTTTTCCTCCAAAGAAGACTTCTAGAAATGTAGAATTAATCTAAATGTAAACTAATTCTAAAATGCAAGAAAAAATAACTAAATCCTAATCCTATCTCAATTAGGCAGATAAATGTCTAACCCAACTAAGAGCAATATATTTAAATGATTGGGATTTAAATATGTCTGGCTTATAATGAATATCAAGCTAATAATGTAGTTCAATTAGCTGACATTATAAATACCAAAACACATCCTATTCAGAGGCCTCTTAATTGAAATAATCAATTGATAACATTTAGGAAGTAGTTCACAAAATGATATTGATTGTTAAATCAATAATTCGAATAATTAAACAAGAATATGAGGAAATAGTTCACAACATATCATTATTTGTTAAATCGATATTAAAAGACAGATTTCTGAGTAAATAGTTACTCAAAAATCAGAATTCAACACATAAGAGCATAAATAAATAATAACATATGATTGAGACAAATTACTCATACTGATAATAGTGTACAAATATGAATAAAATGACACATTCCTGCCATTATAAAATTAAACTAGTATTTAAAACAATAGTATTAAAAATACCAATTTATTAAATGCATTTCTCTGGCTCTAGTCTCCAATAGGCTTTTACAATGCTTGAACTTCTACTTTTAAAATTAGAGTTGTAATACTACGACCTCTGCCCATCAAAACATAATTCAGAGTGCAAAATAAAAATCCTCAATAATCCTTCAAATACGAGTTTTCTCTTTTATACAACAATGCCTTCAAGAATTTGTGAATTGCAGAGAAGAGTAGAAATACCATGTAATAAGCAATTTGAAAAGATAAATTCACTATTTATTTATGAACAAAACAAAGGCACAAAGATAGAAATACCAGATGCACGTTGCTCATCTCATAAAAGAAATAACAACAGTTTAGTATTTCTCACAAAGATGATTCCAGGACTCATAGTAGTGCAACTTCTCAAAATTCTTTATGAAAATTCGTAAAACAATGTTCGAATCGTTCTATTGAGAAAAGTGTGAAAGTACAATAGTGCAAGCTTTCATAATCCTTTCTTCATAAAATTTTAGACCTTTATTTCATACAACGAGTAAGCTTAAATAGCAGAAAACAACTGAATCTATTGTGTAGAGCGTTGAGGACATTTAAATAGATCCCTTCAACAATGCTTAAAGGAAAACAGTTTTTGGTGGAAATTTTTGAATGTGATTTGTTGTCTTCATCAGCTTTGTTTGTTCCATCGGATTATCTGGATGCTTGTTTGTCTGTTTGAACTGAACTGCTGCTTGTCAACACAACTGTCCTCTTCTATCATGAACCTGAACAAGAAAAACAAGAATTGATAAGATGGAAATAAATGAAACTGATAAATGATTTTTATTTGAAACAAATCACTTTTGCAGGAAATCAGGAAAAACGTAGAGTTGCAATAAATTCTTAATACAACCATCATGGAGAGGAACGTGGAGTGATTCCTATGATAAGACAAGTTAGAATTTACTGTTTTAACGTAAATCGCAATTGCTTTTAGACTAGGGGTAGAACTCAAAATAATCGCAATCATTTTAAAACCTGGAGTATTCTTAAACAAAATAAAAAAGGGGCTTTCTTAAAGCATACCACAATCGAAGTTTGGAAAGGCGGATGTGATGTTATAAACCATGTCTTTTTAAAACTTGTGATTGCAAAGTGTGGGATGACGTTATGGTGATAGGGCGGATGACATAGTAGAATGGGTCTTATCGCAAATTGCAATCACAATCGACATGAGGCATCATATCACAATCGAAATCAGCGGTGCGGAAGAATTAATATTGTGATTCTTACGATTGCGGATGCGGGGAGGTTTATGAACTAGAGTGAATAATCTAGGCGGGTCTGGCTATACCGCATATCGCAATCGGGAAAGGGAAGATGCTTGGCCTTTGGATATTTTCAATAGCCTACGGATGCAGGATTTTATGGATTGGCATGTATAATCCCGTCGGGTTCGGACTTAATCGCAATTGCAAATCGGCGGTGTGGAGGATTTGTTATATGTCGTGTTCCTTTGAAATTTGCAATTGCGAAGTCCCGGGGTGACGTGGCAGTGACGTGACGAACGATGTCATGATGTGACGTGGCAGGTGACATGGTAGACGACATGGAAAATGATGTGGCGATGACATGGATCTGACGATATATCATAATCAGTCATGAAAGCTCATATCACAATCACATTTGGTATAAGGCTTGAGTCTTTGGAACTTTATGATTGTGCGGACACAATATTCTAATGAATTGCAGTGAATAATCCTCACGGGTCTGGGCTTAATTGCAATCACAATTTGGTTAAGGCAGGAGGTAGGAGGCAGGACTTTTGGAAACTGCGATAGCCGTGGATGTGATATTTTAATGAATTACAATGTATAATCCCATCGAGTCCAGGCCTTATCGCATATCACAATCAGGAAAGGGAGTGGAGTATGGACTTTGGAACTTTTTCGATAGCCTGCGGATGTGGGATTTTATGGATTTTCATGTATTTTCCTGTCGGGTTTGGGCTTTATCACATATTGCAATTGACTAAGGTAGGAGGCATGGACTTATATAATAGTGAATCATGTCATTGCGATGGACATGGGGTTCTTTTTAGAAATGCAGGTAATAACTTGTTTGGGTCTGGTCTAATCGCATTTCGCAATTCGGTGTTAGCAGGGGCGTCTTTGCCTTGGGATTTTTATAGTGCGATGCAGGGTATGCGAAGAATCGGAGTTTGTAAAGAGTTAAGTTTTGTTTATAATGATTTTAACCTTCTTACTTAATGTTTTTTAAAGCCTAAGTATAAGTCTTGGTTCTGGGGGCTATTTAATTTGGTTTTTTAGATAATCAAGGTTTAATACTTGGGTTTTAATTAAAAAGCCTAAGTATTAAACTTTGATTATAGGAATTTATTAACAATTTTTATTTATGTTGATTTTTAATTTTTTCTTTTTGTTTTTTAAAAGAGATAAAAAATCAAAGGTTCTTTAAAACTAAAGGGTCCCTATTTTAATATAATAAATTTCATAGGAAATTTATAATATATTAAAATGGGGGGTTGTTGAATAGTACAACAGTTTTGTAGAAGTGTTTCTTCATTCATGCAATTTTAAAGCTCTATACTCCCATATTATGCATTGCAATCTACAAACATGTATTTTGTATAAGTGAAAATTCTAGCCATGCTTTACCTAGTTCTCATCCCCCACTTAGAAAAATCTTGCATAAAAGCATTATCAAATTTTCAATCAAAATTTTGCAACCAATCGAAATCACATTTTTCATTCACGGGCTTATTTAGTGCACTTTTGCAACTTAGTTGCAATCACACTCTGCAAGGCTAGTATCTGATAAAGAGATCCCTTGTGCTGCCTTAACTCTAATTGCATCTCTTGCAAGTGTGCATTTATTGTGTCATTGATATCTTAGTGTTCCACGCAAGATCTTCATGCAGAGCTCTCCATTGGCATTATGATTTGCGACTGCGACCAAGCACCGGACCTAGGCAAGCATTGTACCCTCTCTTTTAATTTTGCGATTGTAATTATTTATTTTGGTTATGTGATTTTGTGTTTTTATGTGTGTATTTTTGTATTCCACAGTGTTTCACATTATCATAATTGATAATGTATATATGCATATAAAATCCTTCATCTGAAAACTTTTCTTTCATGTTATTTGATCCAAACTATGACTGAGGTCTTAGCCAATTTTAACTTCCCTTAATCACATTTCAATGAAGCAAAGCATTAACCCTACCCTTGCAAATTGCGACTATGATTTTCCTTGATATTCTATTTCCTCCAAGTGTTCCTTAACCTATCTAATCGCATTCGCGCAACCTAAGGATCAATCACATTGAATTGCACTATCCTTGCAAAACCCTATTACAACTCACCTATTATCGCCCCAGTGCACCTTAGTCCTACATTCCTCTCCTTTTCTAGCTATCCTCATAAATCTTGAGTGAAATTAACGTTGTCCTTTCTTTAGCACACTCTAAGCCTTGAATCCTCTCTCCTTTGCAGTTTATCACTGCAAGTCTTGATTGCGATTGGCATACCAATCACACTCACGCAATTTATCACCTCATCAAAATTCTCATTATCGTTTACCCTTGTGAAATCCAATTGTGACTAACATTATCCCTCTATCCTTACTTGTCACACTTGCCTGACTTAGTCATCCATTTGCATTACCCTTTATCTCTATGAATCACTGATTTCAATTAGTACTAGTCTTTACCTTTGAGTTGTCATGCTTATGCATCCTAGTCTTATATCCTTATCACTCTATTGCTATGAAATCCAATTGTGATTAACACACTCTCTCAACCATCTTCATTAGTGTTCCCACACAATCTAGCCAATGATCCCTTTTGTTTGATCTCTTCCCTTATAAAACCTAAATACGAACATGCTATTACACTACCCTTGAGAAGTGCAACTGCGACCAAACAATCCAACGAACTATGTTTTTCTAAGGAGAGCGAAGAAGCAAATATTAAGAAGATTAAGGTTTTTTAGCTAACATCTTCTATTTGCAATGGATATATTTGAGCTTTCAAGGAAAGTAGACTTGCAGCATGCCATCTTACCTTCATCTATTGAAATTATGGCACCAATAACAAGGAAAGGGCCCATGAGAGAATAACAAATATACAATTTATCGACCAACTTCAGTCTCAAGATAAAATTGATATTTTAGGGCTAAGAACTCCTTCAAGTCTCTAAGAATGTATTATATTGAGCAATCTCATGGAGGGAAAATTGTTACACATGTTATATCTTATTATGTTGAATTGGTTACATCTTGTGTCCTAATTATTGGTTGTGTTATTGCATGATTGAAGCAATCGGGATAATTGATGAATGGATATGTGATCTTAATTAGAAACAATCATTAGATAGTCCAATCAATGTCAAGGTTACTAGGATAGAGCTAAGACATCAAAGGGTCTCTCCCAAAATATGATATATTTCGTACAAGCTACTACATCAAAGCTCATTGCATTTCCTCTTGTTATGTTGTAAATATTATTTTTTCATAAGAATGACAAATGTCCAAATCATGGAAAAGATCAATAAGAACATCAAAGGTCATGAGGAGGTCAAATGAGTCCTATGGAATTTGAAGAGTCATGGGTCATTGAAAGATCATAAGGAAGGTGAAAGGTCACCCCCTCACTTCTATAAATGTACCCTCATGCCTCATTTGAAAGGGACTTTTAGCACTTGAGCTCTGCTAACATTTAGATAGTTATTTGTGATTAGGGAGTTGAAAGAACTCTACTCTTGGTAAATTTTAGGTTGATTTGTGGTGAGGCTAGGGTTTGATGTCAGAGATGATATGAGCGACCTACATTCCACTACTGGATTTTGATGGACATGTTGTAAATGTACTTTAATTTGAAACATTATTAATGAGAAATTATTCACTCTTTTCATTGATTCTCGTGCATATTTATAATATTTGTAATGGTTATCTAGTACTTTTATTGTGGGTGCATGTGTGCTTACATATTGGGTATATGTTGACAAACTAATTTATGGTTTATGTATTATATGTTTTCTTTGAATCTTTTCTTTCTCACTCCATACTATACTAGTAATTCGCTGTGAACTAATTTGTATTGAACTTCAAGTACATTCTCATTTGTGTATATCTTAGATGGTTTTATCTAACTAACTCCTTGAGATATAATCCTTCTTATTTTGTTGTTATATTCTTGTATTATGTTTTGCAAGTTATCAACCGTGGGATGATTTCATCCCCATTTTCCAGCATTTCACACTTGCTTTCACTCTAACACCTTTGCATCTAATAGTCAAGAGAAAACATACATGGTGGAATTCGGGCCAACATACTTGATGGGGCTCCTATCCCAAATGGTGTGAGTTCTAATTGGAACTTCACACCAGGGATACCCCCTTATTGTTGGTGGTGCATTTTGTCCTGTCAACTAATTTGGTGTTAGGATGGTTAAATGACAAGCTGAGCCTATGTTTAAACATTCTATCTTGAAATGGTTCTATCCCAAATCTTTATCTCGGGTTGTTTTTCTAAAAGAATAAATCTTTCAATTCTTGCGGAAATAGTTCATCATTTGTCGCAAAATAAGTTTTATGGAAAGTGTGAAACATCTGTATTAGAACATACACTTCAATTTCTCATTTTTTTCTTTCTAATGATCTGCATTGTGAAGATGTCGCTTGCATACTTTTCACCCTTACACTTGAAGGTCGCATCAAAGAATGGTGCAAAACCTTATCAGTTGTTTCTATCCATTTCTTCAAACAGTTTGTTAAAGAGCATCATTATGTTTTTGATAGGTATGATTGTCAAATTTTGTTCAAAAGGCATTAGAGGAAATATCAACCTAAAAGTGACCTCCTAAGGAAAAATAATAAAATAATAGTTAAAATAATAAAATAAGAGTTATGAATTTTGGAGGGAAAAGAAGAAAACTACTTTTTTTAATTGTATTTTTGGATTATATCCTTATATATTTACTCAAATTTTAAGTGTAAACACTTGTTGGATGCAGAATTGAATTCCAAATCGAAAGAGTACCCATTATGCATACTTTTGAGAAGACCCACATTGATAAAAAATGAAGATACATTAAAAAGTGTATTCAACATGATTTTTTAATGTATCTTCATTTTTTTGTCAATGTGGGCCTTCTCAAAACTATGCATAATGAGTACTCATTGGATGTGGAATTTAATTCGATATCAAACAAGTGTCTACACTTGAAATTTGAGTAAACTTGTAAGGAGATAAGCCAAAAATACAATTAATTTTTTTTTTCCTCTAAAATATTTACATGTACCTATTTTTAAATTTAAAGGATTTTAATTGGTTTACATACTATGACATAGATATTACATGAAAAAATCATGGGCACTTTTAGGTTGAAATTTCCTCTAATATTAATAATCTTAGAATGAAACTAGATGAATTATTGGGGATTTTACAAATAGATTTCTCCATCTTTGTTATCAATTTCCTAAGAGAGAGGTCGATTGGAATCGTTTGGATGAAACATTTCAACGCTTGGTTTGTCTTTCTATGGAACAACTTAAATCTGAAATGAATGTTGATAGTCAATATCCATCTGATAATTTTAGTAATTTTGAAATTACAAATCAACTAGATATTATCCCTGATTTTGTTATGCCAACTTTTGTAAGTCGGGGAAAATCACAAATATCAGAGGAAATTACCACCTATGAGATACCTCATCCTCTTTCAGCTTTATTACCCAATGAGATGATTTATTGTGCCGCTAATGAAATTTTTGGTATCAATAATTTAGATAATGAAGAGAGTTTGCATGAAATGTAGCAAAGTTGTCTTGCTTCATAAGCTATAAAAAAATCATGTTGAAGTAGGGAAATCTAACAATATAATTGGTAAACCATCTCTCTTTGTTGATGGCATTCAACAAAATCCCTTCGAACATCTTCTAGTGTCCATTCATGAATCTCCTCATAGCATTCTTCTACCTTTACCTACTTGTCATGATTGAGGCCTTGTATCGAATAATATTGATTGTTCAAAGGCATCCTTGGAGCATAATGTGAATCTGGATCCATTGATTCCCTAAAATGACATCAATATGAATAATCAAAATCTTGAATCACATTTGATTGGAAGTAATGTTTATGAAAATAACTATTTTCATCCTCTTTCATCCACCACTCATAACTCCTCATACCTTGATTTGTTGGATGAATTTGTTACACTAAAAATCACTTTAAATACAGTTGATTGTCAGTCTACTATGGTAGATAATGACCAAATACGAGGTAGCAATGTCTTACATGTAGAGAAAGAAAAGAATGAAAACATTTCTCATCTTTCTTCGAATTTCCAAACCTTAGCATGTCAATATGGTGATTCTCCCACTTAGGCAATTCACGGAAACCCTATGGTTAATGGATCTCCACTTATGGTCAATGAAGAATCTCTTGTTTTGAGTGATCACTCTAGAAAAATCAAAATTCTTAATCAAAGCAGTGGATTTAATAACAATGACCTTACTAAGATATCTGATGATGGATGTCCATATACACCTGTTGATCTATCAACTCCTCAAGATGATGTGGATGTGCCAAATCTATATTTGGAATTAGATATGAGTATAGAAGATTTTCTTATGGGAATTGAGGCTTCTTCGTCTTCAACACACTTCTCCTTGTGTCCTGAAGTGTATAGTGAATCGATTGAAAATGAAAATATTTTAAATCGGACCTCTAAAATATCATTTATCGAATTGGATTTTAAGGAGACACAAGACAGTAAAGTCTCACATGATGAAGAAGAAAATAATGAAATTATTGCCCATCACTCTTTTGGTTTGTGATATTCAACATTGGAAGGAGTTAACTCATTAGTTCATGTCGTTCATGAAATCCCTTCGATTGATACATGTTCATCTATGAGAAAAGAATAATAATACATATTGAATGACCAATTTGATGATATTGGAACATCTAATCAAACCAATGATTCTAACAGTTTCCATCCTATTAATAATGATCTTGTTGACGATGGATATCTACATAAAATTGTTGATCTCACTGTTAAAATTGGCAACCAGGGCACAACTTCATGTGGGTCATCTTATTCATGGCTAATAATATTTTTATTAGATTCATCTCGTCGAGAGGTGTAGGATTGATATAAAGATCATCCGATTCCGATAAGTATTCATGGAGATATGAATTTATTTTGATTATGGAATTATTATCAAGCCGACCTACAACTCATGTAGGCTCGGAAGCCCAATAGTCGCATCTATTCACCCACCAACGTTGTGTATAAATATAAGAGGAATTTTCCTCATTTGGACTCACTCATCTCATCACATCTCTCTCTCTCTACTGCACAGATATGAGTCTCTTCTCTACTGCGCTGAAATGGGTCTCTCTCTCTCTCACACATGTGAAGCCGGAAGCTGTTGAATTTGAAGCTGCAACTGCAGAAGTAAAGATTGACTTGCGTGGCCTAGAATATCTCCTCTTTGGAACTGTGCTATAGGTTCATCTGAACCTCCTTTGAAAGCCGCAACTTTTGGTGGTGGAATGAAGTCAATCCGACGAACGGTTTGCAAGATATCGACTGCCCTAGTTTGAAGCCGGAAACTGCTGAAACTGATGCTGCAACTGCAGAAGTAAAGATTGACTTGCGTGGCCCAGAAGATCTCCTCACTATGAACTACGCTATAGGTTCATCTGAACCTCCTCTAGAAGCCGAAACTTTTGGTGGTGGAATGAAGTCAATTCGATTGTCGGTTTGTGAGATATGGTCTGCCCTAGTTTGATAATGAAGCCGCTAATGCTGATGCTACTGATCTAGGGTTTGCTACTGCTGATATGAATCAGATTTATTGTACTATTTCTCTCTGCCGAATTATTGAAGATAAAAGAAGATTTGATCAAAGGGTTTCCCCACACATTGTGGGGTTTGTCCCTGGCTAGCCGCCACATCTTGTGTCTCTTGTCTTGGCTTGTTTTCTGTCCATCGTTTAATGTTCTATCTGCACTTTACTTTATGTACATGTGATTGCTAATCGGTGGAATATAATAAGAAAAAGAAGTAAAATGTTATAAGCATAGAACATAACATAACTTAACATGGTATCAGAGCTGAGGTGAAGACAAAGCCCGAGCAAGAGCAAGAGCAATCATTGAAGAGAAGATTGGCAAGGCTATCCTAAAAGAACTATGGGGTCCTCAACACTCTTTCCTGTCGAAGACAAGCTCCGTGAGAAAGCTGACTATCACGGATGAAAGATGTCTATCGATCTAACCCTTGAAGATCAAGGAGTGCTGGACCATGTAAGAGGCAATATTGTTGAGCCTTCATCAAATGCATCTGCTGCTGCCTGGAACAAATGGAAAAATGGAGAAGTCAAAACAAAGAAGATCATCTGGGACTCTATCGACCAGCGCTTGGTGGCCTACATCTCTGATCTAGACACCTCCAAGGAAATCTACGACAGACTGGTGAGTTTATTTAAAGTTAATGATGCAAATCAAGTTTTGTTTCTTAGAAATAAGCTAAGGGAAATCAAGAAGGGTAAAGATGAAAGTATGCAAGCATACTTCTTAAGAATCACCGAGATCAAGAACGATCTCCTATCTATTGGGGAAACTATTACTGACAGAGAAATGGCACTCACAACTCTTGAAGGATTACCATCTGAATGGTATGTGTTCAGGACTACTCTTCTGAACTATAATGTAATTCCCGGTTTCGAGGAATTAATGGCTAGATGCATTCAAGAAGAAACAAGGGAAGAAGTGTAAGAAATGCCCATGCCTAAAGGCCCTCCTGCTGCCTTTTCTTTTCAAGCAAAGAAAAGAAATAATTCCGGGACTAAACCAAAAGGAAAGGCTGGACCTAAGGCTAGAAGAAAATGATGATGTTACATTTGCGATAAAGCAAGTCACTATGCAAGGGAGTGCCCTGATAGAAAGGACTCACTCTAAGACGATGATCAAAATCCCTCTGATGGAAATTAAAGGAATGACAAATTCAACAGCAAAGGTAAGAGGAGAGCTGGGAATCAAGGAAGAGGACAAGCATTCAAGAAGGCCAGAAATTCCAAGATGTATTAAATTCACCTGACCTCAAAAAGAACCTAGTGTCCATCTCAGGAACGGAAGACAAAGGCTACAAGGTAACCTTCAGCGATGGCAAGGTATGTATATGGAAAAATAATGTTAAAGATGCCTTTACTCTTGGGTTTAGTGTTGATTCATAATATCAGGTCGATGGAAGTCTGCTAGGTGTCATGTCTTATGACACATCTCTTCAGTCCGAACTTTGGCATTAGAGGTTTTCCCCCCTTCATTATAAAGCTATACTCGGTGTAAGACAAATGGTGATAGGGATGCCCGAATTCCGAATAGAGAATGAAGGTGTATGTCCAGGATGTGCTGAAGGAAAGCTCAAAAGGGGACCATTCCCCTCAAGCCAAAGCAAGACCTCTGATATATTACAATTGGTTCACTCGGGCATACCTGAGGTTGGCATTAAGAGGGAGACTACTACACCACATACTCCTGAGCAGAACGGTGTGGTGGGAAGGAAGAACCGCACGATGATGGAAGTTGTCTGGGCCATGCTACATGATCAAAGACTTCTGATGTTTCTATGGGCTGAAACTACAATCACCGTCATATATGTACAAAATTGATGCCCTCATCAAGCATTGGGTTCCAAGACTCCTAAAGAAAAGTTCACCGCAAGGTGAACAATCTTTCGACTTTGAGGAGCTCTCAAGAAGCCAACACCAGGGAACCGAAAGAAAAGGATGATGAATCAATGCCTGATGTAGAAGAACCCATGGATCTGATAGATTCTCATCCACATGAGCCTTCCTCTTCTAGGAAGAGGCCTTCATGGCTTAGGGGGATACTTGATGATGCTAAAGGACATGTCGCACCCTGAGGAACCTTCCGTCAAAGTAAGAAACTTAATAGGTATCAAGGATACCTGACCATCATGAGCACGATCATACAAAATGAGCCTTCGTCATTCTCAGATGCCATCAAGCATCAAGTATGGAAGGATGCTATGACCGTAGAATATGAGTCTATTATGGAGAATGATGTCTGGGAAGTAGTTCCCAGACCCTGGACAAGACAATTGTTACTTCAAATGGCTTTACAAGATAAAGCATGCAGTAGATGGAAGCACAGAAAAGTATAAGGCTCGTTTTGTTGCTCGAGGTTTCTCCCAAAAGGAAGGTATAGACTATGATGAGATATTTGCACCTGTTGCCAGATATACGACCATCCGCTCGATCATAGCCCTTGCCGCTTCACAAGGATGGAACCTACATCAGATGGATGTCAAGACTGCGTTCTTGCATGGATCGATCAAAGAAGAGGTCTATGTGGAGCAACCTGAAGGATTTGAGATTTATGATTGAAAATCTCATGTATGCAGGTTGAAGAAAGCTCTCTATGGGCTGAAGCAAGCACCCCGAGCATGGTATGAGAGGATCGATAGCTACTTGATGAAGCTGGGATTCACTAGGAGTGAAGCCGATCCTAACCTTTACTTTAAGGTTGAAGATGACACGCCTCTCATATTGGTATTGTATGTGGATAAGCTCTTTCTAACAGGTGCAGACCCTTTCATTCACAAATGTAAGAGGGAGCTGGCCTCTGAATTTGAAATGAAGGACCTAGGACTGATGCACTAATTCCTAGGACTTGAAGTATGGCAGAAGCCAAGGGAAATTTTCCTATCTCAAGGGAAATATGTGGTAAAGATATTGGAAAGATTTGGTATGATGGACTGCAAGCCTGTGACTACCTCGAGGATCTTAACTTTTAGAAGTTATATGGTAGTGATGTCAGACCAGATTTGGGAAATGCCTCTGAGTTTCATAAACTCATTCGCATTGATGTTCTTGGTGAACCTCCGTCCGAACATATTTTTTGCAGTTAGCATTGTGAGCTCATATTTGGTTGAGCCTCACTGGATTGATGCCAGGAATCTTCTGAGATGTCTTCAGGACACAATCTCTCATGGATTAAGATACACTGCCGGAGATGTGAGACTACTTGGATATATTGATGTTGATTGGGCAGGTAGTGTGGTGGACCGTAAGAGCACTTCCGGGTGTTGTTTCACCTTGGGATCTGCTTCGATATCCTGGATGAGCAGGAAGCAGAAGTCGGTGGCTTTGAGCACCGCCAAAGTAGGATATATTGTTGCTAGCATAACCTCATGTGAGGCAGTCTGGTTGCGAAAGATCTTCAGTGAGTTGTTTGGATTTACATTGGATACCACAGTGATTCTCTGTAACAACCAGAGGTGGGATTCGATTATTGAGGAATCCCGTATTCGTCGATTGCTCCAGCAGATAGACATCATCTGGGATATGGTAAGTTGATGAGCAAGGAAGCTCCATCACATTAAGATGATGTATAGGTTGATACACCTTGTCAAAGCCCCGAGGAAAGATCTAATCTGTGATTTTCCCAAACGACTTGGAGTCGGCAAGAAACCCTTGTACAAGGGTCCTGCATGTTGATACATTGAGTTCTGGGAGCTTTGAGGGCTTGCGGTTCCTACTGGAGCAACATATGACCACAGGGTGACTCACCCTCCCCTGGTGGTGCACACTGGAACAAGATGATTCGCTCTCTTGTGGGACAAGATGATTCGCTCTCTTGTGGATCAGGATGATTCGCTCTCCTGTGTAGCAGGATGATTAGTTCTCCTGTGAGGCCTCGATTGATGTGTTCTCCATGGCAGCATGGATTGATGTGTTCTCCACGACAATTGTAGTAGGATTGATGTGTTCCCCTGTGAGTCCTGGATGATGTGTTCTCCATGGCAGCCTGTATTGATGTGTTCTCCATGGCAATTGTATCAGGATTTATGTGTTCTCCTGTGAGGCCTAGATTGATGTGTTCTCCATGGAAATTGTCGCAGGATTGATGTGTTCTCCTGTGAGGACAGGATTGATTAGTTCTCCTATCGAGGCATCCTACCCATGCAGTCTGGGACTCATGGGAAGTACCTCTCGTATGATCAATGAGCAGGGAAATGAAGTTAGGGACCATAGTAGTACTGATGGACGCATCGTTGTAACTATCGTACTCCCTACGCTAGGATGACCTCCATTGATCTGGGATCAATGATATTGGTCTGGGACCAGTGGTAGGAGTTGTACCATACTATGACGCTGACTTCGGGTCGGTTGAGACTGGTCTAGGATCAGTGGTACATACTCTGAGACTGACTTTGAGTCAGTGGAGGATGATATTGGTCTGGGACCATTGGAGTTGTACTCACTATGACGCTGACTTTGGGTTGGTTGAGACTGGTCTGGGACCAGTGGTACATACTCTGAGACTGACTTTGAGTCAGTATGATACATCCTCGATCATTTCTTCTTCTTCATAATTCGGACAAAAGCAGAGTAGAACAGAACAATGCAAGAGCAGAGCATAACAGAACAAAACAGTACAGATCAGTGCAGGGCAGAACAAGACAAAGCAGAACAGGCAAAATAGAGCAGAGCAAGGCAAGGGTCAGGCTGTACAAGGCAGTGCATTTGATGGATGAATAGTAACGACTGATAGACAGATTAAAGATGAAGTTCTCCATGGTTGAGAGGGAGTGTTAAAATTGGAAACCAGGGAAAAACTTCATGCGGGTCATCTTATTCATGGCTAATAATATTTTTATTAGATTCCTCTTGTCGAGAGGTGTAGGATTGATATAAATATCATCCGATTCCGATAAGTATTCATGGAGATATGAATTTATTTTTATTATGGAATTATTATCAAGCCGACCTACAACTCATGTAGGCTCAGAAGCCCAACAGTCGCATCTATTCACCCACCAACGTTGTGTATAAATATAAGAGGACTTTTCCTCGTTTGGACTCACTCATCTCATCACATCTCTCTCTCTCTACTGCACAGATATGAGTCTCTTCTCTACTGCGCTGAAATGGGTCTCTCTCTCTCACACATGTGAAGCCGGAAGCTGTTGAATTTGAAGCTGCAACTGCAGAAGTAAAGATTGACTTGCATGGCCTAGAAGATCTCCTCTTTGGAACTGCGCTATAGGTTCATCTGAACCTCCTTTGAAAGCTGCAACTTTTGGTGGTGGAATGAAGTCAATCCGACGAACGGTTTGCAAGATATCGACTGCCCTAGTTTGAAGCCGGAAACTGCTGAAACTGAAGCTGCAACTGCAGAAGTAAAGATTGACTTGCGTGGCCTAGAAGATCTCCTCATATGAACTACGCTGTAGGTTCATCTAAACCTCCTCTGGAAGCCGAAACTTTTGGTGGTGGAATGAAGTCAATCCGACTATCGGTTTGTGAGATATGGTCTGCCCTAGTTTGATAATGAAGCCGCTAATGCTGATGCTACTGATCTAGGGTTTGCTACTGCTGATATGAATCAGATTTATTATTCTATTTTTCTCTGCCGAATTATTGAAGATAAAAGAAGATTTGATCAAAGGGTTTCCCCACACATTGTGGGGTTTGTCCCTGGCTAGCCGCCACATCTTGTGCCTCTTGTCTTGGCTTGTTTTCTGTCGATCGTTTAATGTTCTATCTGCACTTTACTTTATGTACATGTTATTGCTAATTGGTGGAATATAATAAGAAAAAGAAGTAAACTGTTATAAGCATAGAACATACCATAACTTAACACTGACCGATCCTTTGAAGTTTCATTATCTAACATTTGAAGGTTTAGGGACTTGTCAACAAAGTGAGGAACTTCATCTCTTGTTGATGGCTATAACAGTTTCTCATGATCCTAATAAGACACCTGAACTAGGTCATATTAAGGTTTTCTCGCAAGATTCTCTTATCAGTCTTGTCTCACTATATGTCGACTCATTTTTAAAAAAAAATCAATGATTCCAAGTTATTATTTTTTAATATTGAGATAGAATTGCTGATTGGTTGGTATAATCTTTTCTGGTTTATTCTTCTACAAGAAATAAATATTTCATCCCTCTTGTATTGAATTTAGGACTAAACGAGAATAAATGCATATATTTAAGAGATGTGCAGGGTTTTCATGTTCATAACTCTATATGTGAAGGTCAAATTACAATCTGGTTAGAGAAGTATTTTTTGGCAAGCTCTTTTACCAACAGACAAGACCCTTTTTTTCTCATGCATGTTATGAAGGAAAACATTTTTGTTTTACACAAGGAATTCGCTTGGGTGACAACCAATGTTCAAATAATTTTGTGGAACATAACTTGTGTACTAATAGATTGATTCCTCAAGTTGGCGTGAATGTGAAAAATATGAATATTGAATATGACTTGATACATGTTTCTTCAAGAGAATATTTTAATCTTCTTTCAGATTTCTCTCACTATTCCTTGTATCCTGACTGGTTTGTCAAATTTGTTATACCAACAATCATTTTTAATACCCTAGACTCTAATTTTATTTTCCTAGCTTGTGATAAGGTACAAGGCGGTGATGTCTCACAATTAAAAGATGAAAATAATCAATCCATTGCTCATGCCCCTTATAATTTGCTATCTTTAAAGGTAAAAGAGGAATATCCTACAAATATGATATTTCACATAAACCCTCTGGTTGATTCATTCCCACTTCCAATTAATAAAGTATTAAATGACCAATCTGATCAAATCAATGGATTTAATATCCATCATCATATTGACAATGTCTTCACTTACAAATTTAATGATGGCTACCCATATTCATATGTGAATCTTACCAAGCCACCCAAATTTGATGATCCACCATTTGAAATTTTATATACTTGTTAGGAAGTTGAGGCACTTCAGCTCTCGCTAATGGTTATGTCAAGTCCTCATGATCTTGACAAGATCCTTGAACTAGATCAGGATAAGGTTTCTTCATGAGATTAATTTAATACCCTTCTTTCACTGAATGAATGCTCATCTTTAAAATACATGGTCTTCCATGGTTGGCTTGATTGGAGGAGCGCTGGAGATCATGGACTTCTAGTGTTTGAGTCAGTCCTGCGAACGGCGGACCTGCACAGATCTCGTTTTCCTGTTTCTGTTAAGCTTTGAGGAAACAACACAACATGTCAAAAGCATAGTTCACAAGCAATGGATTCCCCTCAGGGGGAGGATAGGGTGCCTCCCCCCATTACTGATGAAGATGTCAGGAAAGAACACCAGGACGATGCTAAACTAGCTTCAAACACTCTGCCTAACAACATGAACAAGCATGATGCACCCAAGGCGACGTCGGTCACATGTAAGCCTGTAGCGGCTGAAAGACCAAAGATTGAACTCCCAAGCCCTCAGATCAATAATCATATCCAGTACATGAAGGATCATTTACTGATTGGGAAATTCATAGGCTTCTAGCCCACAGAGAAAGCGCTACATGGATGGATTGCGGCCAAATGGAAACCAAAAGGGCACATTACCTTGCAGCTGGGGCCTAAAGGATTCTTTACAGCGATTTTCAACTATATAGAAGACTGAAACAGAGTCCTCGATGGAGGACCGTATTTTTTCAATGCCGCGGGTTTATATCTGAGAGATTGGATAGAGCGATTCAATCCTGACAAAGAGGATTTAAGTTGGGCACTAGTGTGGATTCACATCTATTCCCTTCCTCTAGAGTACTGGGATGAGGACTCGCTGCAAGACATTGGGAATGGATTAGGGGAGTTCATTAAAATCGCCAAGGAGACGAAGCTCAGGCGATACAGCTCCTATGCCCCAATTTGTGTCTACATGCATCTCAGCAAAGCTCTTCTGGATGCGGTAAGTCTTTACCATGATGATTTTGAATGGATACAATCAATAGATTATGAGCATGTTCCATTCCGTTGTAGGAAATGTCATGCCCTCAGCCATCTCTTTCGAGACTGCCCTTCAAATCTGAAAGACTCGAACCCCTCCACTACCGCTAAATCTGACTCGGATGGCTTCACCAAAGTCACCAACCGTAAAAAGAATCACAAGAAACCCTCAGCTGGCCTTAAAAAGCCTGCATCTAATACCTCAATGCCTTCCACGATCAACAACTTTGAGATCTTGAATCAGAAAGAACAACACATCCATGAAACCTCTGACCATTCGAAGGATATCCCCAAGATGACCCCGCTCTCTGCCCCTTCTAGCTCCAAGATTACCCAAAAATTTGCACCATCCACAGATCCTACCTCGGCTGACCCAAGTCTTTCATTAAAATGGAGTACTCAAGGAATGGAGGTTGACAATCTGCAACCGGAAATCATGAATGTGGTAGAAACAGTAGCGGAAAGAAGTGGGATCCAGCACATGGAAGAGGAGCCGGAAAGCTTTGATATTGGAGATCTGGATATATTGGGATTAGAGCTAGCTTGTAAGAAAAAGGAATACGAAAAAATCCCAGAGAGGCAACTGGAAAGCTTAGAAGTAATCCTCTCTAGAGCACAGTAGCAAAGATCTTTAGGCATCTAGCCTGGGAGTCATTGGGATGGTAAAAATACTATTAAAGACAATAAAAAAAGAGGCAGAAAAACCGATCTACAGAGAACTATCCGCATTGGGGAAATGTTGGTAGAATCGGGAAGATACTCCAAGCTTACAAAGTATTACAACCCCCTCCCTAGCAGTGCACCATGAAGCTGATCTCATGGAATATAAGAGGGCTAAATAGCCCCGGGAAATACAGATTGATAAAAAACATGATTCAAATGGAGAAACCCCAAATTTTTTTCATACAAGAAACCAAATGTAACACTACAATCCTGGACCAGACACTTGCAAAAGCGTGGCCGGGCAGCAAAGCAGCAGCAGTGGATGCTTTTGGCACTTCAGGAGGATTGGCCATAATATGGGATGAACGAGCCATCACGCTTAATAATATTCATGCAAGTAAGCATTTTATACAAGCCACCTTCCATATAACAGGGACAAATGTACATGGTCATATAACTAATGTCTACTTCCCCCAGGAAGCAACGAGAAAGATTGACATTCTGAACACATTAGCTTTGATTAACTTGGAAAGAACTTATCCAATCTGGATTACAGGAGGAGACTTTAATATGATAACAAGGTTGGAGGAAAAAAGAGGGGGCAGGGCCAGACTGGACAATGAAAGCATGCATTTCAAAAACTTCATTCAAGATAACTGTTTCATAGACATGGCATCCAACAATGGTGTATATACTTGGAATAATAAACAAACAGGAGCACATAAAATCACTTCAATATTGGATTGATTCCTGCTTTCGGACAATGCAATCCATGTAGGTGGAGACTTCACAACATCGATCTTACCAATCACAGGTTCAGATCATTGGCCTATTGCGCTTCAATGGCAGCGGCCGGGTAATGCCACTCAAAGGCCTTTCCGCTTCGAGTCTTTCTCGATGCTACATCCAGATTTCAATAATCTAATTCGGATGGTCTGGAAAAGTTACAAACCCCCAGCTGGCACCAAAATGTATTAGTTCCAGCAAAAACTCAAAAATCTCAAGAAGAACATTAAGCATTGGAATCAAAATACCTTTTGCAATATCTTTCAGGCTCAACATGGACTAGCTCAAGAAATGAAACATCTACAGCAGAAGATCATCATGGAAGGGTTGTCTGAAGAAACCTCAGAGTTGGAAAAGCACCTGCAAGTACAATTATCCGAAAGAGATAAGCAAGAAGAAATACTTTGGAAGCAAAAATCAAGAATCAGATGGCTCAAGGAGGGTGAAAGAAACACAAAGTTCTTCCATCGCACTACCATCAAAAGAAGAATGCATAACAACATCACCATTATTCAGAATCTGCAGGGGGATTGGTTGGAAAAACATGAGGACATTGAACAAGAGTTCATTACCCATTTCAAGAAGGTACACCAGGAACCTCAGATTGATAGACGGTAGGCCATTGAGAAAATAACCAAGAATATTCCTAAAATCATAACTGATGAACACAATCAGCTCCTCCTCAGGCCAATCTCTTTACATGAAGTGGAGGATGCAGTTCGACATCTCAAAGAAGGAAAAGTGCCTAGCCCCGATGGTTTTACTTCTAATTTCTTTCACAGATTTTGGGATCTTATCAAAGATGAGGTCTGGCAAGTCGTGGAGGAATCCAAAACTAGTAAATGTTGCTTCCTTCCCTGAATGCAACCTTTCTAGCTCTCATCCCCAAGGAAGATCACTCACAGACACTGGACAAATTCAGGCCCATTGCTCTATGTAATGTCATTTACAAAATCATCTCCAAAGTAATTGCTTCTAGGTTAAAACCTCTACTCCCACTCCTCATATCTCCTGAGCAATCTGGTTATGTGGAAGGAAGGCAAATCATGGACAGAATCATTCTCACTCATGAAATTATACACTCATTGAAGCAATTCAAAAAGGCAGGTATGCTCCTAAAAATCGATCTTTCTAAAGCTTTTGATAGTTTAAGCTGGAATTATATACACAAAATGTTGATAGCCTTTGGCTTCTCCCCCCCCAGGTTAGATGGGTCATGAGTCTTATTTCCTCATCCTTCTTCTCCATTCTGATCAATGGGATCCCCTCCTCTCCTTTTCGCCCCTCCAGAGGCATCAGGCAAGGTGATCCCCTCTCCCCTTTCCTCTTTATTTTAATGGCGGAAGGACTGGGACGTTCCATCAAAGAAGCACTTCATTCCCAGCATCTAAGAGGTCTTTCCTTCCCCAACTCCTCGGTCTTCACCCACCAGCAATTTGTGGATGACAATATGCTTTTTGGCCATCCCTCAATTCTGGAAGCTCTCAAATTAAAAGCCATTCTGTCTAACTTTTCGGATGCCTCTGGGGCTAGCATTAACAAGACCAAATCCCAGATCTTCTTCTTTCACACCCCGGCTACAACCAAAGCATCTATTGCTTGAATCCTGGGTTTTTCAATAGCTTCTCTTCCATCCAAATACCTGGGAGCTCCCATGACGGACTCTGCCTTAAAGCACTCTTCTTGGAAATCTCTTTTGGAAAAATTAGAAGCTCGCCATTCTTCCTAGACTTATCAGGTGCTAAACATGGCCAGCCGTTTAGTCCTAATCAAAGCCGTGCTGCAATCCATGCCGCTCTACCTTTTCTCAGTCATGGCAGCTCCAAAATGGGTTCTCAAAGAAATCAAAAATCTCCAAAGAAATTTCTTATGGGGAAACACAAGCCAAAAGAGAAAGTGGGCTCTGCTAAAATGGGACACCACTTGCCTCCCAAAAATATATGGAGGTACTGGGCTTCGTGATCCTCGGCATAGTAATGCTGTCATGGGAGCTCATATCTGGTGGAAATGGATCTCAAAGCCGCATACTCCCTGGGCACACCTTTGGACAGCGAAATACGCCAATAACCGACCAGAGGATGAATTAATCAGACTCACAGACGTAGGATCAGGTTCTCTCATCTGGAATGCCACCAAATAGCACAAGGACTTAATACAGCAGCACAACTTCTGGGAAATAAGGGATGGTAGTAGTGCCCGGTTTTGGGCAGACTCCTGGCAGCAAAGGCCTAAGTTGAAAGACCTTATCGAACCTCAACACATGCAGGATTGGGAAGGGCAACTGATGGCAAAGGTAAATCAATACTGGACGCATGCCCATGCTCAAGGTTACAGGCGATGGATCAGATCGGATCGCATTATCAGGCAAGGAACTCAGCTCATCAAGGATAGTCTAGAAACAGAGCTCTCAACCAGGAAAATCCGCTACTCTGATAAAAGGGATAAAATCAGATGGGGTTATGAAGAAAAAGGAACATTCTCTACACAAGAAGCCTACAAATTGACAATAAGAACTCCAATAATCAAAGATCCACTCTGGAACAAAGTGTGGGCCCCCACCATTTGGCCAAAAGTCTCCACTTTCCTCTGGCTGTTATGCCACAATAAAATTCTCACTTGGGAAAACCTACGGAAAAGAAGTTTTCATGGGCCTTCTATGTGTCCCAATTGCAAAAAGGTGGAAGAAACCATTGAGCACCTATTCAATTCTTGCCCACTGGCAAATGGACTCTGGGAAAAAGTAAGCTTTAGATGTCAAAAGGAAGGACGAGGCAAGGAAAATATCTCCAACACTCTCCGTTCCTGGGCTAACAATCCTTACAAAAGCAAACTGTTAAATGACCTATGGAAACTCATCCCAGGACTCCTCATGTGGAATGTCTGGAAAGAAAGGAATCGACGCATCTTCAAGGACTGAGCCTCCTCCTTAGAAGTTCCATGGA
This sequence comes from Pinus tabuliformis, assembly GCA_031772625.1. NCBI lineage: Eukaryota > Viridiplantae > Streptophyta > Pinopsida > Pinales > Pinaceae > Pinus > Pinus tabuliformis. Next base: position 983,659,242 of record CM062805.1, on the reverse strand, counting down.
ATAATACAGGTCAAAACCTTCAAGAAACCCTGATTCTTCAAGCCTGGTCAGAAGAAGATTATCCAACCATCTCTTAGGAATAGACTATCTGGGAAAACTGGAACCTTTAATGGAATAGTACACATGCAAAACAGAGTAAAACTTCCTCACAAGAAAAGATAGACGATAGATGGACCCCTCTGCCCCAGCACATGATTCAACTCAACTTTGATGGGGCATCTAAAGGTAATCCAGGTAAAGCAGGATATGGAGGAGTTTTCAGAGATCACAAAGGCGTTCCGCTTCTATCCTATTTTGGCTCAATTGGTTGGGATACAAATAACTCGGTGGAATTAGAAGGGCTATGGCAAGGACTTCTCCTTGCTCAGCTCCATGCTTTTTCCCCCTTATAATTGAAGGGGATTCCCAGATTCTCATCAACATGGTAAATCAGATCCTACAAGGGATGCCCTCGCACAAGGTAGGAAGTAGTTGGAGACTGGCAGAGCGTCTTGAGCACATTGAAAATTGGCTCTCAACCCACAGAGCTGTAAATCTTAAACATTCTCGCAGGGAAAGGAATAAAGTAGCAGACCTTCTCACTAACATTGGGGTAGATAGTGGAAAGTCTTTTTATGTTGGCACACTTAATTCTATGGCCACTACTCTTCAAATACAGGAATACAATGAACTGGTGCAGAATGAAATGGTTTAGGAAAAAGAAATGCACCCGAATGCGGGTGTTAACTCCAGGAGTTAATATGATTAGACGAAGCAGTGGCAGACGGGGAGGCCACATGGCCCCCTACAACCTTTCCCATGCCACCCTGAATGGCATTCATGGCACCTCGCAGGAGCCATTTAATGCCTGCACTAGCTGAGGCAGAGCCATTTCCCACATAACAATGGAGCCAGAGAATTTTCCTGTTATTCTGCCCCTGATTCATTATGTTTGTCCTCTGCAGGCAGGAGAGCCGAATGAACGCACCAGCACTGGCCGCAGATGTTGGTTGTTAAGCTGTATTGATTTGGGTAATGGCTTCCACCATTCCCATACCAACCTCTGCAATCTTGCTCATAACCTCCATCCCTCTGTAACTTCCTCGCATAGCTCCTCTGTCAATTCCTCCACTGTTCCTGCTGACACTCTCCCTGTTCCCATATCCACCATGGTCCGCCATCGTATGTGCAGTCGAAGAGGGGGCACGCGAGGCGGAAGCTCTCGTTCCCCTACTCTGCCTAGCCCTGATTCTGCTTCCCCTACCTCCTCTGCAGATAATCCCAACCCGCACAGTTTCGCAGGCCGGTACCCGGATACGTGAAGTGGCAAAGGCAGAGCTGGGTTCCATAGCTCTGGTCGTGAAGATGCAACTGTTCGCACTGCAACCTTTCCCCTGCCTCCGCATCCTACTCCTCACACCACGCAATTTCACTTTCGTAGTTCTTTGAACCACCTTGTTATCATAGCAACTGTCTCAATTACCATCACGGAAGAGACTGAGCCGCATATTCCTCTGGATAATCCTACGGAGGAGGCAAACAGAGTTGGCCCAAGCAGCAGGAACTGGGGCAACAATGGTGAACCGGAAGCTGATGAAGGTCGAACTAGAAGGCATGGCAAAGCTATTGCTGGTAGTCAGCATGTTGAGACGAGCATACACAGTTACACGCAGGCTTCTGATAGCTGTCAGGGTGACACGTCAGGCTCGCGTGTTGAGGCATGCAGTATGGAGGAAGGTCATCAGGCGCTGGGACATGGCGAGTTGGACAACCTAGATGACTGGGCGTGTCCAATTGTGGAGGAGCTAGCTCCGAAAGATTGAGTGCCATGTGCCGTTTCGGCCAGGTGGAAGTTTTGTCATGTTCTTGGTTTAGTTTATGTTTAAGTCTTATGTGTTTGCAGGATAAACTTTTGATCTGGTTACCTTGTCTCGGTAATGCTCTGTTTAATTTCGTTATCCCTGTGTGGGTTATTTCTGGACATATCTTTCGACTGGTTTCCCCTCTGTTGGGGAAGTCAAAGACAATTATTATGAATGTGTGCTGAGTGAGGGTTGGTTCCTCTATGGCCAAGCCTCACTGTAATTCCCCTTTTTGTATCATATTAATAGATTAACCTTACTTAAAAAAAAATGAATTCTCATCTTTTCAATTTTTTTCAAGGTTTTCAAGATGATCATTTTCAATATCATGATAGAATTATTGATTGGTTGGAGGAGTCCTATCTAGAAAAATATTTTGCAAATAAGAGGCCTATGTTTTCTCTTGTGCTAGATATGAACGAAAATGTAAATGAATGCACATTTGTGAGAAGTTTTCCAAGTTTTTATGCTTATCGTTATGTCTATTGAGAGAGAGTTGCATCTTGGTTAGAGAAACCTTTTCTTGTACACTTTTGATCTTCCAATAGGCGAGACCTTCTATCTCTCATGCAAGCTATTCATGTAAGTATCTTTGTTTTTACATGTTATCTCATACTGATGTTGATCGTTGATATCTTTGTATCTGTAGGTCGAGAAAAACTTTGATGGCTATATTGGAAGTTTGATTTTACATGATCCTGATATCTTATTTTAAGTTAGATTAGGATTTAGGTTTAGTTTAAGTTATTTTCTTGTTAGAATAGTTTTGTATGGTTTTTTCTTGTACATGTAGTTGCATTGCTTTTCATTTAATCAGTTTCATTGCATGATTCATGCAATCTTCATTTAGTTGTATCTCCTAGTATTTATTTTCATTTCATGCATCTAGCGTAGCTCTTACATTGCATACTTATTTCATTTTTCATTTAGTTTAATTGCTTATGCTTTCCTTTATTGCATCTAATTCATGATTCCATCCTCTACACATACATTGTTTTCTAACATTCTCTTTTCATTCATTATAGGTAGCTTTTGTTTTCTACGTGACATTATGCATTTATTTTTCATTTGGCATCATTTCCTTGCATCACTTTTCATTTCATTGCATCTAGTTTTTAATAGGTTGCATTGCATTATTCACGCACTTTCTATGAAACTTCTTTTCTTTACATTGTCCTCTTTTCATCAAAAACAAAACTATTCATTATTTGCATTTAGTTTATGCCTTTGCGTTCCTTGCCATTTTTGCATTTAGTATTATTCTACTTATTTTCTTTGAACTTCATTTCATTTAGAAATTGTTTGTATAACATTGCATGGTTCTTTTATTTGCATTTAGTTTACTTTTCCTGCATTTCATTTCATTGCATAAACATTTCATTCTCTTCCACATTGCTTTTCCTTTATTGCATTTAGCATCATCCCTACCACATTGATCTTCTTTTCATTGCATATAGTAGTTGTTTGCTTTGCATTACATTTATCCTTTAGCTCTCATTTAGCTTTATTTCTTGTATAACTTTTACATTTCATCCAAATTTTGTTTGCTTCATAACATCATGAATTTATTTTGCATTCAGATTTATCTTCTCCTTGCATTTCATTTACTTGTTGGTCACATAGCATTGCATTTACTCTTACTTTGCATTGCATTAGCATCCATCCTTCCATTTAAGTCTTGTTCTTTTCATTGTGTTTTCAAGTCTATACATAAATGATGTTGTGAAGAGTGTCCCTTATCCACCTTGCTTCCCTTATTCATGACATTGGAATAGCAACCAATGGTTGTGTATGGTTGTGGAAACTCGAAGAGGTAGCCTCTTGTATACCGTAACATTGAAATCTTGTCCTTGATATCCTTTACATGAGTATGCTTTCTTAGAAAGGAAAATATGAGTAGATGCTTATTGGGAAATATAATCAGTTCATAGGGCTTATATCTATAACTTAAAGTCTACTTCTAGTATGGTCCTAATACTTCATTATGTGTTTTCATTGTCCACTTGTCAATTTGAGATGTGATGTATAGGTATGGCATGAGGACAAACCTAAGTCAAAAAATCTTTTAGTTTCTACAAAAAAGAAACAACCTCTCTTTCCTCTAAAATAAGTCACGATCCCTCATATGCCCTAGCACAAAGAATTCCCAAATAAATGATTTCAATGTGCATAAAGGCGAAATAAATAAAAAAAGAGGTAAATGTATGAGAAAGGATTCTTGTAGAGAGGGGTGATGCAAGAAACTTCGCCAGGGTTATAGATGCCCATTGGCAGTGGAGCAACACCAGAAACTCAATTTAAACTTTGAACACAATAACCCCTCTTTCATGTTATATGTATCATCATCAAAGACTTGCATGTGTAAGATATTATTTTAGTTTGTAAATATTGATAGGACCTAGCTAAGGAAACAGATGAATGACGTATTTGTAAATGGTCAAGTAACTCTAGTGGTACCCTCAATATCAGTTCAATACTTCCTTGCGTCATTATTTTCAAGATTCTACTATTGAAGGGACTAAGGCAAAGATGTTGGATTCTACTAGTGGTTCACCAATAGTTGTAGCCGCTACAACACCCGCAAAAATTTTAGCCTGAATACCCGAATTTTGGTTCCCTCTCTGATTTTCGAGGTTTAAATAGATGTGACCATGTCTTGAATTGGTTTAATCCTTAGGTGACCTAGCTATCATTGAGGGCTATGGTTTCTCATGTTTTCACAAGGCACATTTCCTATGCTCACCATGCTTCATCTTGGTTATCATTATTCTGCATACATTATGGTTTGTAGAAGTGTTGCTTCATTCATGCAATTTTAAATCTTTGTACTCCCATATTATACATTGGAATCTATAGGCATGGATTTTATATAAGTGAAAATTATAGCCATGCTTTACTTGGTTCTCATCCCCCACTTAGAAAAATCTTTTATAAAAGCATTATCACATTTTCAATCAAAATTTTTCGACTAATCACATTCACATTTTTCATTCACAAGCTTATTTAGCACAATTTTGCAACTTAGTCGCAATTTCACTTTGCAAGGCTAGTATGAATTAAAGAGATCCCTCACACCACCTTAACCCTAGTCACATCTTATCTCGCAAGTGTGCATTTATTGTGTCATTGAGTTATTAGTGTTCCATGCAAGATATTCATGCAGAGGTCTCAACTGCCACTACAACTTGCTACCACAACGAAACATCAAACCTAGGCAAACATCCCCTCTCTTTGAATTTTGTGATTGAAAACCTTTTTTTTGGTTATGTGATATTTTCCTGTTATGTATGTCTTTTTTGTATTCTGCAATGTTTTTCATTCTCATAATCAATAATGTATATATGCATATAAAATTCTTCATATGAAACCCTTTCTCTCATGCTATTTGCGTCAAACTATGATTGAACACTCAGCGAATTTTAACTTCACTTAATCACATAATCACACTTCAGTGGGGCAAATCTTTAACCCTCCCCTTGAAAATTGCAATTGTGATTTACCTTGATCTTCTATTTTCTCAAGCCCGTCATAACCTCTCTAACCTCATTTGGGTAACCTAAGGATCATTCACATTGAATCACACTATCCTTGTGAAATCTAATTGCAACTCACTTATTATCATCGTCGTGCACATTAGTCCTCGATTCCTCTCCTTTGCTAGTTATCCTCGTAAATCCAAAGTGTGATTCACCTTGTCATTTATCTAACGTACTCTTAGCCTTGAATCCTCTCTCCTTTGCAAGTTATTGTTGCAAGTCTCAATTGTTATTGGCATACCAATCACACTCATGTGGTTTAACACCTCATCAAAATCCTCATTACCTTTTACCCTTGTGAAACCTGATTGTGACTAACATTAACCCTCTATCATTACTTCTCTCACTCACATGACTTAGATATCCATCCTGTTACCCTCTATTGCTATGAATCTTGATTATGGTTAGCATTATTCTTTACCTTTGAGTTGTCACACTCACGCATCCTAGTCTTATATCCTTATCACTCTCTATGATGTCTCATTCTGATTAACACACTCTCTCAACCCTCTTCATTAGTGCACCCATGAAATCTAGCCAGTGATCCATTTTGGTTGATCTCTTCCACTAGAAAACTTTATTGTGAACATGCCACTACACTACCACTGGGAATTGCGACTGCGACCAAACAGTCAACCGTACTGTGTTTTTCTAAGCAAAACATAGACGTAAATTGTAAGTAGAATAAGGTTTTTCATCTAACATCTTTTGTTTGCAATGGATATATTTGATCTTTCGGGGACAATAGACTTGCAGTGTGTTAGCATACCTTCATCTATAAAAAGTATGACACCAATAACAAGGAAAGGGCCCATGAGAGAAATAATATAAATACAATTGATTGATCAACTTCAGGCTCAAGATCAAATTTATATTTTAAGGCTGAGAACTCCTTCAAGTCTCTCAAGATTGATTATATTAAGCAATCTCATGGAGGGATAATTGTTCTAAGTTTTATATCTTATTATGGTGAATTGTTTACATATTGTGTCCTAATTATTGGTTGTGCTTGAAAGATTGAAGTGGTCAGGATAATTTATGCATGGATATGTGATCTTAATTAGCAATAATCATTGGATAGTCCAATCACTGTCAAGGTTACTACGATAGAGATAATACATAGGGGCTTTCCCCAAATGTGATATCGTTCCTACAAGTTACTACATCAAAGATCATTTCATTTCCTCATGTTATATTGTAATATATTATTTTTTCATAAGAATGACAAATATCCAATTCATGGAAAAGGTCAATAAGAACATCAAAGGTCGTGAGGAATTCAAATGGATCCTAAGGAATTTGAAGAGTCATGAGTCATTGAAAGGTCATAAGGATGGTAAAAGGTCACTCCCACACTTCTATAAATGTACCCTCATGCCTCATTCGATCGGGACTTTTAGCACCTGAGCTTTATTAACATTTAGATAGTTGTTTGTGCTTAAGGAGCTTAAAGCACTCTACTCTTGGTAGCTTTTAGGTTGATCCATGGTGAGGTTAGGGTTTTATTTTAGAGATGGTATACATGACCTACATTCCGCTATTGGATTTTGATGGATCTGTTGGACATGTACTTGAATTTGCAACATTATTAACGGGAAGTTCTTCATTATTTGCATCGATTCTGGTAAATCTTTATGGTATTTGTAATGGTTATATAGTACTTTTATTGTCGGTGCATGTGTGCTTACATACCAGGTATATGTTGGCAAAATAATTCATGTCTTATGTATTATATGTTTGCTTTGAATATTTGCTTTCTCATTCCACGTTATACTAGTAATTTATTGTGAACTAATTTGTAGTGAACTTTTAGTACATTCTCATTTGATTATATGTTAATTGGTTTTAACTAACTAACACCTTCATGATATATTTTCTTCTTGTTATTCCGTTATTAGATTCTTGTATTATCTTCTGCAAGTTATCAATCATGAGCTAATTTCATCCCCATTTTTTGGCATTTCACACTTGCTTTCACTCTAACACCTTTACAACTGACAACCAAGACAAAGAAAACACGGTGGTAGTCGGGCCCACACAACGAATTGGGTTCCTATCCCAAATGGTGTGAATTCTAATTGGGAATTCATGCTAGGGATACCCCCTTACTATTGGCAATTCATTTTTTCCCATCAATAGGATCTTTCGAGACTGGTATTGATCATGGCATCAATTTGATGGAAATGTTGATCTCTCTCCTAGGTGTTAATCTTGGTATTTCCTCTGGAAGCACATCATTGAAATTCATTAACACTGGGTTCTCTTCCATTCTATCTTTGTTATATTTTGATTCGTTGGTCACCTAGACTTCATACAAGGCACACCCTTTCTTGCTACATATTTTCACCTACAATGTTAATATTTTCCTAATGATGACAACCTTCATTATTCCCTGTAGCATCACTTTCTCTTCCTCGTTGTTGAGACATTCCAACAACCTGTTGTACCAGTCGATCTTAGTTTTATGGCCCACTAGCCAATCCATTTTGACTAGTACATTATACACGCCTAACAGTAAAGGTTAAGATCAACCAATGTGGATATGCCCCTTACCATCACTAGGCACAATGCCACCACATTTGTTACTCGCATTTTTATTCATATGGCTAAGTGAACCAACCATGATCTCTCATGGGTTCTCTTTTGTAGATGATCCAAAATGGATCCTAAAACCTCTAAGTCTTCATGTATATTAACTATCGGAAACAATATCTCAAGGGAAAACAGTGAAAGAATGGTGGAAAATAGAGCTATCAGAGGTTCAAATGCCGCTGCACCAGAGCCGTTGGGTCGGACAGATCAACGGTCCAGATTGAATTTGGATATCGCAATCGGGAGAGGCCAGTAGAGTATATCAGAGGTGGCCTTATGGAAATCGCGATAGAGATCAGCGCGATTTAATGAGGACCATTGATCGAGCATGCAGATCAACAGTCCAGATCAACTCACAATATCACATCGCTATAACACAAAGGAGGACTTACCGAGGGCTTGAGGCTTAAGCGATATGCAATTGCGATTTATCGCATTGCAACAACACAAGGGGTGATGCCAATGGACCGTGGGTCATGCGATACACTGATGCGATGGGCCGATAGCCGATAAGGCCGATTGGAGTGATCGAAGATCGGGGAAGTGAAGCAACATGTGATAAAGCCAGACCCAAAAGGAATTATAGATGCAGCTTGATATAATTTGAGTTTCAATAAAATGTTTTTGTCGGGGTTTTCAATGTATTCTATGTATTTCTTTGTATTTCCATTATAAACTGAAATACAAAGGAAACCGTGGCATACGGGCACTGTGACTTGCGACTTGCGATAGCGATGCAACAATGGACCTGATAGGATTATAGGTCGGATTTAATATCTTTTGAAGTCCGGCCTTAGCGGATTTTCCATTGTTTTTCACTGTATTTTGTGTATTTCTCTGTGTGAACAGAGAAGAGTGTTTTCTTGGATTTTCAGCCCCGCCCGGTCCTTTCCGTTGGAAAACAAGTGGTCACCCTACCTTAGAGCGTTTTGCAATGATTGTTTAACGCTCAACAAGGATTTGAATGAACAGAAGTTGGGAGCCAGAGAGTGTGAAAGGGAGGTGAACATACAAGCGTCGATAGGCTTAAAAATCCATCCCATAATAGAAGAAGGGGAGAAGCAGTTGCTCAGACAGAGAGAGAGGAAGAGAAAGCAGAAGACAGAGAGAAAGAGGGATAGTCTGTGTACTCTTGTAGACTTGAGGATTTCAAGTAAATCCTTGTTGTTTTGTCACTGTTGTGTTGAGACTCGGTTTGAGCTCACACTTGTAATAATCTGCTCTTGAAGACATAATATAGAGGTTGACACTAAAAGTTGGACCAGGAGACGTAGCCAGGAAGTCTAGTGAACTCCTTGATTATTTATTGTGTTGATGTGTGTGTTTATTATGTTTTATAACTCTTCATTGTCTATATTATTCGTATTCTTTTCAATCCGTTGCACTAAATAATATAGGCATTCTTGCACATGAGTCTGTAATACCTTAATATTGATTTAAGATCTCATTTTTAGATCAAGTGGTATCAGAGCTCTTGGTTTTGGTTTTGTTAAGGTTAGACAAGCTTGTGTTGGATTTTGAATGCTAACTAGATTAAAGCTACAACTAAGAGAAGGAGAACTTGTTAAGGTTAATCCAGAGATTGGAAGAGTCTATTCTCAGAGGAGAATGGCAAAAGAAGCTCCACTGGGATCAAAATCTTAGTTCATAGACAGTTTTATGGTCATGTGAGCCATGGTGGACGAAATGTATCTGGAGTTTAGGAAGGGTCAAGGTGAAAGCACTTGAACACCCAAACCAGACAAAGGAGTAGAGGAACTTTTTCTAGTTGTCCCTCTAGAAGGCAAAGGAAAAGGAGAAATTCCTTCTCCACCATCTCCTCCATCATCACCTTCATCATCCTCATCATCTTCTTCACAAAACACTAGCCCTGATAGGAAAAAGAAGAAAACTTCTTTGATTAAATTAGATGTGAAGTTTGATTTGCCAATTTATGATGGAGAACTAAATGCAGAGAAGCTAGATAATTGGATAAGACAGATTGATGTATATTGTAGGGTGCAAAACATTGATTTAGAAAGGAGGAAAATTCAGTTGGCTAGCCTTCAACTTGGAGGAATTGCACTAGTATGATGGGAAGGCAAGACACAAGCTGATCTGTAAAAACATGGTAAAATCATTTCTACCTGGAATGAATTTGTTTCTGCTATCAAAAAGAAACTCAATCCTTTAGCTTACATGCAGCAGGCAATGATGAGTTGGAAAACTCTTTGTCAGTTGAAGGGTCAAACTATACAGAGTTATAGTCAGGAATTTAGAAAGAGAGCTTTAACTCTATGTATATCCTTGGACTCACCTAAGACTTTATTGAAGTATATAGGTGGTCTGCATGGTTATTTAAAGCATACTATACTCATGTTTAATCCCACTAGCTTAGATGATGTATCAGTTCAAGCCACACATCTAGAAGCTAGAGGTAAGAATGTAAACCCAGAGGTTGGGGGAACATCTAAATATTTTGTAAGCAAGAATAAGGAAAAGAAGAAACTGAAATGGAAGGAGAGGAAAGAAAACACTGTACATAAGGATAAACCTTCATGCACTTATTGCAAGAAAGAAGGACACGATGAGGCACACTACTGGCTTTTGCATCCAAAATGGATACCTAAGAAGTTTGTTGGAAGGAAGAAAAAGAATGTTGCAATTATTCAGCAGGACTTGGGATTAGATTCAGGCGATGAAACAACAGTTACAGCCACAAGTATTAAAGGTAAAGATTCTAAAGCATCCACAAGTAATTATGCACAATCTGTTGATAATGAAAATAATGAGAGAGAAAGAAATGAGCTTTTTCGTATTAGAGTAATTTCCAAGCACAATAAGATTGATACTTTGTTTGATAGTCGATCACAAGTAAATTTGATTTTTGAAACAATTGTAAAGAAGTTGGGATTACAAACAAAATCTCATGAGAAGCCATATCCATTAGGATGGGTGTGTGATAAAACAAAGCTACAAGTAACAAGACAATTTAAACTTAGGTTTGCTATTGGATCAACATTTGTAGATGAGGTTGAGTTATATATAGTTCCATTGGATATATGTGGTATTGTTTTGGGAAGTCCATACTTGTATGATAGGAAAGCCATTTTCTATAGAGCTGAAAATAAGTATCAACTCACTAAAGATGGAATGGAATATATTGTAAGAGCTCATAAACTCAAAGGTAATTATTCTCTCATAAACTCAGGACAGATGAAAATAATTGTGAATTCAAGTAAACAATTTTTACTAATGGTTGTAAAGGAAAAGGATTATGATAAAACCAATACATTTGAAGGTTATGATTCTAAATAGAAAGCTGATTTAGTTAAAGTTGTTTTAGAGTATGATGTTCTATTTCAAGAACCTAAAGGCCTGCCACCCAAACAAGAAATAGTACATGATATTTGTTTGCAGCAAGATGCTCCATTACCTAACATTGGAATGTACAGGTTGTCATCTTTAGAGAAAGTAGATATAAAGAAGCAGGTACAGGAGTTGCTCGATAAAGGGTTTATACGACCAAGCACATCCCCATGTGGATCTCCAATCATGCTGTTGAGAAAGAAAGATGGTTCGTGGAGAATGTGAATTGATTATAGAGCACTAAATAAAATAACGATCAAGAATAATTATCCTCTTCCTCGTATTGATGATTTATTAGATCAATTGAAAGAAGCAGTTTCATTTTCTAAGTTAGACTTTCGAAGTGGTTATCATCAGGTCAAAGTTGCAGAATAGGATGCATGGAAGACCGCTTTCAAGACAAAGCAAGGACTTTATGAATGGTTGGTTATTCCTTTTGGCTTGACTAATGCTCTTGCTACATTTATGTGAGTTATGAAAGATGTACTCAGACCTTTTATTGATGACTTTGTCATAGTTTATTTAGATGACGTTCTTGTTTTTAGTTAGACATGGGAAGACCATGTAAAGCATGTAAAGCAGACTTTAGATATTTTAAAAAGAGAAAATCTCTATGTAAAACTGTCGAAATGTGAATTTGGAAAAACATCTTTAAATTATTTGGGTCATATTGTAGGGGGTGGTGAATTGAAGATAGATCCCTCTAAGGTTGAAGTCATTGTGAACTGGCCTAAACCCAAATCTGCTACAGAGGTTAGGAGTTTCCTAGGGGCAGCACAATACTGGAGAAAGTTTATTGCTAACTTTTCTTTGATTGCAGCTCCATTACATGCTTTAACAGGATTGAAACAGGTGTTTCAGTGGGGAGGCAAACAACAAAAATCCTTCAACACCTTAAAAGAGAAAATTAGTACAACACCAATACTATCACTACCAGATCTTCAACATCCATTTGAGATTGAGACAGATGCCAGTAACTATGCCATGGGAGCAGTGTTAATGCAACACGGAAAACCCATATGCTATCATTCTGAGACATTTACTTCTGCAGTAGTTAGTTATCCCACATATGATAAAGAATTGTATGCATTAGCACAAGGTGTGAAAAAGTGGAAACATTGCCTAATGGGTAAAGAAACAATCATACATACAGATCATCAACCACTTCAATATTTGCACTCCTAAACTAAATTGCGGCAATCAAGAAATTATAGGTCGATGGGTTTTCTACAGCGATTTCATCTTGTCATCAGATATAAGAAGGGCATACACAATAATGTTGCAGACATGTTATCAAGACCAACCGTAAATGCATCTACTATACTTAAGCATAACTCAGTAATGCATGAAAGTTACATTGAACAATATGCTCAAGATGTAGATTTTAAAGATGTATATGCAACTTTAAGTCATGGAAAACAAGTAGAAGAATTGGATTATTATGTAAAGGACCAACTCTTATATCATTTGGGAAAGTTATGCATTCCACAAACTGAAAGAGTTAACATAATTCGAGAAGCACATACTTCTTTTATATCAAGTCATTTTGGTGTAAGTAAAACAATTGCACAATTGCAAAGGTTCTGTTCTTGGCCAAGAATGCATGAGACAGATTCTAGATATATCAAAGGGTGTACTATGTGTGCTACAAGCAAGCCTAGTAATAGAAATTTAGGCTTGTACACCCCACTTCCAATTCCTTCTCGTCCTTGGGAAAGTGTTTCCATGGACTCTGTTGGGGGATTTCCAAAATCTAGAAAAGGTCATGATTATTTGTATGTTGTTATGGATAAGTTCAGTAAAATGTGTATTTTGATACCTTGTAACAAGCAGGTTACAGCTGAACAAACAGAAAAGTTGTTCTTTCAGAATGTATGGGTTCATTTTGGTTTACCCACTTCTGTTGTATCTAATCGAGATTCTCGATTTGTTGGGAAGTTTTGGTCAAGTTTATGGGAGTTGATGGATACCAGGTTGAAGAAGAGCACAACATTTCATCCACAAACAGATGGTCAGATAGAAGTAGTCAACAGGACAGTGATCTAGTTGCTCAGAGGTTATTGCAGCAATCATCCCAAGCTTTGGGATGATCATTTGTGTTATGTTCAGCATGCTTACAACCGTGCCAAGCACTCTTATACTTAGAGATCTCATTTTGAGACTCGTTTTGATTTTATACCAAAGTCTCCCTTGGATTTTTTCTTTGGTAAAGACATAGCAGTTGATGGACACAATGATGTGGACAAAGCAACCAAGTTCATTGAACAAATCCAAGAAATTCACCAGGCAGTACAGGAACAACTGGAAAGAAGTCAAGCCAAGTACAAGGCAAGACATGACAAGCATCGAGTTGAGCATAGTTTTCAAGTTGGTGATCAAGTCTAGCTGTACATCAGCAAAGACATAATGCGAGGTGAAGGTAAGAAGCTAAAACCAATAAGGTATGGACCTTTCAAGATACTTGATAAAATTGGTGAAAATGATTTTCGCCTTGATTTGCCAGCTTATATGCAGATCTATTCAGTCGTTAATGCAGAAAACTTGAGATTGTACGAACCATCAATGATTGAAGATCCTAAAGAGAAAAGTTAGTTTCCTTCTATTGAAGATCTATTGCCTGAATATCTCAATGAGACAGGAAGACACAGTTCTGGATAGCAAGGTGAGAACTATGAGTCGAAGGGGTGTTGAGTACCTAAGAGTAGGGATCAAAAGTTCAAATATAAGCAAAGCATGATGGATAGAAGTTAAACAAGTGAGGGAGTTGTATCCTCACTTGATCGATGCCTAAAAAGCCAACTTTTGGTGGTCCAAAAGCTTTTTAGTGGGAAGGCGTGATCCAAAATGGATCCTAAAACCTCTAAGTCTTCATGTATATTAACTATCGGAAACATTATTGCAAGGGAAAACAGTGAAAGAATGGCGGAAAACAAAGTTATCAAAGGTTCAAATGCCGCTACACCAAAGTCGTTGAATCGGACAGATCAACGGTCTAGATTGAATCAGGATATCGCAGTCGGGAGAGGCCAATGGAGTATATCAGAGGTGGCCTTATGGAAATCATGATAGTGATCAACATGATTTAACGAGGACCATTGATCGAGCGCGCAAATCAATGGTCTAGATCAACTTGCAATATCGCATCGCTATAACACAAAGGAGGACTTACCGAGGGCTTGAGGCTTAAGCGATATGCGATTGTGATTTATCGCATCGCAACAACACAAGGGGTGATGCCAATGGACTGTGGGTCATGTGATATGCTGATGCGATGGGCCGATAGCGATGCGCCGATAGCCGATAAGGACAATCAGAGTGATTGGAGATCGGAGATCGGGGAAGTGAAGCAACATGCGATAAAGCCGAACCCGAAAGGAATTATAGATGCAGCTTGATATAATTTGAGTTCCGATAAAATGTTTTTGTCGGGTTTTTCAATGTATTCTATGTATTTCTTTGTATTTCCATTATAAACTGAAATACAAAGGAAACCGTGGCATATGGGTGTTGCGACTTGCGACTTGCGATAGCGATGCAACAACGGACCCGATAGGATTATAGGTCAGATTCAATATCTTTTGAAGTCTGGCCTTGGTGTATTTCCCACTGTTTTTTGGTGTATTCTGTGTATTTCTCTGTGTAAATAGAGAAGAGTGTTTTCTAGGATTTTCACCCACGCTCGGTTCTTTCTGTTGGAAAACAGGTGGCCACCCTACCTTAGAGCGTTTTGCAATGATTGTTTAATGCTCAACAAGGATTTGAACGGACAGCAGCCGAGATCCAGAGAGCCCGAAAATGGAGACAAATAGACAAGTGCCGATAGGCTTAAAAAGCAATCCCATAATAGAACAAGGGTAGAAGCAGTTGCTCAGACAGAGAGAGAGAAAGAGAAAGCAGAAGACAGAGAGTAAGAGGGAGAGTCTGTGTACTCTTGTAGACTTGAGGATTTCAAGTAAATCCCTGTTGTTTTGTCACTGTTGTGTTGAGACTTGGTTTGAGCTCACACTTGTAATATGCTCTTGAAGACATAATATAGAGGTTGACACTGAAAGCTAGAATAGGTGATGTAGCCAGGAAGTCTGGTGAACTCCTTGATTATTTGCTATGTTGATGTGTGTGTTTATTATGTTTTATAATTGTTCATTTTCTATATTATTCGCAATCTTTTCAATCCGTTGCACTAAATAATACAAGCACTCCTGCATATGAGTCTGTAATACCTTAATATTGATTTAAGATCTCATTTTCAGATCAGTATAGCACATTTCTCTATCTGAAACATGCTAGTTGATAGCTATACCTTCTTGTTGACAGTGTTGGATCCACCAACATTCACGGGATCTCCCCGATATGAGGTCATAATTATACCTCACACCATTTGGTGTAGGAATCCCATCTGGTATGATGGCCCGGTTGCCAAATACTTAGAGATTTGCCTCAGATCTAGCTTTCAGAAAAAGAGAGTGTTGCAATGGTACCGTCTAAAGGCAAGGTGAGTGTGCCTGGGGAGTGTGCAACGTGACGATGTCTAGGTTCGCTTACTGCAAAAGGGAGGATAAAAATGAGCCTCTAAGTGAGAGGTAATAGTACCACCCAGGAAGAGACACATGCGAACCAGGAAGAATTGTCCAGCATCCAGCAGAATAGTCCACAACGGATTTGGCAGTCGTTAAAACCAATGAACAGGGAAAGACTTGTCTACCATCCAACAAAATAGTCCATAGTGGATGTGACGGTTGTTATATCTAATGAGTGGGAAAATTTTATCTAGTATCCTGTGGAGTAGTTCAAAAGGATGAGACAACAGTGACAAGCATTACAACACATTCCCAACAAGATAAGCACTAAAACAACTGAAATAGTTTAACTATCTTAGTACATATGAAACAAACATGAGATATAAATGCTCACAAAATAGTCTTACAAACATCCATAAGTCATGTGTGGAAAAGTGTTGGCTTAAAAAGGATTTTGAATTAAACAAAATTTCCAAGACACATATTCACATCATACATTACTAGCCCCAGTAGTGGGACATTGCAGCCACTCCTTTCTCCTCAAAGAACTGACTAAAACTCTTCATGCTTTGTGGGAGGAGCAAAGGTGAAAATTCCTCTTCTCATACAAAGAGGGGGTATATATAACCAAGTGGTGATTCTTGACCCTTGTGACTCTTTGACTACCGTCATGATTGTTCAACTTCCTATGACTTTTCAACTGACATGACTCTTCATATTCATGTGTGTCCATTGGACTTCCACTTTACATTACAATACACATGGATCATAATAGTGATGTGGCCTTTGACAAACTCATGACACGACTTGACATGACACTGCTGACATGGACTAGCTTGTTGAGGTGGCAATGCCAAGTCACTGCTACTACTGAGTGATAGATATGTTATTGGATGTCCTTTCTCTTCTCCTCTACATAGCTTGATGATGCGGAGTCTTCAATGATCTTTGGTCTTGAGAGGTGGTTGCATGCAAGTGTTCCCTTTTCTTGTTCTTGATAAGCTTCTTTTTCTGCCCAATTGTAAATGAGACTTCTAGCATGTTCATTCCTTCTTTTTCTTCTTCATCGTCTCGTCATGATCTAATTGTTTACCTGTTCTTGCAATTCACTCATGACGGGACAACATCAAATCAAAAAAATCCCTAGTCTAAGATGAAGCATTTTTATCCATGGACTTGGCCTGGGACACGTGACAAGCTGGGAAAGACAGCCCAATAACTACGCATTACGCAATTCTAGGGGACAGGGAGGGAGTTTGGTCACCAAGACTATGCAGAGCGCAGCTTAGGCTTGGCTAAGGAACCCTAAGCACAATCCTAAATACCATGAAAAATTGCACAGAAGCCACTAGAAGACAAGATTGTGTAGTTGAGACAGTTAGTGGTTGATGCAAGATGGGACCCTGGGAGGCATGCCTACACAGTTTTCATAGACAAGGCAGGAGAGGCGCCTGGGAGGACAGGTATGCGCAGTTCTTGATATCAGTGAGTCTCGGTTGAGCGAGGACACTAGGGAGACACTTCTGCATAGTTCTCAAAGGAAAGGTAGGCTTGGTCCTCTATGCATTGTGGGGTTCTAGTAGGCAGGGAAGAAGCTTGATGACTGGTCTTGTGAAATGCACAGTTAAATTTGGCCTGGGAGAAGTTATTGCGCAATGCTGGGGATGAAGGTAGGTTGCTCACCTCTGGAATTGCGTAGCGCAACTGCCCTAGGGAACAATGGTTGTGCACTACATAGTTCCAGATGACAAGGTTGCATCACTAACGGTTGAGATTGTGTATTACATAGTTCAGTTAGGGTTCGGTGAAAGTGAATTTCCTGGTCGGAAGGATTTTTGGAGAAATGGCTAAGTGCGGGAGGAAAGTGAGCTTGTGAGGAACTTGAACTTGTGATCACACAATTAGAATACTTTGACGACATGACAACATAGACCACCGAAACAACAAGACAAAGAATTACCCTCTGTGAGACTATCCTAGAACGAAAAGCGGCAAGTGTGACACTTAAGATGGACTTAGGAAAATTGTGACGACACTTGTGCGAGAGTGCTTAAATTTTTTGTATGAGTGCAATGCGTGTTTACATAGCTGGCACAACTCAAATACACAAAGATAAACCTTTGAAATCACCAAAAAAAGACTGCAAGCATGTAAAACAATCAAACATGCCAAAAGATGACAATTGATCAAAAAAGCGAAATGGGTGAAAAGACTCTAAGAAATCTCATGAAATGAGCTCAAGTGTTTGCAACCATAAAGGGAAATACCAAGGAAGGCTCTGAAATTTAAGTGCAAGCCCAAATTTTGGAGGGTGTTGCAGCCGCTACAGCACTTGGTGACACACTGGTTGAATACCATCTTCTCTGTCTTGGTTCATTTTTTAGTGCAGGGCCTTGGTCCTTCAAGGAGTATTGATTCATCGTCCAAATTACTTTGGCTTCCCCATTTACCCCATGGGAAGACATGGTTTCCTTTGTACTTTCTCAGTTGAACACAACATAAGATTCAACCAGATCACAATGTTTCGAAATGGGAAGGGTAGTTTAGCTCGCGAGCTTAAGATTTTCAGAGTATATTTTTTCATCTCTGGTGTTGCTCCACTACCAACAGGCCTGGACAGTACCCCGGTGGAGTCACGCATGAACACAAGCATTTCTCTACTATCAATGAGCCTGGAGAGTACCCCGATGGAATTGTTACTTCACATCTTTGTGTAGGAAGCCTTTCTCTTCTTTCGCCTTTATTTATTTATTTAAAGAGAACTTTGCATTGACACTTATTTATTTTGGGCGGAAGAGGGATCCTGACTTATTTAGAGTACAAGAGGTTATTCCTTCAGAGAAGCATATAAATACCTCTGATTTAGGTTTTATTTTTTAGATTTTCCCCTTCTCCATTTCTACCAATTGGATAAGATTGAAAACATAAAGCAGAAAACTAAGTATAGGCATGAGGTTTCCAGACTGGACACAGTTTCATGGTTGGACCAAAACTCTCCTCACAAATAGATCATATTTTCCATTAGAACTTCATCGGTCAAAAGTTACAACCAATACAAAGAAGGAGGACACAAGACTGGCCAACGGCTGCAGTGTCACAAGACTCTTTGAACGTCAACCACACACACACTTGGAATCCACAATGCAGTAAGGCACAACACTTATTTGCATAAGCAAAACAACAGAAAACCAAAGAAAACATAAACAACAAATGACAAAAGACTATGTACATAGTGAATGGCATAGCCCCAAATATTCATTGAAAGTAATATTTTAAGTCTTGTCCATTGACAAGGAGAGAGTCAGTCTTCCCGTCAAGTGATTGAAGATGATGCATGTATTGGCCAATCTTTTCATGGACTGTGTATAGACCAATCCATGGGGATTGAAACTTAGTGTGCTTGTCGTTATCTTCATGGGCTTTATCCCACTTCAATACTAAGTCACCCACACTAAAGCTAGTCTTCCCTACAAACTTTATGTCAAACCATCTCTTGATACAATTATGATGGAGAGAAAAAAATTATTTTGCTTTCATCCTTTCTTCCTAGAGCTTGTGCAAAGTGTCCATCCTACACTGAACTAAGAGACATGGCTTGCCCTAGGACTATTGGGACAATTGGAGAGCAGGAAAGTATATGTTCTGTGGGCGGTTGGCTTCCTTTCCGTACACCAGGAAGTAAGGGGAAGTATTCAAGGAAGGTTTAGGCATGACTCTGTCAGCCCGTAAAGCATTCACCAAAGCAAGTGTCAGTTTCCCTACTCATAGAATATGATATTTTTTATGATGCGATGAGGTTCTTATTTGTGGATTCGAAAATACCATTCCCTTGTGGATAATAGTTAGCATAATCTCTCAAGACAATACCATTTTCCGATGCAAAGTCATAAAGATTTTGTTATATACCTAGGGGGGATAATATGGGGTACAAAGGGAGGTACCCAAGGGAATAATGTAATAATGGGATGGGCCATAGTAATAAATAAGGTGGTTAACTTGTATCATGTAAGGGACCACAAGTAGTTAGTAATAATGTAATGGGCCCATGGTATTAGATAGATGGTATTGAGGGAACCATGGTAATGACCCATGCTATTGTATGTATGAGGCCTATATAGAGGCTAGAGACTCCACATTGAGAGGTGTCAAGGATTATAGTATGAACAGGCATATGGCTTGTGGAGTGTTCTCCTTCCTTAAGGAGTGAATGTATGGTGTTGTCCTACCTTAAGGGTTTTGATTAATAAGGAATCATTTCTATCTATATTCAGATCTTTTTATTCTTGGGTTTATTTATATTATCATATATTTCTGGATCAGATCTATAACAAGTGGAATCGAAGCACTCTCTTGGGCAAAAGTGGAGAATTTCTTTTTTTATTTTTGCAGGAACTTTTTGGGGTGGCGAGTTTTCAGATCAGATCTGGATGTACTAGTGCAAGATCTACAAAATCTAATTGCATATCTAGATTTTTTGTGAAAAATGCCCAATTTCAAAAAAAAAAATCAGTCGAATCGGAGTCCGGATGAGGGAGATATTGCTGATTTAAAATCAGCTCTTTTTTTTCAGAATTTTTGGTGACGACAGGAGAGTTGTAGCGCGGATCTAAAATTCCAGTGCCTGGATTGGGATTTCTATCACATGAGCAGATGCAGAATGGTTGTTCCATTTCCAAAAACAGGTCATAATAGGGATTCTAAGTAATATTGACTAAACTGTGACAATTTCAAATTTTCGCCAAGTAAGTGATTTTTTTCCAAACCTTCATGGCTTCTAGCAAGGAATTTTTTACAGGGAATGATAAGGGTCCTACTATTGAAGAATTCATACAGAGCCTAAAGTGAAAATATGGGGAATTTTGGAGGGGTATAGTACCATTTAATTTTCAAGATGAGGCTTCCAAATGGTGGTGCTCATTTGACAACAAGCAGTTGCTCAAACTTTCAGAGGCCGAATTTGAAAGAGTCCTTTTAGACAAATGGTATCATACTAGAAAACAGGAGAATAGGACATGTAAGGGGTTATTTTCTATGGGTATTTCCTTATTGCAGGTTCATGGATTCATTCAGAAGGAGAAAATCGTTGTGTCTATAACTCCTAATGGCAAGCATAATTTGATCAATGTTAATTTGGCAAAAAAATTACCAGTTCCAGCAAAACACATTGAAAACACATAGGTGGATGATGAGGATGTTCAAGTGTATAAGGATTTGAAGATTTCTATGGATAAATATGTGTTGCATGGTGAATTTTATACTTCAGGTATGAATAACATGGATGTTGTTTTGGGATATACTTGGATGGAATCTGTGGGTACTGTCAATATTAATGTGTAGAAGAAATTCCTGAAGCTATGGTATAAAAAGAAGAAAATTACATTACAGGATATTTCCATCAATAAACAAGTAGAGACCACGGAGGTTGAAGCAGAATATGTTCCAGGGACTAACATATCAGATTATGAGCCATTGATGATCGACAATCAAACACAAACAGAGGCTGAAGCAGAAAAAAATACAGGTGCTGATACATCAGATGAGGGCTCAGTGGTTGAAGTAATATTGGAATATAAGACACCACAGCAAGCACCACAACATGCACCAAATAACAGTCAGGCTCCAGTAAGGGGTGAATTAAAGAAAAAGACATCGTGGGTTAAAAATTCAACATATCATCACCCACATCACCCCGCAAGACACCAACCAACAAGATGGCAACCAATTAGCCACAAGGACAACAACCCCCGAATGACAGATAGAGAGGAGCAAAGATCCACCTACTACACATCAACACAGAAGAGCTGCCAAGGTCAACTTCCATCTCAAGCAGGTGAGGCACCAGCGAGATCAAGGGTTCACCTTTCTCTTGGATGGCTAGATGCACGTGCATGGTACCAGTGGACTACTCTTTTGAGTAGATCTTATTATTTGTGTTCTTCCCATGTTTCGGGGACGAAACATGTTAAAGGGGGTGGAATGTTATATACCTAGGGGGGATAATATGGGGTACAAAGGGAGGTACCCAAGGGAATAATGTAATAATGGGATGGGCCATAGTAATAAATAAGGTGGTTAACCTGTATCATGTAAGGGACCACAAGTAGTTAGTAATAATGTAATGGGCCCATGGTATTAGATAGATGGTGTTGAGGGAACCATGGTAATGACCCATGGTATTTTATGTATGGGGCCTATATAGAGGCTAGAGACTCCACATTGATAGGTGTTATAGATCTAACCCAGAAATATATGATAATATAAATAAACCCAAGAATAACAAGATCTAAATATAGATAGAAATGATTCATTGTTAATCAAAACCCTTAAGGTAGGGCAACACCATACATTCACTCCTTAAGGAAGGAGAACACTCCAAAAGCCACATGCATGCTCATACAATAATCCTTAACACCTCTCAATGTGGAGTCTCTAGCCTCTATATAGGCCTCATACATACAATACCATGGGTCATTACCATGGTTCCCTCAATACCATCTATCTAATACCATGGGCCCATTACATTATTACTAACTACTTGTGGTCCCTTACATGATACGGGTTAACCACCTTATTTATTACTATGGCCCATCCCATTATTACATTATTCCCTTGGGTACCTCCCTTTGTACCCCATATTATCCCCCCTAGGTATATAACAGATTAACGAAGAAAAATACGTTGAATTGTCAAAAACATGTGACGTATGAACGTTGAACCTAGAAATGATACTCTATTGCAGAAAGATGATGACTTCCTGATTATTCACTTGTTTCATCAGAAATTCCTCTGTCCACCACATGAAATAATCTGTAGCAGTCAAAATATAGCAGTGTTGCTTTGATGAATGTGGGAAAATTTCCCCAATGATAACGGAGCTACCCCACTGATCCAGATTTAAATAAGAACGTAACAAATTATAGATATAACCATAAATACAAAGATGCAGTAGAAATTTCATTAATATCAAATACTGAAATATGCTTGCAAACAGAATGGAAATAAGACTATCTTGAGCGATGGTAGCTTATCTCTAAGAAGATATGTGGCGGCTACATGCCTCTGAACTGCTTTACAATGAGGCTCAAGGTCCTTTTTTATTATTGAACAATAAGAGAAAACCCTAAACAACCAAAACCCTAACCCGAGGAGATGTAACACCAAGAGTTTATGGCCCCCGTTGGGGTTAGTTGGACAACCAACTTCTTGAGGTCGCAACTTGGTCATATTATCTTTGTTTGACGTGCATGATACCCCGTTGGGAAGATCTCTCCGAGGACTACGACAAGAAAGAAAATTTTGGATTAAAAATTATTGGCAGATTGACGCCAAAAAAACATCGTTTAGGGCCTCAAAATGGATCCGAATGTTTAGAACCCGAAAAACTGCTAAAAATAGTAAATTGTGCTACAATTAAGGAAACTGAAAAACTGAAAGAAACAATGGTGGGGGTCGAAGTGGAACTGGAGGGTGGCCACCAATATTGACCTGGATCACCCACTGTTGGAATCATTCTTCCACTGCAACAGGATGCAATGGGGCTACTAACTTCCGATTTCTGGCGATGCACCTTTGACAGACCGAACACTTGTGAGCTTAGCAATAAGAATCCTTGAATAATGTAGGGCAGTAGAAAGTGGCCCGCATGACCTTTTGTGGTGTGGTGTTACCCATGAAGTGTCCCCCGACTGGTCCATCATGGAGATCATGTAAAAACTTATTTGAACCATGTGCCTCCAGACACCTGAGCAAGATCACATTATGGTGCTTTATGTATAGCACCCCATGCACTAGTTGGTATGATTTTTCTTTGAGTCATAGTGCCCTCTTCTACCGCATAGAAAATTGAGAGGGCACAGTGCCATGCTCGAGGTACCGACACACATCTGGGTACCAAGAGTTTCCATCTAAAGTGGTAGAGGCTCACTCCACATTGTACATTTCTATTTCTTTCTCCCAGCCTGCGAGCTCTTCTTCTTCCTCTTGTGTATTGACTACTTCTGTTTCTAACTTGAAAAGGCCATGACCCTTGATTGTGTGAACTAGTTTGATGTCAAGATCTTATTCTTGTAGTTCATTCATCTAGTTCACCCTTCTCTCACCCTGCTCTTGTTGAATAAGCAATGATCTGACTGTTGGGTGTGGAACAAGATAATACAATGGTTTTTCAACAAGTAGGGTCTCAAGTGCTTCACCACCTTATATATTGCATAAGCTTGTTTGTCCATGGTGGTATATTTGATCTTTGGTCCTTGCAGGCTCACGCTCATGAAGGAGATGGGTTGCTCATTATTCAAATATTCCTTCTAAGTTAGCACAGAAATGAGAGAAGTGTCGGAAGCGAAAGTGTAGAGCAAGAAGTCTTTGTTGAAGTCTGGGTTGTACAACACTGGTGCTTCTACTATTGCTTGCTTTATATGGGTGAATGCAACCTTTTCCCTTTTTCCCCAACTGTAGACTGTGTCCTTCTTGATCATATCCTAAATAGGCTTGACGATGTAAGAATAGTCAGAGATGAAATTTTTGAGGAAGTTGATCTTCCCCAAGAAAGACAGCATGACTTTCTTTTTCATGAGGTGGGGAACATGCGAGATAGTCTGAACCCTTTCCGGATCAACAGGTTACCCTCGGACACTGCGAAGATGCTCTTCTTGGGATTCAAGGATATCCCATATTTTTGGCATCACTCAAAAATTTTCTTGAGGTTCCGCATGTGGTTTGACCACGTTCTTGGGAACAATGTTACATCATCGAGGTAGACCACTACACTCTATTCGGTAATCCCATGGAAAGCGATATCTATTTGTGGATCCCTAAAAAGTACCAGTGGCATGGCACTCAAATCTGAGTTCATGTGAAGAAGTTAGATCAAGTCAAAGATCAAGTTTGACTTAGACAGGTGGTAGGAGGAAGTGACGTGGCAAAAACTCTTAGCGAATGGAGAAGCACCATGTGGTAGGCCACCATTGGTCCTGCATTTTGCTTATCGTAGAAGGCAAAGGTCAACGGTTTCAAATCGGCCCTAGGAAAGAAAAATTGTGATGTGATAGTCGCATATCACAATCACAAAAGGCAAGTGTTTACGAATCAGCCCCCAGCAGGATCCAGGTTGTGATTGCGATATCGCATATCGCGGATCAAAGGTGGATCAAGTGTTTATGAATTGGCCCCTGGTAGTTAGGGTTGCAATTTAATGATCACAATCACACATTGCAAAGGGAAGGTAGTACAGAATTGGCCCCCGGAAGTCAGGATTGCAATTGCGATATCGCAATCACATATCACACACACCACGTTCTTAGACCATAAGACCTGCAAGTTCCACAAATTTGTGATTTGCGAAGTTCTATTGATCCGATATATCTATTGTATTGCAGTTGATAACTCTGTTGGGTCCACCTTTTATTGCCCTGCGCTAATTGCTAATGTAAAGGCATGGGTATGTCTGCCAGGTTTAGGAGTGAATACACCAATTATTTCGTTGTTTGAGGTTTAATGAAAAAACAGTTTGTGAACTTTTCGATGGTAGTTTTTCTATGTTTAAATAGGTTTTGTTACCTATGTACTATTTGTGGCCCCAAGAATCTATGTTGGAAATGCTGCTTGCTAAAACTTGTCATCTATTTGGAACTACTCGGAAATTGAGGAGTCAGCCGATTAAGATTATATAATGGACGGTTTGCACAAGGAAAGAGGGGGAGACTGGCTAATATTTCAAACATTGTACACAACAGGCAGTAGGGGTTGAAACCTTTCCTTCAGAAGCAGGGAGGTTCTGAGAGGGTGCAGAAAGCCCGATTATTCAAATTGGGTGTTCGGATAGGCGTTGTTTCGCTAGGATGTTGATAGTACTGTATGTTTCTAAAGCCGAGCTCTCCATTCTTTGTCAATCTTCCAGCTTGGAGGTATAAGGATTGTAAATGAATGTTTCTTGTACTTTTATTTCTTTTTATGCCACTTAATGAGTGAAGGCCTCCCCACTATTGAACAAGGCCTAGAGACATAGTCCAAATTGGATGAACTTCGTAATAAAATCTTTGTATCATGGTTTCATGTGTATCTTGTTATTTATGCATTTTGTTATGTGCTTTTAAGTTCCATGGTTAATAAGCTATGTTTCATGTAATTCTAATGCATCTATAAGAAAAAGATCTTGGATCACCATTGCACACTGAAACGTTACACCTGTATTAACCAACCTAAATGGCATTTGGCGAAACACAAAAGTACCCCATTTCATATGGAATGTAGTCTTCAACCTGTTAGGTTCTTCTACCAAAATATGGTTGTAACCCAAGAAATCGTCTAACAAAGAAAACATCTATGCTCCAAATACCATCTGCAATATGTGCTCCATGGACAACACTGGGTAATTGTCTTTGTCCGAGGTGCGATTAAGGTTGCAGAGATCTACACACAGGTGGATCTCCCTAGACTTCTTCCTTACAGGAACTAAGTTAGACACCCATGTTGAATTTCACACTTTGTAAATGATCCGAGCATCCAACAACTTCATCAATTCTTTCTGTATGATGGCCTCAAGCGTTGGGTGAACTTTCCTTAGTTTCTATTTGTTACACAAAAATATCGTCACCATGATTATTTGCAGTCAGTATGGGTCTATCATCACTTGTATTGTCCTCCTAAGCAAGTTTCAGACCTCAGCTCTTCAAGTCAAGCTTTGGAAATGAGAGGAAGACATTAAAAATCAATGTAACTCTGGTTCTGCACTTTCTCTCACTGTCACCTGCGGTCCCGCACCTTCTGTGTACAAAAACTGTAGACCTGCCTGCTCTGTCCCTAACGGTGTAGGTGCGGACCCCTGTGAAAGTCAAAAGGCGCAAGTTTTATCTTAAAAAACTCACTTTGGGTTAATTCTAGAGGTTTCTAGAAGGAATTTTGACGTGGATTGTTCGCTCTGAGGTGGTTCATGCATCCCAAAAGAGAAGGAGCTAATCCCTTGATGAGAGGAGCTATCCCTTTGAAGGAGGGCTTTATCCCTTTGAAGGAGGACCTAGTAACCTCCCTTCATTGCACTATAAATACATGCATTGGACTGGTTGCTAAGGAGGTTAGAAGCTGAACATTTTGGAGGGTAAATGCTGGTGAAATCAAGACTTCCTAGTTGAGCTTAAGAGGAGAGATCACATACCTTTTTTGACTTCATTAGGGAGTGAGTGAAACTTGTCAAAGTAGAGGAGACTTCTTGCTGGACCTTGGGAGGAGCTTCTACAGCGTCAAGGCAAAGGTTGTAAAGTTCTTCTTCTTTTGAATTAATACAATCAAACTCATTTTTCTCAACAAGTATCTTATGTTATTTGTTTCACGGACTCTTTGACTTTCATGTTAAATATGTTTTATGATTTTGGCTTTTCAGGTGTTATTTAATTTGTTTGCCTTGTTTGTGTTTGCAGATTCGCGACAAAGGAGCTCATTTGGATCGAAGGAGTGAGGGCATCCACAAGCTTGCGTTGGACCTAAGGTAGGCCCTAAAAACACTTGTTTGCCATTGTTTATTAAAGCATATTTAGAGAAAGATAGTGTCTGGTTGGTTTGCTTGTCATTAGGTCTTCTTTAGATTCTAGGAAGGTCTATCTTGTCCGCAAGATCGACTTATTCCGTGTGACAAAATGGCGACTCCATTGGGGACTTGATTGTTTTCCTTGTTTTTACTTTGACCTGAGAAACTGTGTTTTGTTTCTGTTTTTGGCTTGTTGTGTGTAAAATTGGGTAGAGTTTGTAGATCCAGGGTTATTTTTTGTTTTTCATAGCTTTGGGAGAGGACCGCACCCTAGCCTTTTGACACAGTGCGTACCTACCCGCAGCTTGGCTTTTAGCACAGAGCGGGACCGCACCTGTGTCAACTGTGGGCCTGCGGACCCTGTCAAAATTTTGAAAAACCTAAGATCTCCTCTATTAGTCGGCTTAGTTTTTGTTTAGAAATTGTTATCCACTGCCCAGACCTACATATAACTTGTCAGAAGCTTTCCTTAGGTTGATTTCATTAGTGTTAGGGTTTTAGGTGAAATTCCTAGGAGTTTTGCTTGTTGGGTTTGTTTTTCATTTTGGTTGTGTAGTGGCTCTGAGCTTAGAAGCTATAGGGACTTCAGATCACCTTAGTGTCTACCAGCCTTCTTATGAGTCTGACCATTTATGAAATCTCCCCTTGTTGAGGAATCCGCTTTGAGTTTTCTCTTTACAAAACTTTGAAAAGCTTGTGTTTAAAAGTTTGGATTTTCATTTTCAAAAAGAAAACAAAATTGGTTGTTCTTGGCTTATTTGTGATTCTGCATAAATTGGTCCTTAGCATACATCTAACTAAGTAAAACATCCTTAAAAAAGACATTTAGTAGGCTTTGACTTCAAATAGGTTTTTATAATTTATAGATTTCAAAGTTAGTCATTTTTATAGTTTTGAGTGTTTTATAAAAAATATAAAAATCTCTTTTGAAAAAAACAGTTTGTTTTTGTAGTGATTGAGTGCTTTGAAACGAAAAGGGAAATTTTTGTGAAATAACTAGTTGTCTCGTTTTGAGTGCATTGGAAAAGGACAAAAGCTCTTCTTTTAATTTGTTTGATTGAGAAAGATTTGTGTTTACAAAGTATTTGCATTCTCAAACTCTTTCTTAGTTAGAAGTTCATCCAAGAGAAAAAGATTGTTTAAATCATCTTAGGTGCATTTTTAGTGATTTTGAGTCGAGTCTTCATACCATGAGTTTCATCTCCGCACCTTTTGACTTAAACAAAAACCAATAAAAAATAACGCTTAAAGTAAAATTCATCTAGTAACATTTTTATTTCTAGGGCTCTGATACACAAACTTAGCTTAGGCTAGTGTCTTGGAGTAGGAGAGTAATTAACTCTCCAAGATAGTAAAAACAAACAAGTAGTTGTATCTTGTGGTATGGAAGAAATCCAATTGTTGCATTTATGCTCTGGGAAAGCTCCTCTTAAAGGAGAAGCACGAGATCGTGTCCGAACCAGTGTGGGAATCAATCCTTCCTCATTGGGAACGACTCCAGATATTCACGTATTAAAAATGGTAAACCTCAGATTAACCATTGTCGAGGAGCCTGGGGTCACTTGTTGGTAAACCTTGGATTATGTCAAGGAGCCTTCAAGGGGATTGAACTTGCTACTCTGCCCTTGCGTGCGTATCAGATCGTAGACTGTTCCCCCAGGTATATTTGTTTTAGTTGGTAACCTTAGTGGCCATATTCTTTAGGACTCTTCCTGAGGTGACAGTGGTGGGAAGATCCCACTGTACCTGGAGCAGACGTCGGCTAGACTCACTTGGATTTTCTGGGGGTTCTCTTCACTCGAGACGGTTAAGTGGAGGAACTTGTGCCAGTCTATTCATTAGTTGGGTCCCTATAATACTAGTGATTACCCCATTACTATTGTATTTATACCCCTTATTTATATTGTTGTGCCCCTATTACCCCCATATTGTTATTTCTGTGCCCCATAGAATCCCTCTATTGTTATTTTTGTGGCTTTATATTATTATTGTTAGGTCGGCTGGATTATATTGTGACTCCTTAGACTCCTATATATAGAAAGGAGGTTTTGTCATTTGTATCATCCAAGAATTCTTCATTTATGTAATGTAAAGGAGGTTTCCCCCTCGAAGAGGCTGAATTATAAGGCGTTGATCTATCTTTTCTATCTTTTCTTGAGCTGGTTTCATAACATTTGGTATCAGAGCTTTGGATTCTAGGGTTTCGCTGCTCCAAACAGGTCATCGTGGAATTTTAGCTATAACTTTTTGTCTGTGACGTTTCAGAAGTCGCAAAAAAACCCATTTGAGAAGAAATCATGTTGAACCTTGGGTCTGAATTTCATATCTTTTCGCATGATATTTGCGGAGATATGCTCTGAGGAAGTTGGTCTTTTTGCAGACTCCTGAATTACATTCAAAACAGGTGACCTGGGGAAAATCATCATAACTTTCTCTCTGGGGATCGGATTGAAATTTCGTAAGAAGGTACAGAAAGAGGATGGACTGTAGTTTCTTGTATGTGTGTTTCAGATTCAAAGGTTGAAACAGTGACTCGTGGCATGTCGTACAAGTTCGCTCTACTGAACTAGTCTAAAAGCAAGTCACTGTGGGAGATTTCACATAACTCTTACTTGGAGAATCCAATTTGGCTCAGACTTGTGGCATTGGAAAGAGGACGCAGAAGGCTACTACAAGTAGAAATTTCAGAACTGGATGATCCGAAATTACAGAGATACATCAGATTCAATATCAGGCTTCTATAAAGTGAAAAAAGGTGTGTAGTTTTTTTTTAAATTTTTATGTAAGCTTGGTTTAACGGAATTCAAAGGGCATAGTAAAGCATTATTATCGGTAACTGATGCCCCGAGGAAAGAAAATGCAAACACCTAGTAAGGAACCTGAAAGCTCTAGCATGACTCATGAAGAAGAGGAAGAAATGCTACATGATATATCAAAATTACAAGAACAAGTGCAACAAATGTCACGCTCACAAAAGCTAACAGAAGCTAAGATAAGTGGCGTGGAATCTAAGATAAATGGCGTGGAATCTAAGATAAAGGGCATGGAAGCTAAGATGGAGGATTCGATGGTAAATTTGAAGATAGATTTGAAGACAGACATGGAAGAATTGAAGACTTGCTACAAGAAAGGGTCACTAATGGTGAAAAGGTAGTAAAGGAAACTCATGATGAGAACAAAAGAAATGTTAATCATGATTCCATAGACTCTAATGTTGGATCGAAGACTCACCATGTTCCAAAAATCGATATGAGGAAGTTTGATGGCAAGGATCCCGCCACATGGATATTACAGATGGAGCAATTCTTCGATCTCAATAATGTGCAAAACACACAAAAGGTACGTATGGCAACTTTATATTTGGAACCAAATCAGTTTGTATGGTATCAATGGCTTTGTTCTCGTAAACAATTTATCACTTGGGCAATTTTTACGGAAGAATTGATAGCACATTATGAGGATACAAAAAGCAACACTTTTTTTAGCCAATTGATAAGTCTCAAACAAAAGGGTTCAATAATGGAGCACATTGAGGAGTTCCAAAAATTGAACATAAGGGTAAAAGATATTCCAGAGGAGCATAGGATTGATGTGTTCATAGGGTCTTTAAAGGATAATATCCAACATGATGTGTGCCTTTGGGAACCTGATTCATTAGAGAAGGCATTCAGGTTAGCAAGAAAAATGGAAAGCAAAATTATGGCAACTAGGAAGCATACCATTCACAACTATAAAGATGGAAGTGTTGTTGCCCATAGTCTTCCACAACCTACAAGGTTGACACCACAACAATTGGAAGAAAAAAGAGCAAAAGGGCTTTGTTACAATTGTGATAGCAAATACACAAAAGGTCATAAGTGTGCTGAGAAGAAATTATTCTACATAGATTGTGAAGAGGAAGAAGAAAAGGAGCAAGAAAGGTCAAAAGAAGAGGATATATTCCAGGAACAAAGCCTAGATGAAGAACAAATAAATCCGACCATATCTTGTAATGCATTGGCGGGAATTACCACTCCTCAAACCATCAAGATAGAAGGACAAATCAAGAAGAAAAAGGTAATAGTGTTGATTGATTCAGGAAGCACCCACAATTTTATTCATTGTAGGGTAGCAAAAGAATTGAATTGCTTCCTATATCCAGCACCAGAGTGTCAAGTGATGATTGCAAATGGAGGAACAATAAATTGTTCTGGAAAGTGCCATAATATCAAGCTATCCATGGGAGAATATGTATTGACTAGCCCAATGCTTTCCATTCCAATGGGAGGTGCTGATGTTGTACTAGGAGTCCAATGGCTACAATCCTTGGGTACAATAGCTTTTAATTTTCAAGAACTTTTCATGAAATTTTCTGTGGAAGGAAAGGAAGTTGAATTAAGGGGTATTGCAGGGAAACCAGGAAAGATAATCAGCTCTAATGGCATGACAAAGCTTCTAAAAAAGGAGCAAAGAGGTGTAATTGCACAATTATGTTCGCTAGATGTTTCCACATTGGAATCATCTATTTCTCCAGATCTCCAAAAAGTCCTGGACAATCATTCCAAGGTATTTGAGACTCCCAAAGGTCTCCCACCTATGCGTGATCATGATCATGCTATTCATCTGATTCCAGGAAGTGTTCCTCCAAACATCAGGCCGTACAGATATCCATATGTCCAAAAAAGTGAAATTGAACGTATGGTTGCAGAAATGCTAGAGGCTGGTATAATTCAACCGAGTCAAAGTTCTTTCTCAGCTCCAGTAGTATTGGTGCACAAGAAGGATGGATCATGGCGCATGTGTCCAGATTATAGGGAGCTCAACAAGCTCACTATTAAAGATAAGTTCCCCATTCCTGTCATTGATGAATTACTGGATGAATTGCATGGATCAATTTACTTCACCAAGTTGGATCTTCGTTCGGGATATCATCAAATCAGAATGAAGATTGAAGACATTCCGAAAACGGCATTTAGAACTCATGAGGGTCATTATGAATTTTTGGTCATGCCTTTTGGCCTTACCAATGCACCTTCAACATTTCAAGGTTTGATGAATTCAATTTTCAAACCATTCCTTAGAAAATTTGTGTTAGTATTTTTTGATGATATACTAATCTACAGCAAGTCTTGGAAGGATCATGTTGAACATGTTGACAAGGTGCTACAACTATTGGAGGAGAAACAATTATATGCAAAAAGATCCAAATGTTTCTTTGGAGTCCAGGAGGTGGAATATTTGGGTCATATTGTATCTCATGAAGGAGTTAAGGTAGACCCTAGCAAAATTAAAGCCATTAAGGAATGGAAAATCCCCACATCCATAAAGCATCTGCGAGGATTTCTTGGGTTGACAGGGTATTATCGCAAGTTTGTTAAGAATTATGGGAGAATAGCAGCACCTCTAACAACATTATTGAAGAAAGATTCATTTTCATGGACTCCGGAAGCAACAAAGGCCTTTGAACATCTTAAAGAGGCAATGTGCCAAGCACCGGTCTTAGCTACACCGGACTTCACAAAAACCTTTATTGTGGAATGTGATGCTTCAGGAAATGGAATT
The DNA here is from genome assembly GCA_031772625.1 of Pinus tabuliformis. Taxonomy (NCBI): domain Eukaryota; kingdom Viridiplantae; phylum Streptophyta; class Pinopsida; order Pinales; family Pinaceae; genus Pinus; species Pinus tabuliformis. The sequence goes on along the minus strand of CM062805.1, from coordinate 983,626,349 downwards.
GGTGCTGTTCTAATGCAAGATGAAAGACCCATTGCTTTTGAAAGTCGTCCAATCAAGGGAAAGTTTTTAAGCAAAGCTATTTATGAGAAGGAAATGTTGGCAATACTCCATGCACTTAAGAAATGGCGACCCTACCTAATGGGAAGACACTTCAAGGTAAAAACGGATCATGATAGCCTTAAATACTTTTTAGAACAAAGATTATCCTCTGAAGAGCAACAAAAGTGGGTCACAAAGATGTTGGGTTATGACTTTGAAATCATCTACAAAAAAGGGAAGCAAAATGTGGTGGCAGATGCACTCTCAAGAAAGGATGAGGATGTGGAAGCATTGTTGTGTGCCATTTCTATTATCCAACCAGATTGGATAAACGAAGCAAGGAGGAATGGAAGAATGACGAAGAAGTGTGGGCACTTATTCGAAAGCTACAACAAGATTCCAGTACTTCTGATACATTTAGCTGGCAAAATGATTCGTTATGGTACAAAGATCGCTTATACCTCTGTAAGAATTCCCAGCTAAAACAAAAGATTCTTATGGAATTGCACACTTCTCCCTTAGGAGGGCACTCAGGATTTTTAAAAACTTACCACAGGGTTAAGAAGGAATTTTTTTGGGATGGCCTTAAATCAGATATTCAAAAGTTTGTGGCGGAATGTTTGGTTTGCCAACAAAATAAAGTTGAAACAATTAAGACACCGGGTCTATTACAACCTTTATCCATTCCAAGCCAACGTTGGGAGGAGGTTTCAATGGATTTTATCACAGGTTTACCCAAGTCTGAGGGAAAGAGTGTCATCATGGTGGTAGTTGACAGACTTACCAAGTATGCACACTTTTGTGCATTATCACATCCATTTAAAGCCAGTACAGTTTCTACTGCATTTATGGAAACAGTTCAAAAGCTACATGGAAACCCAAAGATTATTGTAAGTGACAGAGATCCCATTTTCACTGGAAATTTTTGGACAGAATTATTTTCTTGTCTTGGTACTCAGTTAGCTCATAGCTCATCTTATCATCCTCAATCTGATGGGCAAACTGAGATAGTAAACAAATGTTTGGAAGGATATCTTCGTTGCTTTGTATCTGATAAACAGACACAATGGGTCAAATGGTTGCCTCTGGCTGAATGGTGGTATAACACTTCCTTCCATACAGCAACAAAAATGACCCCATTTATGGCACTTTATGGGTATCAACCACCATCCATCACATCATATTTAAGAGAAAATTCTAAGGTTCAGGCAGTGGAACATCACATCGAACATCAACAACAAGTCCTCCAACTCTTAAAGGATAACCTCGTGTTGGCACAAAATAGAATGAAACAACAGGCAGATCAACATCGCAGTGAAAGAAGTTTTGATGTAGGTGATTGGGTATTCCTACGGCTACAACCATATAAGCAAATGTCCCTAAAGCAAGCTAAGAAGGATAATAAATTATCACCAAAGTATTATGGTCCGTACAAGGTGTTGGAAAAGATTGGTACTATGGCATACAAATTGGAGCTTCCTGCAGCTTCTCGATTGCACCCAGTTTTCCATGTTTCATGTTTAAAGAAGGTTATAGGCGACAAGCTCCCAGTTCAAACAATATTGCCAGAACTTGACGAGGAAGGAAAAATTATATTGGAACCGGAAGCAGTCACAGAAACAAGAACTCGACAGCTACGAAATCGATCAATTTCAGAGTATCTTATCAAGTGGAAGAACTTATCCGCTGAAGATTCCACATGGGAGGATGAGAATTTTATGCAGAAGTATCCAGAACTACTCAAGCGTTGAGGACAACACTTTTTTGAAGGAGAGGGGCATGTTGGGTCCCTATAATACTAGTGATTACCCCATTACTATTGTAGTTATACCCCTTATTTATATTGTTGTGCCCCTATTACCCCCATATTGTTATTTCTGTGCCCCATAGAATCCCTCTATTGTTATTTTTGTGGCTTTATATTATTATTGTTAGGTCGGCTGGATTATATTGTGACTCCTTAGACTCCTATATATAGAAAGGAGGTTTTTTCATTTGTATCATCCAAGAATTGTTCATTTATGTAATGTAAAGGAGGTTGCCCCCTCGAAGAGGCTGAATTCTAAGGCGTTGATCTATCTTTTCTATCTTTTCTTGAGCTGGTTTCATAACAGTTTTCTCTTTACAAAACTTCGAAAAGCTTGTGTTTAAAAGTTTGGATTTTCATTTTCAAAAAGAAAACAAAATTGGTTGTTCTTGACTTATTTGTGATTCTGCATAAATTGGTCCTTAGCTTACATCTAACTAAGTAAAACATCCTTACAAAAGACATTTAGTAGGCTTTGACTTCAAATAGGTTTTTATAATTTATAGATTTCAAAGTTAGTCATTTTTATAGTTTTGAGTGTTTTATAAAAAATATAAAAATCTCTTTTGAAAAAAACAGTTTGTTTTTGTAGTGATTGAGTGCTTTGAAACGAAAAGGGAAATTTTTGTGAAATAACTAGTTGTCTCGTTTTGAGTGCATTGGAAAAGGACAAAAGCTCTTCTTTTAATTTGTTTGATTGAGAAAGATTTGTGTTTACAAAGTATTTGCATTCTCAAACTCTTTCTTAGTTAGAAGTTCATCCAAGAGAAAAAGATTGTTTAAATCATCTTAGGTGCATTTTTAGTGATTTTGAGTTGAGTCTTCATACCATGAGTTTCATCTCCGCACCTTTTGACTTAAACAAAAACCAATAAAAAATAACGCTTAAAGTAAAATTCATCTAGTAACATTTTTATTTCTAGGGCTCTGATACACAAACTTAGCTTAGGCTAGTGTCTTGGAGTAGGAGAGTAATTAACTCTCCAAGATAGTAAAAACAAACAAGTAGTTGTATCTTGTGGTATGGAAGAAATCCAATTGTTGCATTTATGCTCTGGGAAAGCTCCTCTTAAAGGAGAAGCACGAGATCGTGTCTGAACCAGTGTGGGAATCAATCATTCCTCATTGGGAACGACGTCAGATATTCACGTATTAAAAATGGTAAACCTCAGATTAACCATTGTCGAGGAGCCTGGGGTCACTTGTTGGTAAACCTTGGATTATGTCAAGGAGCCTTCAAGGGGATTGAACTTGCTACTCTGCCCTTGCGTGCGTATCAGATCGTAGACTGTTCCCCTAGGTATATTTGTTTTAGTTGGTAACCTTAGTGGCAATATTCTTTAGGACTCTTCCTGAGGTGACAGTAGTGGGAAGATCCCACTGTACCTGGAGCAGACGTCGGCTAGACTCACTTGGATTTTCTGGGGGGTTCTCTTCACTCGAGACAGTTAAGTGGAGGAACTTGTGCCAGTCTATTCATTAAGCAGGTTGCCGCGGTAACTGTTCCAACCACCATTTCTGTATTGAACTTTGCGACGTTGGATTTCATCACCAACTAGTGTTTTCAGTATGGAAAGTTACTGTTTGTGTGTGTTTGATCTCCTAGATTCTTTAGGCGTGTGATTCAAATTTGTTTGGTTCTTTAGAGACTTTAGGTGGTTTTCATTGAGATTTTACTTTATTTGCGTGTGAAGTAGTTAAAAGTCTTTAACTATGATTGAATTACCAAGGCAGTCCCGTAGACTTCGGGGCCAATCTCCTAAGTTTGTAAACGTGGCTGAGTTACTGAGGAAGTCCCGTAGACTTCGGGGCCAACCTCTTGAAGAAGTACCAAGCCAGCTTGAAGGCTTGAAAGTCCTCGTAACTCCTAGAGACAGTAGAGTTGGGTCACCTGAAGAAGGAGAATCTTCTTTGATTGTACATCCTGATTTCCAACCGTTAGTGGCAGATTATAATCCACAGTCAGTGTCTATTTCCAAAGTTACTAGTAGCTTTTCATCTACTAGTGATATAGGTGAGGAACCTGAAATATCTGAGCCTAAAAGTGAATTTGCTGCTACTCCGACATCGGGGTTTGTTTCTCCAACTTCTAGTGGTCCTGGTTCACCCAGGGTAGAAAGATTAATCACCCAAGATCTTCCTTCTGGACTTATTGATATTAAAGAACTTGCTCCGGAAGAAGAAGTAGGCATCCCTATCCCTGAAAATCAACCTGTTATTGAGCTAAGGGAGCGTGAATCAATTTTTTACAGTCCACCTAGGAGCAGTTCTTGGTATCTTTCTTTGACTAATTTCTTAGAAAACTCAGGGTTAAGTTTTTCACCACCTCGCGCTCCTTATCACCCAACACCTAGAGGTTATTATACGCCCGTAAATATGTCAGGACAGTCATCCATGTTTACTCAATCACCTGAATCCTTTTTGTACAGCGGTCCTTCTGTTCCCTCCGGGTATAAGTCATTTTCTGGTACTTTTTCGGGAGCATCTCCTCAACCCATTGAGCAAGGGTTATTAACTGGAAGCAATGGTACTAAGGCGTTGAGCGTAGAAGACATTCTGATGATGTCAGGTTCTATTCCTAATACTCAACCTCAAGGTGGCCAGTTACCGCCTGGGGGGCAGCCTCAATTAACGCCTGGGGGGCAACCTCAAGGTACACAATTTGCATCTGGGGGGCAACCTCAAGGACAGTACATACCTACGGGACAGTACGTTCCTCAAGGTCAACCCCAATATTAATTTATACTTCAAGGTCAACCCCAATATTAATTTATACTTCAAGGTCAACCCTAGTATCAGTACGTGCCTCAAGGGTATCAACCCCAAGGTCAGTACTCGAACCAAGGTTTCCAACCACCTTCCGGTCAAACATATGTTCAAGGAACGGGAAATGTACCTTTCAATTATCAATTCTACCCTCAACTTGGTTATGGTCCTCAGTATTCTCAACCTGTTATGGGTCAGTACCCCGGAATGAATATAGTGTGGGATCCATCGCAAACCCAACAGGTGTTGTAGCCAAATGTACAGTTGTCATCTCAAACTGGACAACCCTTAGTTTCTGGTTCACCCCAGCAACCAGTCCAGTCTAACATTCAAACTTTTGTACCTTCGGTAGTTTCTCAGCCTGGGCCTAGTACACCTCGTACTCCGCTTCAAACGACTGCTACAACTGCCGCAACATCTGTTCAATCTACCCCACCTACTTCTGGAGTATCGACAACTCCTGTTTCTACTGTTCCTGTATCTAATCCTCAGACATCTTTACCACCGTCTGGATCTACGATTCAAACTTCGGTTCAAATGCCTGTAGGACAACCTGGTTCAAGTACGGTTGTCACAAGTCAACCACAATTTACTTATCAACTGTACCAGGGACATCACCAATTCGGTCCTGTTGTGTAGCAACCAGTCTATCAATATCAATCGTATCCTGGGTACACTTATCAACAACCCCAGTACGGTCCGGTTAATCCTGGTTTTCTGGGAGGATACAATATCCCGAATGCAATTCCTATTCCTAGTTATCCTGGATATCCTCCTCCTGGGGCTGGTCTCATGACCCAGAGTTTTAGGGATCCTAATCGGTAGTTACCATTTATCGCAACTTTGGACTTGCTTGACTTGTCGCGCCTAATGAACGATCCCATTAATTATCTTCCGTTTTGGCCGCCAATGCCAAATAAGTTGCCCAGTGACATTCCCAAGTTCGAAGGTAAATCAGGAGAGACTCGTCGAACCATGTGATGACTTACCACCTCTGGTGTGCGTCTAACTCCATTTCAGATGATTCAATCCGTCTTAGACTTTTCCAGCGCACTCTAATTGGTCTCGCAGCCAAGTGGTACATTGAGTTACCGCAAGGCACTTTTTATAATTTTAGTTAGTTAGATACCTCGTTTTTAACTCATTTTCAGTTGCCAATCCAATATGAAAATGGCACGGAATTGTTAACTTCGTTAAAACAATCGACGTCAACTTATATTTCAGATCATATTCATAAGTAGAGACGTCGACAGCGTTTAGTGAAGGTATTTATTCCGGATCAGATCTTGGCCGAGTGGTTTGTAAAATCTTTGTTGCCAAAGATCACTGAAGATGTAGCTAAAGCCAGAGTTGTTACTGAGGAGCAAGTAATTGCTCAAGCACAGTACCTTGACTTGGTTTATACTCAGTCAGGTACGTTACACGAGAAAATCCCCGATCTTCCCAAGCAAAATCAAATCGCTGCAGCTCCTTCGAGATCTCATGCCACCGATGGTATGATTAGTATGGTTAACACTAAGAGTAAGAAGAAATCTTCCAAGAATTCTTCTCCTATTATAACCTTGCCTGATTCCCCAACAGGAGATTCTTCTGCAGAGATTTCCACCGATATTCACGTTGTAGAGTCATCTACAGCCAAATCAAAATCCGGTGGGAAGAAGAAAGGAAAGAGGAAGAATAAAACAGACAAAAGTTCAAAGGAGAAACCTGAAAAGGTGGAATCCAATGATGAAAAACACAAACCTCGTTATCCTTGTCTCATTTGTGACGATGAACATTTTACAAGAGACTGCCCTCATCGTGCAGAGGTTGCGAAGATTGTCAAGGATTCCCAAACTCCTGCTGTTTTGAAGGATCCTTTTCTGGCTCAAGACAGTAAGATGATAGGTTCATCCTTGAGTGCCAATGAAGAACCCATACTGATGATGTCCCATGTTAGGATTGCGACTCGATCACAAGATTATGGTAGTAAAAGTCCTGTTGATGGTAAAGAAGCATAATCTTCTCATTCTAATCCATTAACCTCAGCTCCCGGTTCCGATCCACTACAGATCAAGAAACCTAATCCAGACTTGGTAATCAAACCGCCCGCCAAGGGTATACTTCGAAAGTGTACTTTCAATCCACATGCGAGAGCAGCGCAGAATTATACATTGTTGAGGATTTAGCTATTTCACCCTCAGCAATGTCGGCTTTGGAAGTGCTGCAATCATTTCCAGCACGACATAAATTACTTCTATCGGCTATAGGAGTTGTTGACGTTTAGGACTCAAACCTAATAATTTTCGATCTAGAAAATAGTACACCATGTTTACCTCATCAAATGGCTTTCCAGATTCTAGTGATAGTAAAAAAACAGGCCTATTCATTGGACTGTAATTGATGAGGGAGCCTCAACGTGTATTATGTCGATACAGTGTTGGAGATCACTTGGTTCTCCTTCGCTAAATCAATCCCCGACGATTCTAAAGGCCTTTGATGATCGTGGGTTTCATCCTTTTGGCATTCTATAGGAGTTGCCTATAGGGGTTGAAGGAAAAACCGTTAGTCTAGATGTGGAGGTGGTTGATGCCCCTCTAGATTACAACCTTCTCTTGGGTCAAAGTTGGTCTTACGCTATGACAGCGGTCGTCTCATCGGTCTTTCGAGTAATAAAGTTTCCACATAATGGGAAGATCGTAATAATAGACCAGCTGGCTTACTTTTCATCCGACCTAGCCTCTTCTGAGAGTATTCAGCATGTCGGTAAAACGACTATCCCATATAAGGATGTTGGAGTAGGACTAGTTAAAGATGTCGGTTTACTGGGAACTTTTCCTTTTCCTCCAATCAACGCATCATCTTCATTTGCAACTATTCATATGATCACATCAGACACCATTGTTTATGATGATCCTTGGATCATTCATTCTGAATCTGAGATAGACTCATTTGGTAACACCATGCCTTTGAGTCCATATGAAATTGCCTATGAAGTCGTGCAGTCGTTTGCCGACCCATCTTCAATCGAAAATGACTTCATGAATGTGGTCCGTGAGGAGTCACTTTTCACATCAAGCTCGGATTTAATCACGTTTTCTGAACTTGTTCACTCTGATGAGCAAATTCGTGAAATCCTATGTGTAGATGATTTACCATGGGAAGATCTCCATCACAGATCTTCGTTTTTACCTGAGGATGATCGTTTTGAAAATGATTTCTCATCAATTTTTACAACTGAATATGTCAAGGAATCTTAGAATCCAATGAAACATCCTGATTCAGAGTTAAATTTTGGAAACATCTCTCGAACTATTCCTATTGAAATTTCGGTTAAGCCAGGAATTGTTGAGAACATTCATATAGGTGCCTCGTGTACAGATGACGGAATTCAACTATATAAGGCCCTATTTCAAGAATTCCGCAACGTGTTTGCCTGGTCCTATGAGGAAATGCCAGGAATTGATCTCGCGATTGTTTTCCATGAGATCAAGACTTACCCGGATGCTAAACCAGTCCGGCAACGTTTGCATCAGATTCACCCACAAAAATTTGTTGCAATTAAAGCAGAAGTTGAAAAATTATTGAAAGCAGGTTTCATTTATCCAATCCCGTTAACGGATTGGGTATCGAATATTGTTCCGGTTAACAAAAAACAGGGAACAATAAGAATATGCATCGACTATAGGGACATTAATCGAGCCTGTGCAAAGGACAATTACCCAACTCCCTATATCGATCAAATCATTGATGATTGTGCCGGCAGCGAAATATTCTCCTTCATGGATGGTTTTTCCGGATACAATCAAATCAATATTCTACCTGTCGATCAACCAAAAACGGCTTTCATTTTTCCATGGGGGACATTTGCTTATTGCAAGTTACCTTTTGGGCTTAAGAATGCTGGAGCAACTTTTCAAAGGGCGATGTCTTATGCGTTTCATGACATCAAGCACATTGTGCAACTGTATCTCGATGATTTGCCTGCTCATTCATTACATCGAGCTGATCACCTCGTCCATTTACGAGCAATATTTATGAGGTGTAGGCATTATCGGATTCGGTTGAACCCACACAAATGTGTCTTTTGTATAGAAACGGGTCGATTGGTGGGGTTTGTAGTTTCGAAAGCTGGCATTCGCGTTGATCCCTTGAAGGTCGAAGCTATCGTCAAATTGCCTCCTCCTTCGAGTCTTCGCCAACTCCAAAGTTTGCAAGGGAAAGAAAACTTTTTACGACGATTCATTCCTAACTAAGCCGAGGTTACAAAGGGTTTTACCCGGTTGTTGAAGAAAAATACTCCATTCTATTGGGATGAGATAGCTCAGAAATCTTTTGATGCACTCAAACACGCGTTGACCCATGCACCATTGTTGCATCCTCCCAACTACAACCAGGATTACTTCTTGTATCTCGCTGCCTCTCATTCCACCATTGGAATGGTCTTAGTTCAGGAAGATGAATTCGGAACTGAACATGTGATATATTACCTTAGTCGAACTTTAAATCCAACTGAGCTAAAGTACTCACATGTGGAGAAATTGGCATTGGCAGTCGTTCAAGCTGTCCAACGTTTTCGTCACTACATTTTAATACGTAAAACTACAGTAATTTCGGATTGCAACCCTATGATCTACATTTTGACCAAGAAATTGCTAGAGGGCAAGTACTCTAAATGGATCGTTATCCTGCAGGAGTTCGACTTGGAATTTGAGAAATCTAAGTCTAAGAAATCTTTAGTTTTTGCGAAGTAATGTGTGACTTCCCGCGTGCTGACACGGAAACTGTGGCAGAGGAGCCCATTGTGGATGAATCCTTGTTTCTAATAAGCACTTTAGATCTGTGGTATGGGGATATCATCGTTTATCTCCAAACCCAATCCTTTCGGCCAGAAATTTCAAGGTCAGAACGTCGAAAAATTCGATTCCAGTCCCAACAATTCAGGATTATTGGAGATACTCTTTATCGCCGTGGGGCGGACTCTATTTTTCAGCGTTGCTTAACTCAGGAGGAAGTTGAAAGGGTTCTAAATGACTATCACTCTGGAGCGTGTGGCGGTCATATGTATGGGTTTGCCACAGCCCAAAAGATATTGCTTGCTGGCTATTTCTGGCCGTCTTTATTTAAAGATTGTATTACGGCGGTTCGAAAATGCCACAACTGCCAAATTTTTGATCGTAAGATGCGCGCTCCACCTGCTCCTCTCCACCCTATAATTTCCTTTGGTCCTTTTGCCAAATGGGGTATCGATTTTATTACATGTAACCCTCACTCGGCCGGGGGGCATGCGTATATCATCCTTGCGGTAGATTATTTTACTAAGTGGGCCGAGGTGATGCCTACATTTGAGGCAGACGGCAAGAAAGCTGCAATTTTCGTTTTCAATCATATAATTGTTAGGTTTGGTGTCCCACAAGTGATAATCACTGATCATGGGCGCCATTTTCGAAACGTTATGATGACCAAACTTACAGGCCAGCTTGGTTTACGTCACGATAGTTCAACCCCTTATTATCCACAAGCGAATGGTCTGGTTGAATCCATCAACAAAGTTTTAATTATCATGATCCGATGAATCATTGGGATTGATCAGTCGAATTGGCACAACATGCTATTTTCAGCGCTTTGGGCATATCGAACTTCAGTAAAAACATCAACAGGATTCACTCCTTTCCAACTAGTCTATGGTTTGGAAGCTGTGTTACCCATTGAATGCGAAATCCTGTCACTGCAAATGGCCATCGAGTTACTTCCAGCCACTTCCGAAGAGGAAAAGCGTTTGTTATACTTGGCTCAATTAGATGAGAATCGACGCGATGTTGCATTAGCGATTGAGACTCACGCAAAACGCATGAAATCTCAGTATGATCGAAATGTGACCCCTCGAAAATTTTCGGAAGGAGATCTAGTCTTAGTTTACGATCAAGCAAATGATAAATTAGGCGCTGGAAAATTCGTTCCTATGTGGCATGGTCCCTATGTTGTCAAGCGAAAGCTAGCCAAAGGGGCCTATGAATTGGTAGACTTTGACGGGGACTCTTTGGGTAAACCCAGAAATGGTCTTTACTTGAAGAGGTATTATGCTTAAAGGATGGGTATGGAGATTTTTAGTTAGGATAGTTTTTCTTTCTAGCTGGTGTGTTTTAGTTTAAACAGTGTGCTTAGCTTAGAGAGTGTTTTTTCGTCATTAATCCTGCTTATCTTGGTTTTACTCTTGATATTGCAGATGTCGATGCCTCTCCAAACATACATTGGTTTCGCTGATGGTGCTTGTCGTAATACACGGAACATCTCTTCCGCAGCTTGGGTTATCTATTCGCCCTCTGACGAGTTAGTATCTATGCATGGGGTAAGCCTCGGTCAAACAACGAACAACATTGTCGAGTATAGTGCAGTGATTGAGTTATTATCTGAATCTATTTCATTTGGGATTCGGAGTTTGATAGTGAGGTTAGATTCTGAACTCGTTGTATTACAGCTTAATAGAGTATATGCCATTAGAAATCCAGTTTTATTAAGATTATTTTTGAGAGTGCGCTCTTGGAACGTGAATTTGATTATATTGAATATCAGCATATTCCAAGATCTTTAAATACATTAGCAGATGCAATTGCTTCTCAAATGTTAAATAGACATTTGCAATAATCATACATGTAAATCTAAAACCATTCCATAACATGATTTACAAGATAAGCCGGTAATAATGATATATATATAGGAGTGTGTCAAAAAATACATCGTCCTCGATCATAGGTTGAAAAACACCTTATGATCGGCAAAAATGATAAGTATAAAAAACAAAAATGTCACATGTGCCCACAATAGGCGATCATCCTATCACTGGTGATGATCTCTATAAGAAACCACTGCACGGGCCACCTTGCAAAGGAACCTCCTAAAAGGTCCCAGGACTCCAATCACATAGCGCTAAAGTCGACGGGGAATGTCATCTATAGTGGTCTCCGGAATATCTCCTGTCAAGTGCTCGAGATAACCCTCCAACTCGGCCAAAACCTCTGTTGATTCGTCCTGTGGGGCTAGCGCGGGTGCAACTGGTTGCTTCCTCTCGTAAGGCCAGAGAGCGGCTGGTCGCTGTGGACCCACATCTTCATTTGAAATTTTTTACTATCAGTTTTGAGACGATGAAAAAATAACAAAAAATTAAAATAGAAAAAATGTTGAAAAGGATTTTACCTGACTCATCCCATTGCTCTCCTGGTGGAAGAACCATGTCTGGGTCACCACGAAAATCTATCCCAGCGTAAGGGAAGTCCTGAATAGAAAAGACCTGGTTTTCTAGCCATTGGAAATACTTAGGTTTGAATCGAGCAACCTCTGTCCCCTCGTCCGGGTGATGGGCCATAACTGCGACCCATCGCATCAGTTTGGGCTCTCGAGGAAGCCTAGCTCCAACAGTAAGGTGCTGCGGGATCAGCATAGGAACCCTCTCCAGGCCAAAACTCACAACCAAAGCCCCATAACCAAAGTTCTTTAGTCGTCCGTTCTTTGCCCTGGTCAGTTGGCCTTTCACATTGGCCAACACAGCATCGCACCAGTTGAAGATGGTGCCTCGAAAGCAATCAAATGCCATACGCATCTGGGATCTGGTGGCAATATGTAATGCGGTAGCCCCGCAAAGTCTGGTGACAGTGAACGCAATCACCATGAGCTCAGGACGGGATATGGTCTTTATGTCTATCCCTTTGTCTCTGGCCTGGCTGTTGTAGTACTCTAGCCTGAGGCTATCGACAGACTGGCCACCTGCCCTAGCCCCAAACAGAGTCAAGTCTTCACCTCTCTAAGGCAAACCAGTCAAGAAATATATGTCCGCTAGCTCAATTTCAAGCTGGTGGCCGCCAATGAAGAAGCACTGGTCCTGTATGCTCCATATGTCAACCATCCACTGTAAGAAATCCACCTGAGCCCTCATGCCAGGAATGGCCCAGAATTTGTACAAGCCGCATGCCTTCAAAGCATCAAGTGAAGGCTGATGATTCCATGTGGCGGCATCCACGTCCTCATGCTCTCGTTCACGCCAATCTAGCATGATGTACTCTCTGCATCAAGCACAAGGATAAATTAAATTGCTAGAAATTATTTTGATTGGTCCATTTTTGAGAATTTTTGGGTTAAAAACCCTTGCGATGGGGACCGCACCCTCCGGGTTAGACACAGTGCGTGGGACTGCACTTTGTCTACATGGAAGGTGCGGACCCCGAGCTTTTTCCCAATGGAAAAAAAGTCGGGGTCCGCAGGCCAGCAGTGGTAAACCTGCGGGCCACCGCGCGCGGGTTTTATGCCTAAAAACCCTCCCAAAAATGAAAATAAATGACTAAAACAAAAAACGAAATGGTTAAAAATGAAGAGTAGGATAATGTGGATTACCTGGAGAAGACGGCATTCGATTCCGATGGTTGGATTTTCCGCAATCTTCACGGGAAGTTTTCTGAGCAAAAGCACTATTTTCTCACCCAAACTCAAATGGTAAAAATGAATTGACAAAGGCCCTTTTTATAAGTTTTTTGAGTAAATAAATTGCAAATTTGTTTATGTTTCACTTTGAAAAGGTATTTTTTTGTGACATTTTTATCTATTTCAAACAGGTATGAGTAATGTTTGTGTTTTTGTGGAGGATAATGGATTATTCAGGTGAACTCTATCATTTTCGTCGGAAAAACATTTAGATTCACCTTTAAGCTCTTTTCTGACTCCTGAAACATGAAAAGATTTTCGAGTGTTTCTTTTAAACTCGTTAAAACGGAATTAAAAGACGATCCACTCACAGCTCTTTTCTGACCATAAAAACATGAAAAGATTGCCGGATTTTTGTCGTTTCGAATTTGATATTGGTTATAAAACGACGTGTCGTTGATCGTTTTTTTACTTTTTCGGATCAAAGGCACTAATGACAAAAATTACTCCTTGGTCGTAAAAGATCAAGCAGTTCTCTCAAGCATTATTTTATACTTTTTCGGGCTTGGGAGACACAAATTTACGAACACAGTCAACCCTGAAGTCTTCTTAAGTTTTTTCAGTCTCTCTAAAATTGAAAAACGCCAAGTTTCTCCTATACTGGACTCGTTAAAATTTCACAGTAAAGGACCTGTTCAATTACAAACAGGAACGAACCACTCCTTCTTAGGGTTCGAATTTAAACTAAGTTGGACTCATCTGAAGGATGAGCTTATAATCAAGAAAATGTTATCCTCCTCAAGCTTGTTAAAAATAAAGAGGTACTTGCCAGAAATGGTGGGGGAAAAGAGAGAAAAACGAATCTGTTTGTCATACTTTGTAACCACTCTTGAACACGACACTTTTATTCACCTGGGTTGGGAAATCCTTTGCCTAACAGTTGATCAAACCACATTGAAAGTCTTCAGCCGGTTTCTGGGTATTAACTTTGGGTCAATTGTCACCAAACCATATGTCGTGTCGTTATGTGTTCAAGAGGTCACTGCCAATAAGCCATTCATCTGCAAAATATATATCATCCATCTTGACCATCCCTGAGTCAGTCCTTGCAACTAAATTTCTTCAACTTGATCTATGATTTCGTGTTGTGGGCTTGCCTACGACGGATCACTTTCTATCGACATCAGCTCATTATCTAGAAAGATGATCTAGAAATCATCATTACCTTGAGATCTGCATGCCTCAATGGCAGGTTTCTCGCGTTTGACGACAGTTTACATCATTAACTTTCGATCAAAGGATTCCATGACATGTTCGACATCAACACATTTATTCGCATCTCATGGATTGTACTGAGTACTTTGAGAGCCATTGACATCACTGGTGGTTTCTCTCACACTTGTTAACAGTTTACATCATTGACTGGTAATCAAGTGGTTTCTACCATGTTCGACATAAACACATTCATTCGCATGGATAGAATCGTACTATTTCGGGAAGTAGAAATGAAGACCTTGGATCTAGTTTCCACAATCCAGGCTGCGAGGAATTTTGTATTCATTATATAATGGACTATTCATAAATAGATGGTTGCGTCCATACTGTGTCCACCTGAGTTTATACTTGTGATGTTTTACAAGATCATTCCTATATCAGAGTAGTAGTTAGTTTTTCTAGTCAGTTTTGATCTGAGTATAGGAATGCCTACCTCAGCGATGATATGATCTCATATATATATATCTTGCATTGAATGTTTTTACAGGTTCCAACCGGGCTCTCCACAAGATGATCCTCGAAATGATAAAGTACTTCACTCTTCCTAAGTGATAAATGAAATCCTTATCTACTACAGACTTCGCACTTTAGGGGGCAATCTGTTACACAAAAATATCGTCACCATGATTATTTCCAGTCAGTATGGGTCTATCATCACTTGTACTGTCCTCCTAAGCAAGTCTCAGACCTCAGCTCTTCAAGTCAAGCTTTGGAAATGAGAGAAAGACATTAAAAATCAATGTAACTCTGGTTCCGCACTTTCTCTCACTGTCACCTACGGTCCCGCACCTTCTGTGTACAAAAACTACGGACCTGCCCGCTCTGTCCCTAATGGTGTAGGTGCGGACCCCTGTGAAAGTCAAAAGGCGCAAGTTTTATCTTAAAAAACTCACTTTGGGTTAATTCTAGAGGTTTCTAGAAAGAATTTTGACGTGGATTGTTCGCTCTGAGGTGGTTCATGCATCCCAAAAGAGAAGGAGCTAATCCCTTGATGAGAGGAGTTATCCCTTTGAAGGAGGGCTTTATCCCTTTGAAGGAGGACCTAGTAACCTCCCTCCATTGCACTATAAATACAGGCATTGGGCTGGTTGCTAAGGAGGTTAGAAGCTGAACATTTTTTAGGGTAAATGCTAGTGAAATCAAGACTTCCTAGTTGAGCTTAAGAGGAGAGATCACATACCTTTTTTGGCTTCATTGGGGAGTGAGTGAAACTTGTCAAAGTAGAGGAGACTTCTTGCTGGACCTTGGGAGGAGCTTGTATAGCGTCAAGGCAAAGGTTGTAAAGTTCTTCTTCTTTTGAATTAATACAATCAAACTCATTTTTCTCAACAAGTATCTTATGTTATTTGTTTCACGGACTCCTTGACTTTCATGTTAAATATGTTTTATGATTTTGGCTTTTCAGGTGCTATTTAATTTGTTTGCCTTGTTTGTGTTTGCAGATTCACGACAAAGGAGCTCATTTGGATCGAAGGAGCGAGGGCATCCACAAGCTTGCGTTGGACCTAAGGTAGGCCCTAAAAACACTTGTTTGCCATTGTTTATTAAAGCATATTTAGAGAAAGATAGTGTCTGGTTGGTTTGCTTGTCATTAGGTCTTCTTTAGATTCTAGGAAGGTCTATCTTGTCTGCAATATCGACTTATTCCGTGTGACACTATTGAAAAGGCTTGGCCCCTTCTTGGATTGGTATCACATGTTGGATTATTCGCATGTCATATGTCTTAATATCATCGTACGTCCACACAAAAACATCACGATACTTCTTGAAGAGGCGGATAAAATCTTGTTGCTCTTGTGGTGTACAACAAGTACCGAGATTCACATACTTCAGATCTTTTTTTATTCCCAGATTGATCTGCTCATGTGACAATGTAGAGCTATGGGTCTTAGCGTTCATAGGTCCCTGAAAATGATTCTGTAGGTCATACATATTTTCCAGTGATACCACACCCTTGGGGATGAGGTTTCCTTTGCTTGTACTAGCTTCGTCCTGCAGAGACTATTCATGCTCATCCTCGTCTATCATTGCATCCTTGAATACGTCAGCGTTGGCCATAAAATGCAGTATTTGTTGATCATCATCAAAAACGCAAAAATTAGTGATGTTTTATGGGACGGATGGTTTGTACAAAATTTCAATAGTAAATTTGTCCCTTAACAATAACATCCTAGCAGTTGCATTTTCCAAGGCATCCATAGTTGCATTATGCACTCTTAGCACTAAAATAATATTGAAATCTTGGAAATGAGAAATGAGTCACCATACCTCTTGTTGATAACTCTTAAGATGAGGTGACACAATGTGTATAGTGTTATGTACCTGATTCACCACGATTTTGGAGTCACCTACCACTTTCAAGACAACAACATTGAGGCTAATGGCTTTTTGTAAGCCCAAGACGAGTGCTTCATACTTTGTGTTATTGTTCGTTCACTCGAATTGCAGGAGACTAGAGATTAAATGTTTTGTCTATAGTGGGTCTACTAAAACACAACCAGATCCAGAACCCTCCTATGTTTTGGATCTGTCGAAGTACATGGTCCACATATCATCTGTACAAGGACCACTTACCACACTAGTAGTACTGCTACTACTAGTTCTACTACTTACTGTACAAGTTTCATTTCTACCAGTTGAACATGGAAGGAGGTCCAACTGTGTGTGTAGTGGGACAGGGGATGGCTCTGCAAGATAGCACCCCAATTGTGTCTCTAGAAAACAATTGTCGACAACATGTTTCGTGAAATCCAACATCTCATTATGTCCATTCAAGGGGGTCATGTTGTGCTTCATGTATCTCTTTGACAGTACTCGGATCTGGTTGTTCTTTCCCTTATACAGAATCCATAAATGTGTCCAATCAATGGCAAAGTATCCTTGCAACTTTCTTGACTAGTCTCTACTCAATAATACCATGTATGCTTCTGGGATGTCCACAATTACAATATTGATGCATTGATGAATTCATTCATCAGAATATAGTCAAATGATCACATCCCTGAGTTCACCAATTTATGGAACACAATTTATGTCTAGTTGGATAATTATTGCATCTGTCTTACTCCATTGAGCATTGATTTTCTTGGCCATGGAGAGTGGAATGAAATTAACCGATGCACCAGAATCACCTAAGAAGTTGTGAACATTGAAGTTAAAGATTTCAAATGACAACAAGAATGGTGGGAAGAGTGATTTTTCTTCCTCCATGCGGAGCACATATGTGAGAGTGTTAGGAGACTTACTAGATCCCTTGTTTGAAGAGGTGGCATCACTAGTAGAGGTTTTCCCAAGTGCTCATAGAAGAATGTCCCGTTGGTTTGTGTATTTTGTAATTTCAAACAGAGATATAATTTCATGAGCCTTGTTCATGTCTTTAACAATGTTGTACTCGATTTCAGGAAGACTCACTGAGGTGTCCAGGGGTGGGACCGAATTCATGGTTTCCAGTGGGATGGTTCTATCTTCTTTTCTTTTGGAAACAATTTTTGTTGAAGCTATCTTCCCGAACTTGCTCTGAGTGTTCTGTGTTGAGTCAACAGAAGGACCCATTTTCCTTAACAAATTTTCTCTGAATTTTTGCTTTGGTTCTTCAATCACAGTGGTGTCCCCTTGACTTCTCAAGTTGTATCGGTTATTTTTCTTTTGGGTCAGAAAGTCACTTGGAGGCTCCTTATCGGTGGTGGTCTTCTAGGCTGTGAGAGCATACTGATACATGTTTACTACATGCCCAGTGCTTGGAGATTCATCGGTTGTAGTAGCTTCTTCTTCTTCATCAGGCTTTGGTTGTTCATCAACCATGACCTTGTCATACAACTATGTAACAAGGCTACTCATTACATGGTTCCATTATAGGAATGTTTTTTTCGAATGATGTTCGTGGTGGAACGTGCAGTATGAGTCTATAGCGATTTTCTCAATGTTTAGAACCATATTGGAGCTCTACGCAGATTTGGTCAATTGGTTGTTGTTGTTGGAAGCTACATTCTTCTTTTGCGGGTACCTGGGGGGCCTTCTGCTCATAGTATTCTCGCTTGTCCTCTGTTTAAGTTCAGCCATTTCAGTGGACTAGGACTTTACGAGACGAGTAAGGTTCTCAATATCGCTCATTTTCTTTTCCTTGGCCTTGCTCACAAAATTCTGAGACCTCTTACCTCTGTCTTTGGAGTCCTTAATGGGTTCATCGTCTGTAATTACTCCAATAGTGTGCAGGTCCTTCTCTACGGAAATAGCCTCTTCATATTTTTCTGTTAAATTTGGTTTCACAGCTCGCTTGATGGACTACGCAATACTGGTTGGCAAGGCAGAAATGTAGTAGTCAATAGTGATGGATTCATGAGGTTTTGTGTCATCTGAGAACTTGTTCAAAATACGGTTGAACCTCTTATTAAAATATTTGACCTTTTATTTCTGCTCCATCCTGAGACTACCCAACTCCTTCAATAACATGTTAGGGGTCTTATCTTCAAAAAATTTCTCAAGAAATATCCTTTTGAATACCCTCAAATTCTTGATGGAGTTTGGAGGAAGCTTAATGTGGTACCATACAACTACTCTACCATCTGAGGTACATGGAAATAGTCTACATGCAACTTCATTGTAACGTACCTCAAGTTTCTCCAGATGTAGGTATAAAGTGTCTAAGTGATGTCCTGCCTTCACTATCCTGTCAGGGTCATATTTCATTAAGAGCTTCTCTGCATGCCTTGGCAACTTATGCAGGACACCTAGGAGTGTCAATGAGCCCTGAGTCATCCAATCTAGATTTTGGTCTGCCATGTTGTCTTCTTCATTGCCTTCCTTTTCCTATTCTGAGTCTAATGATTCCTCTTTTGAATTTGTTGGTTCCTCCTCTTCTTCTCCTCATCTTTTGTTTCCTTCCCCTCCACCTCCTCCACTGGAACCTGAAACCAAGAGTATGAGGTTGCCTTCTTCTTATCCTTGAAAGAGAGGAGGTTCTTCTTCTTTCTCCATGGCTTCTGCTAGCTCTTCAAGAGTCGCAAAGATCACTTCTTCCACAGATGTAACTACTACTCCTGTGGGGGTAGTCTTGTTCTTATTTTGAGAATATGGAAGCGCATACACTCCCAGAATCAGTCCAACAATTTTTACAAATTGACGGGTGATGGGACGGAGAGCTCGGATTTGATGGTACGGGATTTCACGTTCAGGCTTGGGAGGTGAGGAATTACCAACTTCAAAATTGCAGGTATAGGAGAGGGAGTGAATGTTACTACCTTAAACAGAAAATGGATGAGTGGGGTCGGTGGGACAATCAGCCATAAACTATTGGTGGCCCTCCTTCTAGCACCAGAAACGTTGATGGTGTTGGATCCACCAACATTCAGGGGATATTCCCGATATGTGGTCCCAATCAGACCTCACACCGTTTGGTGTAGGAATCACATCTAGTATGATGGCCTAGTTGCCAAATACTTAGAGATTTTCCTTGGCTCTAGCTTTCAAATTACGGGAATTTTGAGGTCTAAAATTGATCTCCTAAGAAAAATGTACAACCAAGATGATTATTTCAACCATGGGGGATGATTCACAATTTTTGGAGTAAAAAAGTAAAAAGATTAAAAAATAACAAAATAATAAAACTACTTTTTCAACTTATCTCCCTAATGTTTTACTCAAATTTCAAGTGGGAATACTTGTTGGATGAAAAAATTGATTCCTCATCCAAGGAGTGCCCATGTTGCATACTTTTGATGGACCCTGCTACATGAAAAATTAGAAATGCATGAAAAATCGTGATTGCAATCACGTTTTCAAGTATTTCTCATTTTTCGTGTAGTAGGGTCCATCAAAGTATGAAACATGGGTACTTCTTGGATGAGGAATTATATTTTTCATCCAACGAGTGTTTCCACCTAAAATTTGAGTCCACTATTATTTTATAATTTCCTTAGGAGGCCCATTTTAGACCTCAAAATTCCCCTAATGGCACAAGAGAGTGTTGCAATGGTACCTTCGAAAAGAAAGGTGAGTGTGTCTGGTGAGTGTGCAACGTGACTATGTCTAGGTTCTCATACTGCAAAAGGGAGGATAAAAGTGAGCCTCTAAGTGAGAGGTAATAGTACCACCCAGGAAGAGACACACATGAACTAGGAAGAACTGTCCAGCATCCAGTAGAATAGTCCATAGTGGATGCAACAGTCATTAAAACCAAGAAAAGGGAAAGATGTGTCTACCATCTAGCGGAATAGTCCATAGTGGATGTGACAGTCAATATATCTAATGAGCAGGAAAGTTCTGTCTAGTATCCTAGGGAGTAGTCAACAAGGATGAGACAGCAATGACGAGCATTACATCACGTTCCCAATAAGATAAGTACTAAAAAAACTGTAGTTCAACTATCTTAGTACATATGAAACAAACATGAAATATAAATGCTCACAAAATAGTCTTAAAAACATCCATAAGCCATTCATGTAAAAGTGTTGGCCTAAAAAGGCTTCTGTATTAAGAAAAATTTCCAAGACACATATTCACATCATACATTACTAGCCCCAATAGTGGGACATTGGAGCTACTCCTTGGTCCTCAAATAACTGACTAAAACTCTCTATGCTTTGTGGGAAGAGCCAAGGTGAAAGGTCCTCTGCTCATACAATGAGGGGGTATATATAACCAAGGGGTGATGCTTGACCCTTGTGACTCTTTGACTACCCTCATGACTGTTCAACTTCCTATGACTTTTCAACTGACATGACTCTTCATATTCATGTGTGTCCATTGGAATTCCACTTTACATTACAATACACATGGCTCATAATAGTGATGTGGCCTTTGAAAACTCATGACATGACTTGACATGACACTGTTGACGTGGACTAGCTTGCTGAGGTGGCAATGTCAAGCTGTTGTTGCTGCTAAGTGATAGATGTGTTCTTGGATGTGCTTTCTCTTCTCCTCCACATAGCTTGATGATGTGGGGTCTTCAATTATCTTTAGTCTTGAGAGGTGGTTGCATCCATGTGTTCCCTTTACTTGTTCTTGATAAGCTTCTTTTTCCATCCAGCTATAAGTGAGTCTTCTAGCATGTTTGATCCTTCTTCTCCTTCTTCATCTTCTCACCATGATCTAATAGTGTACCTGCAACTATAATTCACTCATGGCGGGACGACATCAAATCCAGAAACTCCCTAGTCTAAGATGAAGCATTGTTATCCATGGACTGGACCTGGGATAGGTGACAAGCTAGGAAAGGGGGCCCACTAACTTCTCATTACTCAGTTCCAAGTGACAAGGAGGGAGGTTTGTCATTTAGACTGCGTAGAGCGCAACTCATGCTTAGTTGAGGAACCCTGGGCATAGTCCTCACTGTCAAGAAAAATTGCATAGAATCCACTCGAAGGCAGGATTTCGCAGTTGAGACAGTCAGTGCTTGATGCAAGATCAGATCCTGGGAGGTAGATCTATGCAGTTTTCAAAGGGAAGGTCGGACTAGCCAGCAGAGGAGCCTGGGAGGACAGGTCTGTGCAATTCTTGAGATCAATGAGTCCCGCTTGAGGGAGGACACTTCTACGCAGTTCTGGGAGGCAAGGCAAGCTTGTTCCTCTACGCTTTGCGAGGTTCCAAGCGGCAAGGAAGAGGCTTGATGACTGGTCTTGCGAAATGCACAGTTTAGTTTAGGCTGGGAAAAGTTACTGTGCAATTTTAGGGATGAAGCCAGGTTGCTCAGCTCTGGAATTACATAGTCTAACTTCCCTAGGGGACAATGACTACACACTATATAGTTCCAGGCAGCAACATTGCATCACTAAGGGTTGAGACTGCGTAGTGCGTAGATCAGTCAGGG
Source organism: Pinus tabuliformis (assembly GCA_031772625.1). NCBI lineage: Eukaryota > Viridiplantae > Streptophyta > Pinopsida > Pinales > Pinaceae > Pinus > Pinus tabuliformis. Next base: position 983,604,264 of record CM062805.1, on the reverse strand, counting down.
TCTGGTGAAAGTGAGTTGCCCGGTCGAAAGGATTTTCGGAGAAATGGGAAAGTGTGGGAGGAAAGTCAACTTGTGAGGAATTTGAACTTGTGATCACACACTTAGCATACTTTGATGACACAACAACATAGACCACCAGAACAACGAGATAAAGCATTACCCTCTATGAGATTGTCCTAGAATGAAAAGCGACAAGTGCGACACTTAAGATGGACTTAGGGCGACCGTGGTGACACTTGAGCGATAGTGCTTAAAACTTTGTTTATGAATGCAACGAACATTTACATAGCTGGGACAACTCGAATACCCAAAGAGCAACCTTCAAAATCACCAAAAAAAGACTAAAAACATGGTAAAAAATAAAACATGCCAAAAGATGACAATTGATCAAACAAGCGAAAGGGGTGAAAATACTCTAAGAAATCTCATGAAATGAGCTCAAGTGTTTGCAACCATAAAGGGAAAGACTAAGGAAGACTCCAAAATTCAAGTGAAAGCCCAAATTTTGGAGGGTGTTGTAGCCACTACAACACTTCCATTTCTATCACCAAGGTTTGATGATATTCTTACCATTTTACCAAGGTCGCATAAATTTGTCGCATGCTTTGTGCCACATCATTCACTATTGATACCTCTTTTACATTGTAAAATTTGGTACCTCCCTGCCATTGTTGAGGGCAGCCTGTCTACAGGTTGTTTTCCTTAGATGTCCAACAATGTAAGGCTTTCTACTTTGTACTACCTCTCCTCTTATTGGGTTGGCAGTTCAGTCCCTGTATGTAGTAGTAAATTTTTTCTGAAGCTCACCCTTGGAAGGAAGGGTGAAATTCGCATCTCATCCCCCTGGCTTATCTCCCAAATATTTCTACCCTTTTCCTTTGAATTTTATCTTATCTCTTTCTTTCCAATTCACTCAAACTCAGTCGTGTGCTTGGATTTCTCATAGAAATGTTTGGACTAGATAATTTCCTCTATGGTTCTCGGATTATCGAACTCAATTTCATCTTTATAATTTTCTAGTATCCCACTAAGATATCTTTGAATATTCAATTTCTCATCTTTTACATACGAGACATATCACAACGATTCTAAAAATTTGTTGGTGTACTCGTCAACAATAAGTTGCCCCAGTTTATGTTCATGAAATTATTAATTCACTTTGTTGTCATAGTACCTCTCAGATAGGTACTTTTCTCAGAAATATCTCTCAAATATTATCTAGGATAACTATTTCTCTCTAATGCCCTTGAAATTTCTCAAATATTCCCACCATATATCAACCTTTCCCTTCAAGCTGAAAATGGCCACTCTAGCCTTCATGTTTTTAGAGTAGTCATGCACTCTAAAGTATTTATTCATTCCCAATAGCCAAGATTCTACCTCTTTGGCCTTATTAACTTCTCCATCAAAGGTGCGGGCTTGGCTTTCTTAAATTATTTTTACGTCAAGTTCTTCTAGATCCTTTATCAATGGTATTTCTTGGTTGTAGCACTATTCCACTAGTGATGGTTGATTCTCTTTCTGGGGTACTAATTGGAGTTTTTCCTCTCATTATTTCTTCACTAGCTTGCTTGTGCCTTTTCCTTGACTATTTTCTTTCTACTTTATTGGCTTCCAACACTTACTTCTAGATTTTAGAAAGTCTTTGCTTGGATTTTTGTTAGCCTAGATAGTTGGAACCAAGCTCATGTTGCTTCTGTCTTTGTAGGTCCGACAAAATATGAAAGATCACTACATTCACCTCAACTTGCCTTTCTTGGGCTCTGACAATCCTCTCATTTTCTACTTTGAAACTTCACAACTCAGCTTTCAAACTCCTAAGGCTTTCTATTAAATCATTGGAATTCCTCTCCAACCTTTTCACATTGAATTCTCTTCCTGAATATGATACGATTTGGGCATGATGTACTTCAACATTTTGTTTCATATTCCTCTCTCTCTATCTCTCTCTCTCTCGCTCTGTATGTGTGTGTGTGTGTGTTTTGTTGCACACATGTAACTATGAGATAATTCAAACATAATTGAATATATTTTCTCATCACCTTGGCATATATTCCTTAAGTTTGTTGATCCAAATCTAGTTACAAATTTAAATCTGATGATAGTATGCAGGTTAGAAAACAAATAACATGTTAGCACACCAACAATTTATCAAAGCCAACAATCATGCCATTAGTAGTACTAAATCATTACACATGTGCATATAGTAATTAAATCATCATATATAAATATTTGTCCTCTATGTGTGTGAACCTCTTCAAGTCTAGTTATTGAACCTCTTGTTCCATTATAACACTAGTCTATAATTCTTATCAGATCTTTGACCTTTGTCTCTTTCAAGACCCATCTGATCTACTTCATATGGTGTATTTATGGCCCTCCAGTCCCACCATTTGGACCAATGCTTTGATATCACTATGTAACGCTCCCTAATTATGAAGTCCTCAAATCACAATACAAATGTCGACGTTGCTCAGCATGTTGACCACATGGTGCCAATGTGGCCTTCATGTAGTTCTAACCAGTTAATTTGGTGGGTTCAACAGTGAAGCCCATGTCACACCACCACAAATATTACCCCCAACGATAGTTGGCATCAAGTAAGATGGTAGTTGATGAGCCCCAAAAATGGATAATTATTTGGGCTCATTCAACCTCCTAATTCGACTTAATCCACCATTCTCATTAGTTTATTGCATGTTTTTAATTATATTTATGCTAATAGAGTGAATTGGGTTAGTCATTATGCCAACAAGTCTAATGGGTGCTTTGTGTAGCCTTTTTGGTCAATTTGGAGACAAAATTGAAGGTTTTAATGAGCACTTGGCAGCCAAATTCGTGGGAGAACAAGGGAGAGGATTTGTAGGAAGGTGTCCCCTTCATTTATGGGCCCTTACCTCGAATTCTCCACCATCAGCTCGGAGTTCAAGGGCCACCAAATCAATTAGCACAAGGGCAGCCAAGCAAGTCAAGTAGGACTGCTGTTAACTACAAGTTTTGGGCAGCTGAGTCCCTAAAGTTTAGGAGGACTGTTGGGGTCCTCAATTTGTATAAATAAGAAGGCTTAGGGCCTCATTTTGGTTAGCTAGTGGTTAGTCATTTTGTAGCCAATGGTTAGTCATTTTGTAGGCAGAAGTTAGCTAGTTTGTATTTCGATTTTGAGGTAATAGATTAGCTTTTCTTTCAACTCATTTTCAAAGTCTCCTTGTGGACAGTTTTGATGTAACTCTTCTTTTCTTGCTCAATAAAGATGAATCCAGCTCTAAATCACTCTTAGGAGGCTGTAGCTCTTGGGGTTGGGCCCATCTCAAGCGCCCACTACCTCCTTTGTTTACTTTCATGTGCCTTTGTTGCATTCTTAGAGTAAAATCTGTTATTTAGATTTAAATATTGTGTTGTTATTTAGGTTGCTTTCGATGATTAAAAAGGTTCTTCATGTTTAGATTTACTTGATAGGTTAATCACATGGAATATATTCAAAAAAGGCTACCAAGTACTTTGGATCTCACCTCCCCTTCAGTGGAATCATGAGCTGGGACCAATGTAACCTGGCTGCCCACAAAAACACATTCTTTGCTTCACCATGCAATTATTAGTGTTTGAATCTCATTTGCAGAACTTGATATCAGTTTTGGATGCATGTTTAGGTTTATGATTGCTTAGTTTCATAGTTGTTTCACATGGTTTCCTTGTAAATAAACTTCTGTTCATTTCCGTTTGCTGTTAGGTCAGATTAGAGTGAAGTAACTAGGTCATAGGTTTTATAAGTGTTTGTTTGTTTAGTTTGAAAAACCACTTGCAGAGTACCTGTTATCCTTCCTTACCTGCCCATACTCCATCCAACCTACCTGCTTCACCCTTCACTTAGAACCCTTACCTTACATTTGCCTCATCCACTTACTTTGCCATGATTCTCATATTCTTGTGCAACATCGTTTCATCCCTCCTTGAACAGATCTCACCATCTACGCCACTCCTCAACTCCATCCTCCAAGTCTTGAACTCCCCTACACCCCTATTTCACCTCCATACTCATTCCTCCACCTTTTTTCCTCCATCCATGCTTCAAAACCCCATTTCTGAACATCCTGTAGAAAAATTACAGAACATCCTGTAGAAATCCTAAACATCCTGTAGAACCCCTGCAGACTTCCTGTAGAAGCTCACGAATGAGGTTTCTTGATAGCCAAACTCTGTGAAACTCTCTGGAAGGGTGTTGGGGACTCCTTAGACCCTCTCTGAACCTTCCCGACCTCTTCCAAGCATTTCTCCTCCTTGATCCACCTCTGCACAGTAAAAAGCCAGTTAAAAGCACATGCATGATAATTCTAATAACTTATTGAAAAATACAAAAAGATGTTTTCTTCAGGTAGAGGTAGTCTAGACACATGTATCTTACCTTCATAGAAGTAATGGCATCTCTTTCAGTAGTTTTCATTCTCATCTTTGCATCAGTAGCACTAGCTGGTAGAATTAGGGTTTGCTAGGGTTTGCGTTTCTGTTTGGCTTTCAGTTTCTTTCCGCAGGTAGATTAGCTTCCTTTGAGTTAGCTTTCATCCATCAATTAAAAAGCTTCTTCTAAGAGCTCATAGAAGTTGGCTTAAGCTCATAGTGGACTTGTGCCAGCTGACCAAGTGACAGCTGTGGCAAGAGCTAGTACTTGTGCATACAGCACCGTCGCTTCCAAGTTTGTTACGAACTACCGGGTTGATAAAATTAAAGAAGGGAGTTCCGGGAGTTGTAGCATTATTTCTACAATACAGGGGCCCACCAGTAGTAGTGCGCGGTAAGTAGTGAGATAACATAGTTCCACCTTGGAAATCTAATAGGGTTGATTAACCCCAACAATGTGCTCACATAGGATGCATTGTACCATAACTTCGATAGCAGGCAGTCAACTGTGGGCGGTAAGGCGGGATCCACCCTCAGGTTACCTCCAGACCCCACCACCAATCTCTTGCCCACTTAAAATGGGTCTAATGGTTGTCACCTATTATATCTAATGACATACACATGTAAAACGGGATGTTGAAAATAGCAACAAGAAATGATAAAAATAGAATCCAGAAATTCCAATTTAATTTGTCCTTGAATTAAATTGTGAATTAAAATCGAATTTAGTCTCACCAACTGCTTGGAAATAATTAATTAATTCATTGTGGATTAATTAGTTGGAGAAATTCAAGTTAGAAGTCTTTCTGAAGTCATGAAACAGCTATCCCTTCAATTAAGTAGATAAGATTGAGTTATATTTGAGTTGTAATTAGTTAGCTCAGTTTACTGAGTTAAGTCTAGTTAAATTAGTTCCAAATTGTTTGAGGAACTAATAAAGAGTTAACAATCAGTTGACGCATGCATGCACTCAACTAGTGTACTCCAGTTAACTGAAGATTCCCTCATCAAAAAATCATGCATGTCTATTCTAAGAAAGACCCAGTTGAGATTAAAGTCAAGGATAGTGTACTATCAGTTGCATGTGTATTCCTATAAAGGAAACTCATGCATGCAGTCAAGGCAAGGTTCCTTGAGGATTGCGCAATTCATACAAGGTGTGAGATCAGTGTGTGAGATCAGTTTTCCACTTGGTTGGAGAAGATCATCCCAGAGGAACAGTGCAAGGAAATAGGAGCTTGGAGGGCATAGGAGAAGGCTTATGAGAAGCCAGGATTGCCTGTGAGAATCTGTGAGGATTGTACTGAGAGATGGCTAACTGTGAGAGCTAAGGCTTTGTATAATTCCTATGTATTTCCACCTTGTATGATAATACAGATAGTGGGGTTTTTAACTGAGGCTTTCCCCAAAGTATTTTCATGTGTCTTGTTCATTAATTCTTCTTCTTCTGGTTATATGTGTTCAACTCAATATTACTCAATATTTAAGCTTTCGCAAAGCAAACTTTGATAGTAGAAGTAGGTTATAGTATTTTTCTTTGGTTATATTACATTATCGGGTTAATCTACAGGCAGATTTTCTACATAGGTCTCAGAGCGAGGTTTGTAGAGAATTTGCATAATTTCTACATGGTATCAGATCCAAGTTTATCAGAGTTGTGAATAGTATACTAAGAAGATAATTCGAAGTTTGAAGTTCATGGTTGCAGGTGCAAATCAAAATCATATCATACTTCAATTGAGATGGGACATTATGCGACTAATTGCCCATCGAAGAAGTCCATGAACATCCTCAGATGGATCGGAAGGTGATGCATTAGCCTCTCAATTTGAAATGGACTTTACCCTCATCGCATGCATGGTGTTATCGATGATGGGTTGTGTTTGGTATCTTGACAGTGAAGCCTCATTCCACATGACCGGCGATAAAAGTTTATTTAGTACCTTGGAGGAGAAAGACCTCAAAATGCACATAGAGATGGGTCACGACGGAAGGTACAGTGTTTCAGGAGTGGGCACGGTTGCTTTTCAGAGGGAGAATGGAGCTTCTATCACCTTAACAGATGTGAAGTATGTGCCTTGACTAAAGAAGAACTTGGTATCAATCGTGGTTTTGGAAGATCGTGGCTATGATGTGTTTTTTAGTAAGGGAAAGGTTTTCCTTAGACACATAACCACGAGAGAGGTGAAACAAATCGGTTCATGAGTTAAGAACCTGTATACTCTTGAGGATCAAGATGCATGCAAAGCCTTGAGGAGCAAGGAAAATGTTAGAGACTTGGTGGTTGAGAGGGAGGTTAAATTACCTCTCAACATGCAGCCCCAAAATAAATCTCAGACAATTGTGGAGGAGCCGCAATTGGAGAAGCAGAGAGGAGACCGGGTGAAGAGATCCATTCATGCAGATACCTCCATTAGGGGTGAATTTTGGTCCAAGTGGGTAGAGGGATCACATGCAGCCATACCTCCAGGTGTGAGGTAGGGTGATGTGAAGTGATAGTCCCAAGAAGGCTGAAATTGGGCAGGGTCCATTGAGAGGTTTTATCTCATGGATTGTACCTTGCTACGGTAGCCCAAAGTACATAGTAGCGGGAGGAATTAGTGGGATTGATGCAGTCAGAGATAAAAATAACAGAGGCTAGAGTAGTCAGATACTGAAGAGCGCAAAGAAGGATTGACAACAGTGCAGAAAGGTAGAGTCAGCGAAAGCGTAAGGTTTTTATTTGACAGAGGAAATAACAGTCAGAGACTGTGATGACAGATGCATCATACTGATTCAAGTTGGATGTTTTTTTTGGAGTTGCTGGAGCAACGACACTAGAGAGAAGTGTTGCATGCATAACATCCCAAAGGTTCATGATCAAGATCGAGTTGAATTCCTTTCTTGTTGAGAGGGATTGTTGAAAATAGCAACAAGAAATGATAAAAATAGAATCCAGAAATTCCAATTTAATTTGTCCTTGAATTAAATTGTGAATTAAAATCGAATTTAGTCTCACCAGCAGCTTGGAAATAATTAATTAATTCATTATGGATTAATTAGTTTGAGAAATTCAATTTAGAAGTCTTTCTGTAGTCATGCAACAATTATCCCTTAAATTAAGGAGATAAGATTGAGTTATAGTTGAGTTGTAATTAGTTAACTCAGTTTACTGAGTTAAGTCCAGTTAAATTAATTCCAAACTATTTGAGGAACTAATAGAGAGTTAACAATCAATTGATGCGTGCATGCACTCAACTAGTGTACTCCAGTTAACTGAAGATTCCCTCATCAGAAACTCATGCATGTCTATTTCGAGAAAGACCCAGTTGAGATTAAAGTCAAGGATAGTGTATTATCAGTTGCATGTGTTTTCCTATAAAGGAAACTCATGCATGCAGTCAAGGCAAGGTTCCTTGAGGATTGTGCAGTTCATACAGGGTGTGAGATCAGTGTGTGAGATCAATTTTCCACTTGGTTGGAGAAGATCATTCTAGAGGAACATCGTAAGGAAATAGGAGCTTGGAGGGCAGAGGAGAAGGCTTGTGAGAAGCCAGGATTGCTTGTGAGAATCTATGAGGATTGTACTGAGAGCTAGCTAGCTGTAAGAGCTAACACTTTGTATAATTCCTATGTATTTCCACCTTGTATGATAATACAGATAGTGGGGTTTCTAGCTGAGGCTTTCCCCAAAGTATTTTCATGTGTATTGTGCATTGATTCTTCTTCTTTTGGTTGTATGTGTTCAACTCGATCTTGCTCAATATTTAAGCTTCTGCAAAGCAAAATTTGATAGTAGAAGTAGGTTATAGTATTTTTCTTTGGTTCTATTGCATTATCAAGTTAATCTACAGGCATATTTTCTACATACGTCTCAGAGCGAGATTTTGTTGGCATTATGATGTATGATGCATGTGTTGTACTTGATGGCAACCCACTTGTAGCAGAACAACTCACTTGTATATGGCAACTAGATGAATCTACATAAGAGATATAAGATGTGCAGAATGCATGACAGTAGTGTTTACAGATGTGTTGAAATGCAGGGCAGCTTCAAGGAATCAGTTCAGAAGGCAACTCACTCAGATGATAAACAGCAAAGAATTACAGATCAGTCTTCATAGAATGAAGAAAGAGAGGTATACACAGGTTCACCATTTACCAAGTTGCGTATACACGCAGGTTCACTGTATACAAGTCATGTATACGTACACACGCACTTTCACAGAAGGAAAAGCGTGTATACCTTGGAAAACTAAATTTTTGGTCCATGGTATTTTGATCCATGGTATTTGGTCCAAGGTATCTGGTCCGAGGTATTGACCCTAGGTATTCGGTCCAAAGTATTGGTCCTAAGTGGTTTTGGTCCATGGTATTGAGAAAGGCCTAAAACTATAAAAGGAGGAGAAGATCATTAGGCCAAGTATCGAATATCTGATGAAGTGTGAGATCTAATATGTAGGTTATTGGCTTATGGTGTTGTGCTTGATCTGAACCAAGGATGAACCTTAGAATTTGGTGAAGGATAAGATCTAATGATGTATCAAGATCTTAAGGCTTGAAGTGAATTATCTTTATGTGGTTAGATCATGTATCTGAATAACTAACGCATGTTGTAGTCTATAAATATGATGATCTGGGTATGACTGATGTCTGGAATAGTTGTAATGTTTAAATCATCATTTACAGATATGTACGGAGGTTAACTTTAGAAAAGAAGCGTATACACGTTGGTTCTGCATAACCAAGCAGCGTATACATCATAATTTGATTTGTAGATCTATACGTTGGTTCGCTTCGAGGAAAGCGCGTATGCATGCAGGTTCGACACAAGGAAGTGGCATATACCTTATAAAATATGTTTTAGTTGCTTCTGTTTTTTGATGCACTGTTCTGGGTTCTGGCTTGGGTTCAGGTGACTGTATTCTGGTGACAGCATTTTGAATAATCAGATTAATGGGTTGTCAAAGTGGTTGATTGATTCGGTTGTGGTTGGTTCAAAAGGAGATTGGTTGATGCATATATATTTGATGATTGAATGATGTTGTTGATGGATCCAATCTGAAAATTTATGAAACGTGGTCCCTGGAAGAAAAGAGAAGGTTGTAGCCTTCTGTAGGCCGGCACCTACGTACTAGTAAACATATCAGCTAGTACAAGAGTTAGGGGGTTGTAGCTCCCTTCCAGTAGAAGCTGGAGAATGAGAGAAGGTTGTAGCCTTCTGCAGGTAGAAGCCTGCGTACTGGTATAAGACTGCACCAGTACAAAAATTGTAAACAGAATTTTCTTATTATTAAAAGAAGATAGAGATGACTACAGCAGGTGGTTTTCACCCACATTGGGTTTCTACCTTATATCTTCATGTTCATGTGTGTTTCTTATGTGTGATGCTTTATTATGTTTTTACTGCATTGTCTAATAAATTCCTGATATATTGGTTAACGTTAATGCATGATAATTTGGGTAAATCAATAGATCTCTGCATATATGGTGGTTGCATTAAGTGCAGTTGCGTATACATGCTAGTTCACTAAGCTGAAGTAGCGTATACAAATCAGTTTTGAAATTTAAATTATTGATTTGATAATACTGATTCACCCCCCCTCTCAGTATTATTTCCAACAATTGGTATCAGAGCAGGTCCTTCAAAAGAAGCTTGATCACTTGAAGGAAGATCCAGCATCATGAGTAATCAAGAAAGTGGGGGATCCATCAGACTGCCAATATTTGATGGGAGAAACTTTGTTTATTGGAAGGTAAGAACCACAACCTATCTTCAATCACTTGGAACAGATGTCTAGGAAATCGTGGAAGGAGGATATATATTTCCATCAGCAATTCCTACAGATACGGCAGGTAAAAAGCAATATGAAACCAATTCTAAGGCTGTCAATACATTATTGGGAAGTCTGTCACAATCAGAGTTTGTCAAAGTTACGTAGCTCCAATCATCCAAAGAAATATGGGACAAAATCGTTCTAATCTACGAAGGAGACTCTCAGGTAAAACGTGCTAAACTACAAACTCTCATAATTCAATATGAAACTCTTAAGATGCACAATGATGAAAGTATAGCTAGTTACTTCTTATGTATATATGAGGTTGTTAATTGCATGAAGAATCTGGGTGAAGAGATAAAGGAAGTTACCTTATTTGAAAAAGTTTTAAGATCCTTGTCTGCTAAATTTGAATCAAAAGTATCTGCCATAGAAGAAAAGCAGGATCTACAGACTATTACTATGACACAGCTTCACGGAATCTTAACTGCCTTTGAGATGAGAAAAGGAGGTCCATCAGATATGAGAGAAGTCGCATTCAAAGCTTCAACAAAAGGAAAAGAAGAACTCAATGAATCAGGACATATTTCAGAAGAAGAAGAGGAAGTAAACTTTGTCAAGAAGCTTCAACGGGGTTTCGGAAGATTCAGAGGTAAACTACCTTTCAAATGTTTTTCCTATGGTAGAGTTGGTCATTATGATGCCAAATGTCCTCACAAAGATAAAAATGATAAAGGGAAGGAATCTGAAAAATGGAATAGAAAACAAAGTGTAAGTAAAAAGAGCTACTATACTCATGAAGATAGCAATGGTTTATCAAATAGTGATGAAGATGAAAATAGTAATGACTATAGACTTCTGATGGCTTATGAAGATGATGATTTCTTGGATGCTTTAGATGAAGATGATCTTTATGAAGAAATCTCTAAACTCAAAATCTATTTAGAATAAAAGAATATGATTATAGATACCTTGACATACCAACTTGCTGAAAGAGAAAAACACAATGAAAAACTAGAATGTGAAATTGTGGGTCTAAGAAAGGATCTTGAAAAAATAAAAGCTCTCAATATTAGATTTTCTAAAGGATCAGAAACCTTAAATGAAATTATCAAAGTGCAGCATTCTCCTCTGATAAAGACAGGACTTAGATATACTGAAGAAGCATCTCAATCACAGAAGCCATCAACCTCCACTAAAAGCTATCTTGATGCAGCAAAGAGCAGTGGACAGTTTGACAATCGTCAGCAAAGGCATAAAGCAGATCACCAGGTAAATCAGGCTCAATTTACTTCAAGGATGAACAGAAGCCACAACCAACCTCAGGTAAATCATACTCAATTTGCTTCAAAGATGAATATCAATAGAAACTACAATCACCAGGTCAGTAGTTTCTGTAATCGTAGGAACTTCTTCAATGGTCAATGTTTCTCATGTCATAATTTTGGACACAAAGCTGCTCAATGTGTTGCTTACAAAACCATCATGACTAGAGAAGCACAAAATCAAAGGAATGTGGCAGGGATCAAGAAAATTTCTTATAATAAATTTCTCTTCTTGAAAATGAAATAGAATGCTCAATCTGTAACAACTTTGGCCATGAAGAATTTGAATGTAGGAGTAAATTTTGACAAATATCTCAAAAGGAGAAAACTCCATTAAATCCCAAAATATGGAGAAAGAAAGAACCGCAAACAGAAAGATGTGGTATAGCCTCGTATGGAGAAGGACAAGAAAACCAGTGGTACATCGACAGTGGATGCTCAAAACACATGACAGGTGACAAAGAAAAACTACACTCATATAATGCCTTAGAAAAGGAAAAGAGTGTCTCATTTGGAAACGACACTCTTGCTATCATAACAGGTGTTGAGCCTCAAACCTGCACCTTCCTATACACCCTCTCAGCGTTCTTTTTCCACTTATTTCATTCACCCAGCTGTTAAAGCATTGCATTGTAGTTTAAAAAGAGCTTTTTACATGGTTTTCTGACTATGCTTATGACTGTTGTTTGGTTTAGTTTTTGTTCATGCAGCTATGGAAACTTCTCAGTTTCCGCAGCCAACACAGGTTTCCGCAGCCAGCACAGGATTCCGCAGCTATTTTGTTAAAAGTTGTGCTGCATGTGTCCTATGAAGAAACGAGCTACATGGACAAGCTACAGGTGACGGATACATGGAACGTGTCCCTTCAAATCAGCCAAATCATCCATGGAAGGTCACGGTCAACGAGGATCAAAGGCAAAGCCAACCAAGGAGTTCAGCGGTGGCACGTCTCTGTTTTGGGCACGTGAACGTTTACGTGGCACAGTCCTCAGCCCACGAAGACACTGGCACACCTGGAGATCATCACCGTAACCTGAATCCAACAGCTACCACTCCGAAGATTTAATAGACATGATGACAGTTACGCTAGATCTCGGCTAAAGGGATCTACGTGTCTTTGGCAACATAGTTAATAGCGTAGGATTCAGTTAGTTAGTTCAACACTTTTTCATTATAAATAACGCGTTGATGAATGCTGTGAAAAAACTTTTGGATATGTAATTTTCCGAACTGTTGTTGTTATCACCCCACTGTTTTATATATGTTGCTGCTTTAATACATGAGAAGACTTTTCTGAGTTCATTCGTGTGACTACTCGTTGACTGGCTGAAGTGGCAGAGGGCCCCTGCGCTGAAGCCTTGTAAAGTTTTCATTTGGTTTTATTATGTTCTGCTTTCATAATCTTTAGCTTGTACATAACACGCTGTTTTGATGCTTCTTAATTCACTGCTATTTATACTTTCACTTCTGCTTTCTTGTAGCTGTCAGCTGATCAATGTTTTTCTGTAGGTTTTCTTAGGCAGCCCGGGCAAATTTTCATCTTTTTGATAACTATTGACATATGAGATCATCTTGTCCTTCCTGCTAACTTTCATTTTCTGAAGTTTAATTCCAGCACTGTCTTTTTCAAGTTGTGATTTGCTTATTTGTTTTTTCTGTTATTTAGATATCATACTGCTCATCAATTTATGGTTTCTTTCTATAGTCAAGTGACTCTATTAGTAAGAAATCAAAATATTACTTATTGTAGTGTGATTTAGTTATCATATTGCTTAAACTTATTCATGATTTCTTCCCACAAGGTAGATTGAGCTGAAGGGTAAAGGATCAGTAGAGTTGAAGTAGTGTGACTAGTTTCTTTTATGCAATTTAATTTCTTGCCATTTAGTTATCATATTGCTTAAACTTATTCATGATTGCTTCCCACAAGGTAGATTGAGCTGAAGGGTAAAGGATCAGAAGAGTTGAAGTAGTGTGACTAGTTTCTTTTATGCAATTTAATTTCTTGCCATTTAGATATCATATTGCTTGACTTGTTCATGATTGCTTCCCATAAGGTAGATTGAGCTGAAGGGTAAAGGATCAGAAGAGTTAAAGTAGTGTGAATTAGTTGCTTTGCTTTGAGTTGCTTTAAGTTCAATTTTTAATTTCTTTTCATTCAGCAGCAAGGATACTGGGCCATTGTCATTAGTTCACTGTTTTTCTTAAGAATTGATTTCATTACAGTTGTTTTAAAGCTTTCTTTTTGAGCACTTTTAAGTTTGAGAAAAAATCACTGTAGAAATCACCATCACCATTATCATCCATACTTCACTTTCATTTTCACCATCACACATTAGGGAAAGATAAATCCAAAAATAAACTAAAAACTCAAAAACGACAAAAGATTAAGGAAATGGTTATCTAGTACATATAGTACACTTCACTTCGTCAGCTTACGAATCCCGGATTGACATTTTAAATAGAAATTTAGAACACACTAAATTGACCAAACATTTTGGCGCCGTTTCCGGGGAAGTGAAACTAGGTAGCCAATTTCTTAAAAAAAAAAAAAAAAAAAAATTCAAGGAAGGAAAATTGATAACCTCTCAAAGTATGCTCTCCTCTTGCACTTAGTGTGATCTGAAGGATCACAAAAGAAAAAGTTATTGGTTTAATAGTTTCTTGAGTATGCTCTCTTCTTGCACCTAGAGTGACCTGGAAGATCAGAAAGAGAATTATTAGCCCGACTTGAAGAAAAATTAAAAAAAAAAATGACATGCATAGAGCAAGAGATTCTAGGGGAAGGTTTTTAGCTAGAGCCAAGAGTTCGATTTTTACAACTCCATCTACTTCAAGGAATAGACAAGAGACACCTCCATCATCTCCAACCTACACTCCTAGCCCTAGGATTCCTGGAATTCAAGAGACAGTAGTTGACTCTCCCACACCATCCATCGAATCTGAATTAGGAAGAGATCCTTTCCTTCCTTCTACAGGGAGACAAATTGTAATTGAAGAAGTAGAATCATCTGAGGAAGAAGAGGGAGAAATTCCTCCTCGTTCACCCTTAGTAGAGGAACCAAAGGACTCTGAATTCTCCAGGGAAACTACCATGACAGAAGAAGGAGCAAATGGATTTGGTAGAGGTAGAGGTAGAGGAGGAAATAATGGAGGAGGTATAGTTAACATTGGGGGAAATAGGGATGGAGATAACTCATTCGGAATTCCTATAGTCGATGAGGACTCTCGAGCCACAATGAAGAACATCTCACCATCTGTCCTCCCAAACTTTCATGGGTTAAGAAATGAGGATCCTGAAACATTTCTATTTGAGTTTGAGGTCATGTGTCGAACTTATGATTATCTAGAAGACTCTCAAAAACTCAAATTGTTTCCTTCAACATTGAAAGGAGCAGCTTTGAAATGGTTCATGGGATTACTCACTCAATCCATTAGGACTTGGAATGATATGAAACAAACATTTTTGGATAGGTACCTAGACTACTGTATGCCCACCAATCACAAGGATGAGGTATTCAAAATGGTACAAAAAGAAGATGAAAACTTGGAAGATTTACTTGAAAGATTCCAATATAATCTGAAGAGAGAAAAAATGAGTAACTTAGATGAGGAGACCTTGAAAGCCCTTCTATTAAAAGCCATTAGAGATGAATGGATAGATATTTTGAACATGATGGGGAAAGGAGACATATCTCAACTTCCAATTCATGATATAGTGGAGCTATGTGTCCATCTCTCAAGGGGGAAATCTAAAACTCAAAAAGGGCCTAGAGATCCTTCTCTCATTAGAGCAAACAAATCTGCAACTGGATCAGTAAGTAGGGTTGAGATTGGCAACATGCTTGATGAGTTCAAAACTGATATCTTAGGGAGTCTTAGTGAGCAACTAGACACTCTTAAGATACATAACAAGCAGAAAGCTGAAGCTGAAGCTTTGGCCATCTTTTGCCCAAAATGTAGAAAGAAACATGCTCTAAGGGAATGTCCCTTGGATGCAAAAGTTGTAGAAACATGTGTAATTTGTTCAGAGAATCATGAGACCAAGGATTGTCCTTCAATTCCTGGGCTCAAAGTTGTCTTTCAAGAAGATCCAAATATAATTGAGTCTCTATGTTTTGTTGCAAGGAGACCTTGGTAGGGGCAACAAAATCAAGGGTTTAACAACTCTATGAATTTTCAACCCCCACCAAATTGGAATCCTTGGAAACAACCTTGATCCCAACCTCAAAATCCTTTTCAATCATGGGTACAAGGTATGCAAAATCCTTATGGGAGATTTGCTCAATTTTATCAATATCCTCCATCTTTTCAAAATCAACAAGCTCCACAACTTCCAAATCAAAACCCAAAACTATCATTGCCATTTCCACAACAACAACAACCTTCTCAACAGAATCCAAATTCTCAACTCTTGCTCCCGTTCCAACAGAAGTCAAACCAACTTCCTTCTCAGCCATTGCCAAACCCCAATAATAAAAACCCTCAAAATGCTTACATGATGGAAGGTCAACAATTTCCTACCTATATGATTGTTCTTCTCAATGATGTACAACTCAGATCAGGTAGAGTCTTAGATAAGCCTTCTATAGATGCTCAAAATCAAAGCATTTCTGAGGAAGAATCTCTTGAAGCCAATAAGGGTTCTGAAGCATCTCTTCAAAACCCAAACACTCAGAAAGAAAAAGATAAAGAACTAACCCCCACAACTACTATAGTTGAGCAACCTGCATCTTCATCCACACCTCCTTTTCCTCAAAGATTACAAATTGACAAAGGGGTGGAAAAACAAATCTTGTTGCCTGACTATGATTTTCTAGATGAATTGAAGAATGTCTGTATCAAGATTCCCTTGTTACAAGCCATTAAGGAGATTCCTATTCTAGCAAAAACAATAAAGGAGTTTAGTCTTAAAAGACCAGGAAGGAAACCAAGAGATACAAGAAAAATCCACCTGGTAGGAAAAATTACAGATATCATGATGGGAAAAATTACTATGCAGAAGTATGTAGATCCCGGTAGTCCAATTGTCAAAACACATATCAATGGGGTAGAAATTCCAAATACTTTGATTGATTTGGGGGTTGCTATCAACATTATGAGTAGACAGACTATGGAATAGCTGAAACTTTCTAACCTTCTCTTTACACCTACTTTACTACAACTTGTAGATCGATCAATTATTAAACCAGATGGTGTATTAGAAGACATTTCAGTCTCCTTAGACTCTTGGGAATATCCAGTAGATTTCATGATTTTAACTCCCAAGAGTAATTTAGGAGGACATCCTCTCATCTTAGGAAGACCTTGGCTAGCCACAGTTGATGCTTTTATCAGTTGTAGGTCTCGGGATATGTATATTTCTGATGGTAATTCGAAAAAGAAATTCAATCTGTATCCTCCAACAAAAGCAATTACAGAAATAGGAGATAATGAGTGGATTGATGATGAAGATACTATACAACCTGTCTTTACCATTTCCGAAGTTAGTGAAGATAGTCAAATTCTGAACACATTATAAAACTTTGAAACATCTTCAGAATATAACCACACACAATTTCAGTTAGATTCTGACATTGAGTATCTATCATCTAGACAAATGTCTCTTTTCTCTATGGAAGAGTTTGGTAGTTCCGCCATTGAGATCTTTCCAGGTAAAACATTGAATATCAACAAAAACTTGGAAAGATCACAACAGGAAGAGCTAACCAAAATCTTGCAAAAACATTCTACTGCATTTGCATGGGAGTATACCGATATGAAAGGTATTGACCCTAAAACTTGCATTCACCACATCTACATTGAGGAAAACAGTAGACCAATCAGACAACCTCAGAGAAGGATGAATCCAAACCTTAGGGAGATAGTGAAAGAAGAGCTCCAAAAGTTACTTAATATGAACTTCATTTATCCAATTTCAGATAGCCGATGGGTTTCTCCTTTGGTTATAGTACCTAAAAAGAATGGTAAATGGAGGGTTTGCATTTATTACAGGGAATTGAACAAAGCAACCTTGAAGGATCACTTTCCTTTACCCTTTATTGATCAGGTATTAGATACTTTAGCAGGCAAAAAGTATTTCTCATTTTTGGATGGTTTTAGTGGTTACAATCAAATTCAGGTAGCGCCTGAAGATCAGGACAAGACCACATTTACCTGTCCATGGGGAACTTTTGCTTACCGAGTACTTCTTTTTGGATTATGTAATGCACCCGCAACATTTCAAAGGGTAGTACTAGGAATCTTTTCTGATCTAATCCATGATTGTGTAGAGGTTTATATGGATGATTTTACAGTTTATGGTAATACATTTGAAGAGGCATTAGAAAATTTGGAAAAAGTCCTTATAAGATGTAAAGAAACAAACCTATCATTAAGTCATGAAAAATGTTTTATGATGTTTACTGAAGGGATTGTTTTAGGACATCATATTTCAGGAGATGGGATTAAAGTTGATAGATCAAAAGTTGAGGTCATCTCCAAGTTGCCTA
This sequence comes from Pinus tabuliformis, assembly GCA_031772625.1. Taxonomy (NCBI): domain Eukaryota; kingdom Viridiplantae; phylum Streptophyta; class Pinopsida; order Pinales; family Pinaceae; genus Pinus; species Pinus tabuliformis. The sequence goes on along the minus strand of CM062805.1, from coordinate 983,586,300 downwards.
TTTCAAATTGTCAAAAAGATGTTAGAAGTTTTCTTGGATTTACTGGATATTATAGAAGATTTATTGAAAACTTCACCAAAATAGCATCTCCACTCTTCAAATTACTTATAAAAGACTGTGAATTCAAATGGGATCCTGATTGTCAATCTGCATTTGAAACTATGAAAACAAGAATATCTGAAGCACCCATTTTGAGAGGGCCAAATTGGAAACTTCCTTTCCATATTTCTACAGATGCTTCAGATACAGCTCTAGGAGCTGTGTTGGGTCAAAAGGATTTAGTTCCTTATGCCATTTACTACACCAGTAAAAATTTGACTCCCACTGAGTTAAACTATACTGTGACTGAGAAAGAGTTCTTAGCTATTGTTCATGCAATCAACAAGTTTAGACATTATATAACTGGCTATGAAACTTTTGTCCATACTGATCATTCTGCAATTAGATATCTCATGAACAAACCTATTACTAATGGCAGAGTTACAAGATGGCTTTTACTTTTACAAGAATTCAATATTACTGTGTTGGATAGACCAGGGAAACAAAATACAGTAGCTGATTTCTTGTCTAGAATCCAAAATACTAACGAAGATTCTCCTGTAGAGGATAAGTTTCCAGATGAATATTTGTTTGCCGTAACTACTAAGACTCCTTGGTATGCAGATATTGCTAACTATTTGGTTACAGGGAAACTAACTCCACATTTATTTCCTAATGAGAAAAGAAGAATCATTCCGGAGAGTTCAAGTTACTTATGGATTTCTAATGAATTGTTTAAAACAGGGCTAGATTGTGTGATCAGAAGATGTGTTCGGGAAGATGAAATGCCTGACATCCTCAAGGCATGTCATGATGAACCATGCGGTGGACACTTTTCTGACAAGAGGACGGCCTATAAAATCCTTTCTTTAGGATATTATTGGCCTTGTCTCTTCAAAGATGCAAAACAATATGTCAGAAGGTGTGACAGCTGCCAGAGAGTTGGGAGACCGACTCTTTCAAATGAAATGCCATTACAGCCACAGGTACTCATCGAACCCTTTGAAAAATGGGCTTTAGATTTCATTGGACCAATTAATCCACCATCTAAACAAAAGAAGTATATATTGGTTTGCACTGATTATGTCACTAAATGGGTAGAAGCCAAGGCATTGGCTTCTGCCACTGAAAATTCAGTTGTTCAATTTCTTTTTGAGGATATTTTTACTCGTTTTGGTGTCCCAAAAGAAATTGTGACAGATAAGGGAAGTCAATTTACATCTAATTTGATGGAGAAGCTGATGGAAGAATACAAAATCAAGCACATAAAATCTACTCCTTACCATCCGCAAGCAAATGGCCAAGTGGAATCTACAAATAAAGTTCTTGAGAGTATCATCACCAAAATTGTTCATCTACACAGAAGAGATTGGGCAGAAAGGCTTCCTGAAGCCTTATGGGCCTACAGAACTACATGGAGGAACACAACAGGACATTCTCCCTATGAACTTGTTTATGGGAAAGAAGTCCTGCTCCCCATTGAGTTTCAAGTCAAGACTTTCAAGATGGCAGTTCAATTGGGGATGAATCTATCAGAAGCCCAAAAGCAGAAAATGGAGCAGCTGAATGAGCTAGATGAGATCAGACAAGATGCAATTTTAAGGACTGATCTAGTTCAACATCAAAGAGCTAAGTGGCATGACAGATACATCAAAGAGAGAAAGTTTCAAGAGGGAGATTGGGCTTTACTGTTTGATTCCAAGTTTAAAGACTTCAAAGGGAAGTTTCAGACTCATTGGCTTGGGCCATATGAGATTGATAAAGTCTTTAACAATGGAGCGGTAAGAATCAAGACCATTAATGAATTTTAGACTCCTCTTATTGTGAATGGCCACCGATTGAAAATTTATCATAAGCCACTTTTAAAAGAGGAGTTTGTCAAAATGTTCCAAGAGAATTCTGCAATCAAGCTGGTGGAGAAGAATCCTTCTCCTTCCCCACCAGCCTAATCTTTGTTTCTTTCAGTTTTTGAAAATAAAAATAAATAAAAAATAAAAATAAAAAAAATAAACAATTGTGTATAAGCCTGAAAACCAATCATAGATTGGCGGTCTTATATAGAAAATGTAGAGTGAAAATCAGGGACACCTGACACTCTATATTTTCCAAAAAAAAAATCTCCTCCCCTTCTCTTTCCATCTTCACTTCATCTCACTTACCATTTCACTTCACCTCCATCTCATTCCCATTTCCATTTCACTTCACTCCACCTCACTTTCATTTCACTCCATCAATAAAAGTCCCCTTCAGGACTATTTTCATTCAGTTGGTTTTCCTCTAACTATCTTTGTGTAGTTAAGGGGGTGTTGTCTCAGTTTCCGCAGCTGGAGACCGTTTCCGCAGCCAGAAACAGTTTCCGCAGCCAGCATCACTCTGTTTTCAAAATTTACAGTCAACTGTTAGTGCCATAATCATGAAATGCAGGTGTAATTGAGCTAAAGACATGGGGCATCTCCAAGATAACAAAGAAGAGCAATTGGTTGGAAGCCTTGAGCAAGAAATGACAAAGTTACAAAGGTATGATCAAAAATCTTTATCAAATAACAATTCAACTCATAATTACGCATAGTCATTAAACCATAACAAGTTCTACTATGAGCGATGATTTGATACAATAGCTCCACTACCACTCCTATTCCACGATATCACTCCACACACCTCGCATTCATTGCCCTAACGGTCTCATGATTATCCCGAGTTTAAACTCAAGACTGACTGCACTTCCATTTATTACCCGTACTCTTGAGACGTGACCTATTGTGTTACGGCTCTTCTTAGCCGTAATTTCCACAGCCGTCTGTTGAGACGTGTAAAATTTCATACGCAGTCATCTAATTCGAAAGAGTCCCACCGTTACTCCACTCGCTTATTACTCCACTTACACTCCACTTATACCATACTCCTCGCATGCATCCGCATTTCATTTCATGAACTCGTTTACTGCTGCTCACCCACTATTCCTCCGGTAATTCGGGTATTTCCATTCACTGTTCTCCATTTCCGACTGCAGTCACTACAGTTTGCTCTAAACCCCAATTGCAGTCACTACAGTCATCCTAAACCCTGACTGCAATCACTACAGTCTATCCTAAACCCTATAACAGAGCTATTTTTTTTTCCCTTAACCCTCACACGCAGAAGAATTCTCAGTTGGAATCTAAAACAGAGGATGGGAAAATTACTGAGAGCTGAGCCGGAAGGACTGAAATACTTGGATGGTTATCCTCAAACTAAGGAATTGCTGAAGAAAGTCAGATGGATATGATTCATCCAGAAGTTTAAAGGCCATAACAAGGAGGTGACCAAAGCTTTTGTGAGGTCTTTTAATGGACAAACAGTGGAGGTTGGAGACTTGAAATTTACAGTGACCGAGGCCACAGTAGCAGCTGCCACGGGCCTACCTCAAGAAGGTGAAAGGTGGTTTAAAAATAGAAGTGTGGACGATCAAATATGGAGAACCATGCTACAAAACCAAGGTATGGATACCACCGTATTTACAAGAGGCATCCCTGTTCATGTACTAAAAGAGGAATGGTCTAGTCTACTATTAGTCATCCAGAAATTTATCATGTGTGAAGGTCGTTTTGGCTCTATGTATATGTATCATGTTAGATTGATGATGAATTTCATAAACGGTCACACTCTTAATTTGCCTCATTTTCTCCTATTAAGTTTGAAAAAGATGAGTTTTACAGTTCAAAAACATGTAGGCAATATTGAACCTCATCTCTACCATCATGGGCTCATAAAAAATCTTATTGAGGACCAGTTAAAGAAAAATAAGGATACTTGGGAGCAATTTTTGACAAGAAACTACTTCCAAGAGCCGTCTGAGGCCTCTGGAAGCAGTCCACCAAATATTCCAAAGAAAAGTAGGAGGAAACAAAAGAACATTACAGTCCAAGACTGCCCTACAATAGAAATTCAAGAAACAGTCCAAAAAGAAGAAGAAGATAGAGCTAAAAGTAAGAAACAGAGAAAAGAAAAAGGCAAAAGGACCATCCAAGAAGTTTATCCATCCCCTGAGCAATCCATAGAAGAGGATTATCAACCTCTGTCAGAAAGATTAATAGATCTTCAAGCTGCTACCATAGCCAAGAAAAAGCAAAAAGGAAAACAGAGTGCACAAGAGAAGAGTACTAGTTCATACTTAAGGAGGAGTACTAGGCTAAAAGGGAAGGGGAATAAAACCAAAGAAAAACAGTCTCACTTTATTGATTTAGGTGAAGAGACACTTTAGAAATCTCCAGCTCAGCCAAGCACTGAATCAAATCTTCCACATGAGGAAAGCCCTTTTCGGCCGGAAAGAGAGAGCAGTCTTCCTCCTCCACCAGATTTTGAGCCTAGTCCGAGAAAGACACCTGAGGTAGATCCTAATTAGCAAGAGGCATACAATTACCTGGAATCCTTAGAACAGTCAGCTACAGGACCAAGTACCTCTCTGCCACTTGATGCACAAGTTCAGTCTTTGAAACAGGAAGTATTTGAGTTAGAAGTCCTAAATAGGCATATCAAACAGGAAAATGAAGCACTCAAAGAGCAGAGTAAGGTAGACAAGATTTTCCATGATAACACTATGCTTCATTTAGGACCGTGGCAAAAGAAAAACAGAAAACTGAAGAAGAAGTGCAAAAAGTTAAGCAGAGCATTGATTAACCTCAAGTTCAAATGTCTAGTCAGGAAACCAAGGATGATGATGTTAGCATCAAAGAAGAAGAAAAGAGGGCTAGATGTCCTTGCAGAAGCCTCAGAACATGTGTATTAGAGGGAAATAACTCAATTTTGGTTGCATGAGGACATGCAACACCTTCACAGTGGGGGTATGTTGAGCCTCAAACTTGCACCTTCCTATACACCCTCTCAACATTCTTTTTCCACTTATTTCATCCACCCAGCTGTTAAATCATTGCATTGTAGTTTAAAAAGAGCTTTTACATGGTTTTCTGACTATGCTTATGACTGTTGTTTGGTTTAGTTTTTGTTCATGCAGCTGCAGAAACTTCTCAGTTTCTGCAACCAGCACAGGTTTCCGCAGCTAGCACAGGATTCTGCAGCTATTTTGTTAAAAGCTGTGCTACAGGTGTCTTATGAAGAAATGAGCTACATGGGAAAGCTACAGGTGACGGATACATGGAACGTGTCCATTCAAATCAGCCAAATCATCCATAGAAGGTCACGGTCAACGAGGGTCAAAGGCAAAGCCAACCAAGGAGTTCAGTGGTGGCACGTCTCTGTTTTGGGCACGTGAATGTTTACGTGGCACAGTCCTCAGCCCACGAAGACACCGGCACACCTGGAGATCATCACCATAACCTGAATCCAACAGCTACCACTCCGAAGATTTAATAGACATGATGACAATTACGCTAGATCTCGGCTGAAGGGATCTATGTGTCTTTGGCAACACAGTTAATAGCGTAGGATTCAGTTAGTTAGTTCAGCACTTTTTCATTATAAATAACGCGTTGATGAACGCTGTGAAAAAGCTTTTGGATATGTAATTTTCCGAACTGTTGTTGTTATCACCCCACTGTTTTATATATGTTGCTGCTTTAATACATGAGAAGACTTTTCTGAGTTCATTCGTGTGACTACTCGTTGACTAGCTGAAGTGGCAGAGGGCCCCTGCGCGCTGAAGCCTTGTAAATTTTTCATTTGGTTTTATTATTTTCTGCTTTCATAATCTTTAGCTTGTACATAACACGTTGTTTTGATGCTTCTTAATTCACTGCTATTTATACTTTCACTTCTGCTTTCATGTAACTGTCAGCTGATCAATGTTTTTCTGCAGGTTTTCTTAGGCAGCTCGGGAAAATTTTCATCTTTTTGATAACTATTGACATATGGGATCATCTTGTCCTTCCTGCTAACTTTCATTTTCTGAAGTTTAATTCCAGCACTGTCTTTTTCAAGTTGTGATTTGCTTATTTGTTTTTTCTGTTATTTAGATATCATACTGCTCATCAATTTATGGTTTCTTTCTATAGTCAAGTGACTCTATTAGTAAGAAATGAAAATATTACTTATTGTAGTGTGATTTAGTTATCATATTGCTTAAACTTATTCATGATTGCTTCCCACAAGGTAGATTGAGCTGAAGGGTAAAGGATCAGTAGAGTTGAAGTAGTGTGACTAGTTTCTTTTATGCAATTTAATTTCTTGCCATTTAGTTATCATATTGCTTAAACTTATTCATGATTGCTTCCCACAAGGTAGATTGAGCTGAAGGGTAAAGGATCAGAAGAGTTGAAGTAGTGTGACTAGTTTCTTTTATGCAATTTAATTTCTTGCCATTTAGATATCATATTGCTTGACTTGTTCATGATTGCTTCCCACAAGGTAGATTGAGCTGAAGGGCAAAGGATCAGAAGAGTTAAAGTAGTGTGAATTAGTTGCTTTGCTTTGAGTTGCTTTAAGTTCAATTTTTACTTTCTTTTCATTCAGCAGCAAGGATATTGGGCCATTGTCATTAGTTCACTGTTTTTCTTAAGAATTGATTTCATTACAGTTGTTTTAAAGCTTTCTTTTTGAGCACTTTTAAGTTTGAGAAAAATCACTGTAGAAATCACCATCACCATTATCATCCATACTTCACTTTCATTTTCACCATCACACATTAGGGAAAGATAAATCCAAAAATAAACTAAAAACTCAAAAACGACAAAAGATTAAGGAAATGGTTATCTAGTACATATAGTACACTTCACTTCGTCAGCTTACGAATCCCGGATTGACATTTTAAATAGAAATTTAGAACACACTAAATTGACCAAACATTTTGGCGCCGTTGCCGGGGAAGTGAAACTAGGTAGCCAATTTCTTAAAAAAAAAAAAAAAAAAATCAAGGAAGGAAAATTGATAACCTCTCAAAGTATGCTCTCCTCTTGCACTTAGTGTGATCTGGAGGATCAGAAAAGAGAAAGTTATTGGTTTAATAGTTTCTTGAGTATGCTCTCTTCTTGCACCTAGAGTGACCTGGAAGATCAGAAAGAGAATTATTAGCCCGACTTGAAGAAAAAAAAAAAAATGACATGCATAGAGCAAGAGATTCTAGGGGAAGGTTTTTAGCTAGAGCCAAGAGTTCGATTTTTACAACTCCATCTACTTCAAGGAATAGACAAGAGACACCTCCATCATCTCCAACCTACACTCCTAGCCCTAGGATTCCTGGAATTCAAGAGGCAGTAATTGACTCTCCCACACCATCCATCGAATCTTAATTAGGAAGAGATCCTTTCCTTCCTTCTACAGGGAGACAAATTGTAATTGAAGAAGTAGAATCATCTGAGGAAGAAGAGGGAGAAATTCCTCCTCGTTCACCCTTAGTAGAGGAACCAGAGGACTCTGAATTCCCCAGGGAAACTACCATGACAGAAGAAGGAGCAAATGGATTTGGTAGAGGTAGAGGTAGAGGAGGAAATAATGGAGGAGGTAGAGGTAAAATTGGGGGAAATAGGGATGGAGATAACTCATTCGGATTTCCTATAGTCGATGAGGACTCTCGAGCCACAATGAAGAACATCTCACCATCTATCCTCCCAAACTTTCATGGGTTAAGAAATGAGGATCCTGAAACATTTCTACTTGAGTTTGAGGTCGTGTGTCGAACTTATGAATATCTGGAAGACTCTCAAAAACTCAAATTGTTTCCTTCAACATTGAAAGGAGCAGCTTTGAAATGGTTCATGGGATTACTCACTCAATCCATTAGGACTTGGAATGATATGAAACAAACGTTTTTGGATAGGTACCTGGACTATTGTATGCCCACCAATCACAAGGATGAGGTATTCAAAATGGTACAAAAGGAAGATGAAAACTTGGAAGATTTACTTGAAAGATTCCAATATAATCTGAAGAGAGCAAAAATGAGTAACTTAGATGACGAGACCTTGAAAGCCCTTCTATTAAAAGCCATTAGAGATGAATGGATAGATATTTTTAACATGATGGGGAAAGGAGACATATCTCAACTTCCACTTCATGATATAGTGGAGCTATGTGTCCATCTCTCAAGGGGGAAATCTAAAACTCAAAAAGGGCCTAGAGATCCTTCTCTCATTAGAGCAAACAAATCTGCAACTGGATCAGTAAGTAGGGTTGAGATTGGCAACATGCTTGATGAGTTCAAAACTGATATCTTAGGGAGTCTTAGTGAGCAACTAGACACTCTTAAGATACACAACAAGCAGAAAGCAGAAGCTGAAGCTTTGGCCATCTTTTGCCCAAAATGTAGAAACAAACATGCTCTAAGGGAATGTCCCTTGGATGCAAAAGTTGTAGAAACATGTGTAATTTGTTCAGAGAATCATGAGACCAAGGATTTTCCTTCAATTCCTGGGCTCAAAGCTGTCTTTCAAGAAGATCCAAATACAATTGAGTCTCTCTGTTTTGTTGCAAGGAGACCTTGGCAGGGGCAACAAAATCAAGGGTTTAACAACTCTATGAATTTTCAACCCCCACCAAATTGGAATCCTTGGAAACAACCTTGGTCCCAACCTCAAAATCCTTTTCAATCATGGGTACAAGGTATGCAAAATCCTTATGGGAGATTTGCTCAATTTTATCAATATCCTCCATCTTTTCAAAATCAACAAGCTCCACAACTTCCAAATCAAAACCCACAACTATCATTGCCATTTCCACAACAACAACAACCTTCTCAACAGAATCCAAATTCTCAACTCTTGCTCCCGTTCCAACAGAAGTCAAACCAACTTCCTTCTCAGCCATTGCCAAACCCCAATAATAAAAACCCTCAAAATGCTTACATGATGGAAGGTCAACAATTTCCTACCTATATGATTGTTCCTCTCAATTATGTACAACTCAGATCAGGTAGAGTCTTAGATAAGCCTTCTATAGATGCTCAAAATCAAAGTATTTCTGAGGAAGAATCTCTTGAAGCCAATAAGGGTTCTGAAGCATCTCTTCAAAACCCAAACACTCAGAAAGAAAAAGAAAAATAACTAACCCCCACAACTCCTATAGTTGAGCAACCTGCATCTTCATCCACACCTCCTTTTCCTGAAAGATTACAAATTAACAAAGGGGTGGAAAAACAAATCTTGTTGCCTGACTATGATTTTCTAGATGAATTGAAGAATGTCTGTATCAAGATTCCCTTGTTACAAGCCATTAAGGAGATTCCTATTCTAGCAAAAACAGTAAAGGAGTTGAGTCTTAAAAGACCAGGAAGGAAACCAAGAGATACAAGAAAAATCCACCTGGTAGGAAAAATTACAGATATCATGATGGGAAAAATTACTATGCAGAAGTATGTAGATCCCGGTAGTCCAATTGTCAAAACACATATCAATGGGGTAGAAATTCCAAATACTTTGATTGATTTGGGGGCTGCTATCAACATTATGAGTAGACAGACTATGGAACAGCTGAAACTTCCTAACCTTCTCTTTACACCTACTTTACTGCAACTTGCAGATCGATCAATTATTAAACCAGATGGTGTATTAGAAGACATTTCAGTCTCCTTAGACTCTTGGGAATATCCAGTAGATTTCATGATTTTAACTCCCAAGAGTAATTTAGGAGGACATCCTCTCATCTTAGGAAGACCTTGGCTAGCCACAGTTGATGCTTTTATCAGTTGTAGGTCTGGGGATATGTATATTTCTGATGGTAATTCGACAAAGAAATTCAATCTATATCCTCCAGCAAAAGAAATTATAGAAATAGGAGATATACAACCTTTCTTTACCATTTCTGAAGTTAGTGAAGATAGTCAAATTCTGAACACATTATAAAACTTTGAAACATCTTCAGAATATGACCACACACAATTTCAGTTAGATTCTGACATTGAGTATCTATCATCTAGACAAATGTCTCTTTTCTCTATGGAAGAGTTTGGTAGTTCCGCCATTGAGATCTTTCCAGGTAAAACATTGAATATCAACAAAAACTTGGAAAGATCACAACAAGAAGAGCTAACCAAAATCTTGCAAAAACATTCTACTGCATTTGCATGGGAGTATACCGATATGAAAGGTATTGACCCTAAAACTTGCATTCACCACATCTACATTGAGGAAAATAGTAGACCAATCAGACAACCTCAGAGAATGATGAATCCAAACCTTAGGGAGATAGTGAAAGAAGAGCTCCAAAAGTTACTTAATGTGAACTTCATTTATCCAATTTCAGATAGCCGATGGGTTTCTCCTTTGGTTATAGTACCTAAAAAGAATGGTAAATGGAGGGTTTGCATTGATTACAGGGAATTGAACAAAGCAACCTTGAAGGATCACTTTCCTTTACCCTTTATTGATCAGGTATTAGATACTTTAGCAGGCAAAAAGTATTTCTCATTTTTGGATGGTTTTAGTGGTTACAATCAGATTCAGGTAGCACCTGAAGATCAGGACAAGACCACATTTACCTGTACATGGGGAACTTTTGCTTACTGAGTACTTCTTTTTGGATTATGTAATGCACCCGCAACATTTCAAAGGGCAGTACTAGGAATCTTTTCTGATCTAATCCATGATTGTGTAGAGGTTTATATGGATGATTTTACAGTTTATGGTAATACCTTTGAAGAGGCATTAGAAAATTTGGAAAAAGTCCTTATAAGATGTAAAGAAACAAACCTATCATTAAGTCATGAAAAATGTTTTATGATGTTTACTGAAGGGATTGTTTTAGGACATCATATTTCAGGAGATGGGATTAAAGTTGATAGATCAAAAGTTGAGGTCATCTCCAAGTTGCCTATTCCAAATTGTCAAAAAGATGTTAGAAGTTTTCTTGGATTTACTGGATATTATAGAAGATTTATTGAAAACTTCACCAAAATAGCATCTCCACTCTTCAAAATACTTACAAAAGACTGTGAATTCAAATGGGATCCTGATTGTCAATCTGCATTTGAAACTTTGAAAACAAGAATATCTGAAGCACCCATTTTGAGAGGGCCAAATTGGAAACTTCCTTTCCATATTTCTACAGATGCTTCAGATACAGCTCTAGGAGCTGTGTTGGGTCAAAAGGATTTAGTTCCTTATGCCATTTACTACACCAGTAAAAATTTGACTCCCACTAAGTTAAACTATACTGTGACTGAGAAAGAGTTCTTAGCTGTTGTTCATGTAATCAACAAGTTTAGACATTATATAACCGGCTATGAAACTTTTGTCCATACTGATCATTTTGCAATTAGATATCTCATGAACAAATCTGTTACTAATGGCAAAGTTACAAGATGGCTTTTACTTTTACAAGAATTCAATATTACTGTGTTGGATAGACCAGGGAAACAAAATACAGTAGCTGATTTCTTGTCTAGAATCCAAAATACTAACGAAGATTCTCCTGTAGAGGATAAGTTTCCAGATGAATATTTGTTTGCCGTAACTACTAAGACTCCTTAGTATGCAGATATTGCTAACTATTTGGTTACAGGGAAACTACCTCCACATTTATTTCCTAATGAGAAAAGAAGAATCATTCCGGAGAGTTCAAGTTATTTATGGATTTCTAATGAATTGTTTAAAACAGTGCTAGATTGTGTGATCAGAAGATGTGTTCGGGAAGATGAAATGCCTGACATCCTCAAGGCATGTCATGATGAACCATGCGGTGGACACTTTGCTGACAAGAGGACGGCCTATAAAATCCTTTCTTTAGGATATTATTGGCCTTCTCTCTTCAAAGATGCAAAACAATATGTCAGAAGGTGTGACAGCTGCCAGAGAGTTGGGAGACCGACTCTTTCAAATGAAATTCCACTACAGCCACAGGTACTCATCGAACCCTTTGAAAAATGGGCTTTAGATTTCATTGGACCAATTAATCCACCATCTAAACAAAAGAAGTATATATTGGTTTGCACTGATTATGTCACTAAATGGGTAGAAGCCAAGGCATTGGCTTCTGCCACTGAAAATTCAGTTGTTCAATTTCTTTTTGAGGATATTTTTACTCGTTTTTCTGTCCCAAGAGAAATTGTGCCAGATCAGGGAAGTCAATTTACATCTAGTTTGATGGAGAAGCTGATGGAAGAATACAAAATCAAGCACATAAAATCTACTCCTTACCATCTGCAAGCAAATGGCCAAGTGGAATCTACAAATAAATTTCTTGAGAGTATCATCACCAAAATTGTTCATCTACATAGAAGAGATTGGGCAGAAAGGCTTCCTGAAGCCTTATGGGCCTACAGAACTACATGGAGGAACACAACAGGACATTCTCCCTATGAACTTGTTTATGGGAAAGAAGTCCTGCTCCCCATTGAGTTTCAAGTCAAGACTTTCAAGATGGCAGTTCAATTGGGGATGAATCTATCAGAAGCCCAAAAGCACAAAATGGAGCAGCTGAATGAGCTAGATGAGATCAGACAAGATGAAATTTTAAGGACTGATCTAGTTCAACATCAAAGAGCTAAGTGGCATGACAGATACATCAAAGAGAGAAAGTTTCAAGAGGGAGATTGGGCTTTACTGTTTGATTCCAAGTTTAAAGACTTCAAAGGGAAGTTTCAGACTCATTGGCTTGGGCCATATGAGATTGATAAAGTCTTTAACAATGGAGCGGTAAGAATCAAGACCATTGATGAATTTCATACTCCTCTTATTGTGAATGGCCACCGATTGAAAATTTATCATAAGCCACTTTCAAAAGACGAGTTTGTCAAAATGTTCCAAGAGAATTCTGTAATCAGGCTGGTGGAGAAGAATCCTTCTCCTTCCCCACCAGCCTAATCTTTGTTTCTTTCAGTTTTTGAAAATAAAAAAAATAATAAAAAATAAAAAAAAATAAAAAAATTGTGTATAAGCCTGAAAACCAATCATAGATTGGCGGTCTTATACAGAAAATGTAGAGTGAAAATCAGGGACACCTGACACTCTATATTTTCCAAAAAAAAAAATCTCCTCCCCTTCTCTTTCCATCTTCACTTCATTTCACTTACCATTTCACTTCACCTCCATCTCATTCCCATTTCCATTTCACTTCACTCCACCTCACTTTCATTTCACTCCACTCATTCCATTTCACTCCATCAATAAAAGTCCCCTTCAAGACTATTTTCATTCAGTTGGTTTTCCTCTAACTATCTTTGTGCAGTTAAGGGGGTGCTGTCTCAGTTTCCGCAGCTGGAGACCGTTTCCGCAGCCAGCATCACTCTGTTTTCAAAATTTACAGTCAACTGTTAGTGCCATAATCATGAAATGCAGGTGTAATTGAGCTAAATACATGGGGCATCTCCAAGATAACAAAGAAGAGCAATTGGTTAGAAGCCTTGAGCAAGAAATGACAAAGTTACAAAGGTATGATCAAAAATCTTTATCAAATAACAATTCAAGTCATAATTACGCATAGTCATTAAACCATAACAAGTTCTACTATGAGCGATGATTTGATACAATAGCTCCACTACCACTCCTATTCCACGATATCACTCCACACACCTCGCATTCATTGCCCTAACGGTCTCATGATTATCCCGAGTTTAAACTCAAGACTGACTGCACTTCCATTTATTACCCGTACTCTTGAGACGTGACCTATTGTGTTACTGCTCTTCTTAGCCGTAATTTCCGCAGCCGCCTGTTGAGACGTGTAAAATTTCATACGCAGTCATCTGATTCGAAAGAGTCCCGCCGTTACTCCACTCGCTTATTACTCCACTTACACTCCACTTATACCATACTCCTCGCATGCATCCGCATTTCATTTCATGAACTCATTTACTGTTGCTCACCCACTGTTCCTCCAGTAATTCGGGTATTTCCATTCACTGTTCTCCATTTCCGACTGCAGTCACTACAGTTTGCTCTAAACCCCGATTGCAGTCACTACAGTCATCCTAAACCCTGACTGCAATCACTACAATCTATCCTAAACCCTATAACAGAGCTATTTTTTTTTCCCTTAACCCTCACACGCAGAAGAACTCTCAGTTGGAATCTAAAACAGAGGATGGGAAAATTACTGAGAGCTGAGCCGGAAGGACTGAAATACTTGGAGGGTTATCCTCAAACTAAGGAATTGCTAAAGAAAGTCAGATGGATATGATTCATCCAGAAGTTCAAAGGCCATAACAAGGAGGTGACCAAAGCTTTTGCGAGGTCTTTTAATGGACAAACAGTGGAGGTTGGAGACTTGAAATTTACAGTGACCGAGGCCACAGTAGCAGCTGCCACGGGCCTACCTCAAGAAGGTGAAAGGTGGTTTAAAAATAGAAGTGTGGACGATCAAATATGGAGAACCATGCTACAAAACCAAGGTATGGATACCACTGTATTTACAAGAGGCATCCCTGTTCATGTACTAAAAGAGGAATTGTCTAGTCTACTGTTAGTCATCCAGAAATTTATCACGTGTGAAGGTCGTTTTGGCTCTATGTATATGTATCATGTTAGATTGATGATAAATTTCATAACCGGTCACACTCTTAATTTGCCTCATTTTCTCCTATTAAGTTTGAAAAAGATGAGTTTTACAGTTCAAAAACATGTAGGCAATATTGAACTTCATCTCTACCATCATGGGCTCATAAAAATTCTTATTGAGGACCAGTTAAAGAAAAATAAGGATACTTGGGAGCAATTTTTGACAAGAAACTACTTCCAAGAGCCGTCTGAGGCATCTGGAAGCAGTCCACCAAATATTCCAAAGAAAAGTAGGAGGAAACAAAAGAACATTACAGTCCAAGACTCCCCTACAATAGAAATTCAAGAAACAATCCAAAAAGAAGAAGAAGATAGAGCTAAAAGTAAGAAACAGAGAAAAGAAAAAGGCAAAAGAACCATCCAAGAAGCTTATCCATCCCCTGAGCAATCCATAGAAGAGGATTATCAACCTCTGTCAAAAAGATTAATAGATCTTCAAGCTGCTGCCATAGCCAAGAAAAAGCAAAAAGGAAAACAGAGTGCACAAGAGAAGAGTACTAGTTCATACTTAAGAAGGAGCACTAGGCTAAAAGGGAAGGGGAATAAAACCAAAGAAAAACAGTCTCACTTTATTGATTTAGGTGAAGAGACACTTTAGAAATCTCCAGCTCAGCCAAGCACTGAATCAAATCCTCCACATGAGGAAAGCCCTTTTCGGCCAGAAAGAGAGAGCAGTCTTCCTCCTCCACCAGATTTTGAGCCTAGTCCGAGAAAGACACATGTGGTAGATCCTAATCAGCAAGAGGCATACAATTACCTGGAATCCTTAGAACAATCAGCTACAGGACCAAGTACCTCTTTGCCACTTGATGCACAAGTTCAGTCTTTGAAACAGGAAGTATTTGAGTTAGAAGTCCTAAATAGGCATATCAAACAGGAAAATGAAGCACTCAAAGAGCAGAGTAAGGTAGACAAGATTGTCCATGATAACACTATGCTTCATTTAGGACTGTGGCAAAAGAAAAACAGAAAACTGAAGAAGAAGTGCAAAAAGTTAAGCAGAGCATTGATTAACCTCAAGTTCAAATGTCTAGTCAGGAAACCAAGGATGATGATGTTAGCATCAAAGAAGAAGAAAAGAGGGCTAGATGTCCTTGCAGAAGCCTCAGAACATGTGGATTAGAGGGAAATAACTCAATTTTTCTTGCATGAGGACATGCAACACCTTCACAGTGGGGGTATGTTGAGCCTCAAACATGCACCTTCCTATACACCCTCTCATCCTTCTTTTTCCACTTATTTCATCCACCCAGTTGTTAAATCATTGCATTGTAGTTTAAAAAGAGCTTTTTACATGGTTTTCTGACTATGCTTATGACTGTTGTTTGGTTTAGTTTTTGTTCATGCAGCTGCGGAAACTTCTCAGTTTCTGTAGCCAGCACAGGTTTCCGCAGCCAGCACAGGATTCCGCAGCTATTTTGTTAAAAGCTGTGCTACAGCTGTCCTATGAAGAAACGAGCTACATGGGCAAGCTATAGGTGACGGATACATGGAACGTGTCCCTTCAAATCAGCCAAATCATCCATGGAAGGTCACGGTCAACGAGGGTCAAAGGCAAAGCTAACCAAGGAGTTCAGCGGTGGCACGTCTCTGTTTTGGGCACGTGAACGTTTACGTGGCACAGTCCTCAGCCCACGAAGACACTGACACACCTGGAGATCATCACCATAACCTGAATCCAACAGCTACCACTCCGAAGATTTAATAGACATGATGACAGTTACGCTAGATCTCGGCTGAAGGGATCTACGTGTCTTTGGCAACATAGTTAATAGCGCAGGATTCAGTTAGTTAGTTCAACACTTTTTCATTATAAATAACGCGTTGATGAACGCTGTGAAAAAGCTTTTGGATATGTAATTTTCCGAACTGTTGTTGTTATCACCCCACTGTTTTATATATGTTGCTGCTTTAATACATGAGAAGAATTTTCTGAGTTCATTCGTGTGACTACTCGTTGACTGGCTGAAGTGGCAGAGGGCCCCTGCGCGTTGAAGCCTTGTAAGGTTTTCATTTGGTTTTATTATGTTCTGTATTCATAATCTTTAGCTTGTACATAACACGTTGTTTTGATGCTTCTTAATTCACTGCTATTTATACTTTCACTTCTACTTTCTTGTAGCTGTCAGTTGATCAATGTTTTTCTGCAGGTTTTCTTAGGCAGCCCGGGCAAATTTTCATCTTTTTGATAACTATTGACATATGAGATCATCTTGTCCTTCCTGCTAACTTTCATTTTCTGAAGTTTAATTCCAGCACTGTCTTTTTCAAGTTGTGATTTGCTTATTTGTTTTTTCTGTTATTTAGATATCATACTGCTCATCAATTTATGGTTTCTTTCTATAGTCAAGTGACTCTATTAGTAAGAAATCAAAATATTACTTATTGTAGTGTGATTTAGTTATCATATTGCTTAAACTTATTCATGATTGCTTCCCACAAGGTAGATTGAGCTGAAGGGTAAAGGATCAGTAGAGTTGAAGTAGTGTGACTAGTTTCTTTTATGCAATTTAATTTCTTGCCATCTAGTTATCATATTGCTTAAACTTATTCATGATTGCTTCCCACAAGGTAGATTGAGCTGAAGGGTAAAGGATCAGAAGAGTTGAAGTAGTGTGACTAGTTTCTTTTATGCAATTTAATTTCTTGCCATTTAGATATCATATTGCTTGACTTGTTCATGATTGCTTCCCACAAGGTAGATTGAGCTGAAGGGTAAAGGATCAGAAGAGTTAAAGTAGTGTGAATTAGTTGCTTTGCTTTGAGTTGCTTTAAGTTCAATTTTTACTTTCTTTTCATTCAGCAGCAAGGATACTGGGCCATTGTCATTAGTTCACTGTTTTTCTTAAGAATTGATTTCATTACAGTTGTTTTAAAGCATTCTTTTTTAGCACTTTTAAGTTTGAGAAAAAATCACTGTAGAAATCACCATCACCATTATCATCCATACTTCACTTTCATTTTCACCATCACACATTAGGGAAAGATAAATCCAAAAATAAACTAAAAACTCAAAAACGACAAAAGATTAAGGAAATGGTTATCTAGTACATATAGTACACTTCACTTCGTCAGCTTACGAATCCCGGATTGACATTTTAAATAGCAATTTAGAACACACTAAATTGAACAAACAACAGGTAAAGGCTCTATTTTCTTGAAATAAAAATTTAAAGCTAGGAATGTTATGTATGTTGATGGCTTAAAGCATAACCTGTTTAGTGTTAGTCAAATGTGTGATCAAGGAAATGTAGTGTTTCGATCAAATGGATGTGTTTTTCATGAGCTTGATACAAGGGAAACCGTGATCAAAGGTACAAGATCTTCAGACAACCTATACATACTCAAGGGAGGTCAACAATAGTGCTATCTAAGCAAAAATGATGAAAACTGGCTATGGCACAAAAGATTGGAACATCTAAGCTTTTCTCAAATAAGAAAAGCATGCAGATTCCAGGTTGTTTGTGATCTTCCAGATATCAACATTCGTGAAAATACTATATGCAAATCATGTCAATTCGGTAAGAAAACCAGATCTCACTTCATCGAAAAGGAAGGATCATCTAGTAAGCCTCTTGATCTTGTTCATACTGATTTATGTGGACCATCAAGGAAAAAGTCACCTCATGGAGAAGAATACTTTATATTGTTCATTGATGATTTTTCCAGAATGTGTTGGATAGGTCTTCTAAAGCATAAAAATGAAGCATTTGAAAAGTTCAAAGCCTTCAAAGCTTTGGTTGAAAATGAATCAGATCGCAAAATCAAATGCCTCAAATCTGATCGAGGAGGGGAATTTACCTCGGATGAATTCTTTGACTTTTGTGAACAACATGGAATAAAAAGGTATTTCTCCACCACAATGAACCCTCAGCAAAATGGAGTGGTAGAAAGGATGAACAAAATTGTTCAACAAATGGCTTGTGTTATGCTAGAGGAATCTGGAACTCCTGCAACCTTCTGGGGTGAAGCTGCATTCACCGTCGTCACTATTCTCAACCAAGCAAATGTTTGAGTAAACAACACTCAAACTCCACATGAACTTTGGTATGGTAAGACTCCTATTGTAAAATACTTCAAAGTTTTTGGAAGCAAATGTTACAACAAAAGGACTGATGAAAAACTTGGTAAGTTTGAACCCAGAGCAGATGAAGGTTTTCTTCGTGGCTACTCTTCCCGAAGTAAAGGATATAAATGTTATAATAAAAGACTTGGGAAAATTATTGAAAGTATTGATGTTGTGGTTGATGAAGCATGCAAAAATCCAAAACAAATAAAAACCGAAGATTATGACAATGAAGAAGATGAGGATCATTTTCCCACATCAAATCACATTGATTCTGAAGAAGAAACCAATGAAGCACCAGAATAAGAGATAACGATAGAAGAAAAGACTCCGTCTAGGTATGTTCAGAAAAATCATCCAGAAACTCAGATTTTGGGGGAAAAGGGGGTAGGTGTGCAAACAAGAAGAACCATTGCCGAAGCCTTAAGCTATTTAGCATTACTATCTTCCATTGAACTGCAAAATGTAAATGAAGCATGCAGAGATGAATGTTGGGTCAAGGCCATGAATGAAGAACTTGAGCAAATTGAAAATAATAATACTTGGGAATTAGCTCCTAGACCTCATGATAAGAATATCATAGGAACTAAATGGATATTCAAAAACAAGCTGAACGAAAATGGAGAAGTTATTAGAAACAAGGCCAGACTTGTTTGTAAAGGATATGATCAACAAGAAGGTATAGATTTTGAAGAAACTTTTGCACCTATTGTTAGACTTGAAGCTATAAGAATGTTTCTTGCTCTTCTAGTTTTCATAAATTCAAAGTATACCAAATGGATGTAAAATTTGCCTTTCTTAATGGAGACTTAGAAGAAGAAGTCTATATTGAACAACCAAAAGGATTCATTCTTGGAAATGATGCAAAACTTGTATGCAAACTCAGAAAAGCTCTCTATGGTCTAAAACAGGCTCCAAGGGCATGGTATTACCATCTTGACAAATATCTTCACCAACAAGATTTTTCAAAGGGGTCAGCAAATAGCAATATATACACAAAGATGGACACTGATAAATTGCTAATAATTGTTGTATGTTGATGATATCATTTTTGGTAGCAATGAAGAATCCATGAGTCAGAATTTTGCTTCAGTAATGCAGCAAGAATTTGAAATGTCCTTGCTTGGTGAGATTACCTATTTTCTTGGTCTACAAGTTCAACAAAATAAAGATGGGATTTTTCTCTCACAAACCAAATATCTCAAAAAAATCATGAAAAAGTACAGCATGGAAGATTCTAAACCTGTATGTACCCCAATGGTAACAGGATGCAGTCTTAGCTCAAATGATGAATCAACAGCAGTACATCAACCAACTTACAGATCCATGATTGGCAGTCTACTTTATCTAACAGGTACTCGACCGAACATCATGCATGCAGTGGAAATAGTTGGAAGATTCCAAGAAAATCCAAAGGAATCACACCTTCAGGCAGTCAAAAGGATTTTCAAATATCTTCAAGGAACACAGAAATTTGGTTTATGGTATCCTAGAGATACAGATCTTACACTTCATGTATATACAGATGCAGATTGGGCAGGAAGTGTTTATGACAGAAAAATCACTAGTGGTGGTGCATTCTATATGGGTTTCAGGTTAGTGTCTTGGTTTAGCAAGAAACAAAGTTTAATTGCATTATCTACAGCTGAAGCAAAATACGTGGCTGATGCATCTTGCTGCACACAACTAATTTGGATGATGCAAACCTTGCAAGACTTTCAGATCACATGTACTCCACCCATCTCCATTCTATGTGATAATACAAGTGCCATCAGTATTTCAAAGAATCCAGTCATGCACTCCAAGACCAGGCACATACCCATCAAATATCAATTTCTACGTGAAAAAGTGCTTGAACAAAAGGTCAAATTGGAGTATGTTGCCTCCAAAGAACAAGTTGCTGATATATTCACTAAACCACTGCCCAGAGAGACATTTGAATATCTCAGGAAAAGCTGGGAGTAGTTGGTGCATCATCCTGCTGTTAAAACCTATTTTCTTCAGAGAAAGGTGGTTATACGTGAGTTTCATAAAGCGTAGTCGCGTACATACGCAGGTTTTTGTGGGCACAATCGCGTATATGTTGGTTTAAAGAAAAGCAGTGGGCCAGACTCAGAAAAAAGGGGTCTACTATTGTTCTGTCAATTATCTGCTTTGTTTGATGATGGTTTCAATTTGTTGATAACATGAGGAAATATATTTCTCCTCATAAATTTGTTGATAGCTTGATGTATATCTGATTGATGATGATGCTTTGATACCTGACAGTGAACAGGTGGAACAGGTTCAGGGGGAGAACATGGTTGATGACATTTTGGGAACTAATGATGGACATATACAGGTTGTTGGTCTGGATGCTATTGACAGATGTTGTTGATGATCCAAATCATATGATAGTTGTTGATGACTATCATGGTCTTGTTTAAGATATTTGGTCTCTGTTATATATAATGTAACGGTCATACAAAGACCTAATTTGTAACCCCACTATGCATGGGATGGATGATGTAATGTTTCTTGTTTTTGACATGTATAAACAATTGATATATCCCCACTTGGTTGGGTAGATGAGTCAAATTTGGTATATCCCCACTTGTTTGGGAGATCGATGTATGTATGAGTCATTGGTGATAGGAAGGTCATTTGTGATATATGTATAGAGTCATGTTCTTCTTTTACAACATCTTTTTGCAGACTTTGCTTATGCTTAGGGGGAGCATGGACTCAATCATGGGAGCTCAGTCAGCACACTCCAGCATATCAGAGAATTCAGCATGCACTCAGGGGGAGCATGACCCTTTTCCCTTGATGTTAAAGGGGGAGAGCGACTTGGTGTGGTTGTTGCCATCAAGTCCAAAGGGGGAGATTGTTGGCATTATGATGTATGATGTATGTGTTGTACTTGATGGAAACCCACTTGTAGCAGAACAACTCACTTGTATATGGTAACTAGATGAATCTACAGAAGAGATATCAAATGTGTAGAATGCATGACAGTAGTATTTACAGATGTGTTGAAATGATGTGTGATGTATGTGTTGTACTTGATGGAAACCCACTTGTAGTAGAACAACTCACTTGTATACAGTAACTAGATGAATCTACAGAAGAGATATCAAATGTGTAGAATGCATGACAGTAGTATTTACAGATGTGTTGAAATGTAGGGCAGCTTCCAGGAATCAGTTCAGAAGGAAACTCACTCAGATGAGAAACAACAAAGAATTACAGATCAGTCTTCACAGAATGAAGAAAGAGAGGTATACGCAGGTTCACCATTGACCAAGCTGCGTATACACGCAAGTTCACTGTATACAAGTCGTGTATACGTACACACGCACTTTCACATAAGGAAAAGCACGTATACCTTGGAAAACTAAATTTTTGGTCCATGGTATTTGGTCCAAGGTATCTGGTCCGAGGTATTGACCCTAGGTATTCGGTCCAAGATATTGTTCCTAAGTGGTTTTGGTCCATGGTATTGAGAAAGGTCTAAAACTATAAAAGGAGGAGGAGATCATTAGGCCAAGGTGTGCAAGTATCGAATATCTGATGAAGTGTGAGATCTAATATGTAGGTTATTGGCTTATGGTGTTGTGCTTGATCTGAACCAAGGATGAACCTTAGCATTTGATGAAGGATAAGATCTAATGATGTATCAAGATCTTAAGGCTTGAATTGAATTATCTTTATGTGGTTTGATCATGTATCTCAATAACTGACGCATGTTGTAGTCTATAAATATGATGATCTAGGTATGACTGAAGTCTGGAATAGTTGTAATGTTTAAATCATCATTTATAGATCTATACGCAGGTTCACTTTATAAAAGAAGCATATACACGCTGGTTCTGCATATCCAAGCAGCGTATACATTATAAATTTGATTTGCATATCTGTACGTTGGTTCGCTTCGAGGAAAGCGCGTAGGCATGCACGTTCGACACATGGAAGTAGCGTATAGCTTATAAAATATGTTTTAGTTGCTTCTGTTTGTTGTTGCAGTGTTCTGGGTTCTAGCTTGGGTTCAGGTGACTGTATTCTAGTGATAGCATTCTGAATAGTCAGATTAATGGGTTATCAAAGTGGCTGATCGATTCGGTTATGTATGGTTCAAAAGGAGATTGGTTGATGTAGATATATTTGATGATTGAATGATGTTGTTGATGGATCCAATCTGAAAATTTATGAAACATGGTCCTTGGAAGAAAAGAGAAGGTTGTAGCCTTTTGTAGGCCGACACCTACGTACTAGTAAACATATCAGCTAGTACAAGAGTTAGGGGGTTGTAGCTCCCTTCTAGTAGAAGCTGGAGAATGAGAGAAGGTTGTAGCCTTCTGCAGGTAGAAGCCTGCGTACTGGTATAAGACTGCACCAGTACAAAAATTGTAAACATAATTTTATTATTATTAAAAGAAGATAGAGACGACTACAGCAGGTGGTTTTCACCCACATTGGGTTTCCACCTTATATCTTGGTGTTCATGTGTGTTGCTTATGTGTGATACTTTATTATGTTTTCACTGCATTGTCTAATGAATTCATGATATACTAGTTAAAGTTCAATGCATGATAGTTTGGGTAAATCAACAGATCTCTGCATATACGATGGTTGCATTAAGTACAGTTGCGTATACACGCTAGTTCACTAAGATGAAGTAGCGTATACAAATCAGTTTTGAAATTTAAATTATTGATCTGATAATACTGATTCACCCCCCTCTCAGTATTATTTCCAACAGATTTGTAGAGAATTTGTAGAATTTCTACACGAGAGACATATATGAGGTAATGTCTATGAATATTAAGACGATGCCTTGCTTTCACTGGAAATTTGATGTCCTAAAGCTTATAACATTCATGGGCCTAATGCCTAAACAATTAAATCACTCCTTGTGAATATATTTGACAATGGGGTGATCTAGATCGCTAACTTTTGGGAGTTGTGGCCACAATGCCTAAGGCTACAAATTCTTAGTTTAGACAGAGTCGCGGGTAAGCGAACATGTTGTTTTACATATATATAATGTCCCACAAACTTTCAGAGTATGACTGCATATTCATAAACACATAGTATCGCTTCAACATGAATGTAACCATGGACAACACAGTCTAGATAGACTTCAAAATATTGAATACTTAGAATATTATTATTCTAATCGTAAACACAATAGTGAGCCTCATTGCTCAAGCATTCATTTATATTTATAAACACATAAAATATTGCATCTTCACATATGGTGAGAATCGACATAGTTCAAGCATACAATGAACCATGAATTTACATGTCAACATTTCATCATAGTCATATCGACGAGCTTCATATCTCAAGAAAAAAATCATATACATAGTACAAAAAATATTGCAATTATTAATAATGTAACAAAATTTATCATAGTCCATAAGACATTCACATGAGAAATGTACACTTATCTATGTGATCAAAGGTGACTAGAAACTAAAGGAGGGACTTCAACTCTCCACCCAACCATAGACCAATCACATTACACTTATTTCTTACAGTTGACCACTGATGAGCCCCAAAAATGGGTAACTTATTGGGCTCATTTTGCCTATTGTTCTCCATTTATCCACCATTCTTCATAGTTTATGTATGCTTTTGAAGTATGTTTATGTTAATAGAATTAATGAGAATAGTCACTTGACCATGAAGGCTAATATGGGTTTGTTACAGATTTTTGGACAATGTTTGGACCAAGGTTAAGCATTTATGGACCATTTGACAGCCAAATATGAGGGGACAAGGCTGCGGATTCGAAGGAAGGGTGTCTCCTGCACTAAATGACCCCTTCCTCGAGTTCTCCACCATCAGCTCGAAGTTCAACAGCCCACCAAAGTCGATTTCCAAAGGCAGCCGAGCAGCTTTTATGAAGTGGTTGAGTACTGCAGTTTTGAGTAGCCAAGCCCCTTGAATTAAGGAGGACTGCTGGAGGTCCTCGTAGTGTATAAGTAGGGAGGCTTCCAGCCTTTGTAGGTTACTCATTGAACATTTGTATTTCGCACTATAGTGCTGCTTTATTTCTGAGCCCATTTTGGAGCTTCTGTTGTAACACATTTTGGACATGGTTGTTTTTTGAGTAATGGAAACCAATTTTATGTTGCACCAGTTCTGAGCTTCTTTTAGGAGCCTGTAGCTCTTGGGGTTGGGCCCAACCCAAGTGCCAAGCCTCATCCATGCACTGTTATATGTTTTTCTTTACTGTCTTCAAAAAATAGTTTTTGTTAGTGGATTAAAATCTTGCTTGGTTATGTAGGACAATTTGATGATTTAAAAAGCTTTCAGGTTTCAGAGTGATGTGATAGGTTGATAGCAGAAAATATCTTTGAAAAAGGCCATCAAGCAACCTTGGATCTCACCTCTCCCTCCTCGGGACCATGAGCTGAGGCCACAGTGTCCTTGCTGCCACAAAAACACTATTCTTGCTTCTTCATGCAATTGCTAGTGTTAGTTTCTCATTTGTAAAAAGTTGATACCATATGTGATTACATGCTCAGATTCATTCCTGCTTGGTTTTCATAAGTGTTTCACATGATTTTCTACCAATGGATTTCTGTTCATCATGATTGCTAGTTCCTAGGTCAAATTAGGTTAGAATAGCTAGACACTTGGTTTGCATGATCTTTGTTCGGTCAGTTTCAAGAAGTAGTGTGTAGAACACCTGAGAAACCTCTCTGCCTACCCTTCCTCCATCAGTGCAACCTGTTCCATCCCCTAACTCAGATTCTTGATTTTCGTTTGCCCCACTTTCTCACTTTGACCTAATTTCCATATTTTTGTGCAACATTGCTCTATTCACCCTTGAACAAATCCAGCCATCCTCATCACTTCTCAACTCCAATTTCTAGGTCTTAGACCTCTTCACACCCTCATCCAACCTCCATTTCCACTTCTCCACCTTTCTTCCACCATCAACCTTCCAAAATCTCCCTTCGGAACATCTTGTAGAACCCCTGCAGACTTCCTGTAGAAGATCACGAGAGCGGTTTTTCGAGATACGATCACTGTGAAACTCTCTGGAAGGGTGTTAGGGACCCCTTAGGCCCTCTTCTCACCTTCCCAACCTCCTGCAAGCACCCTCACCATTTCCTTCCATCAATCAACCTCTGCACAGTCAAAACAGTTAAGCACATGCATAATAATTCTACAAGATTACTCAAAAATACAAAAAGACATTCCTTTTCAGATTTCACTGCAAGAGTATCTTAGTCACATGCATTCTACATTTCTAGAATTCAATGGCATCCCTTTCCGTTGCTTTCATTTTTTTCCTTGCACCGGTAGGGTTAGTCTGTAGAGCTAGGATTTGCTAGGGTTTACATTCCTTTTTCACTTTCAGCTTCTTTCTGCAAGTAGACTAGCTTCCCTTGAGGTAGCTTTCATCAATCACCAT
The DNA here is from genome assembly GCA_031772625.1 of Pinus tabuliformis. Classification (NCBI taxonomy): domain Eukaryota; kingdom Viridiplantae; phylum Streptophyta; class Pinopsida; order Pinales; family Pinaceae; genus Pinus; species Pinus tabuliformis. The sequence continues at coordinate 983,560,367 of CM062805.1, read as the reverse complement.
TAAAAGCTTCTTCTCAGAGCTCATAGAAGTTTGCTTAAGCTCCTAGTGGACTTGTGCCAACTGATCCAGTGATAGTTGTGGCAAGAGCTAGTACTTGTGCATACAGCACCGTCGCTTCCAAGTTTGTTACGACCTAGCGAGTTGATAAAAGTAAAGAAGGGAGTCCCAGGAGTTGCAGCATTATTGCTGCAATACTGGAGCCCACCATCATTTTGGCACCGTTGCCGGGGAAGTGTTAGAGTATTTGTGATTGCTGCTTTTCTTCTACTTTCTACTTCAATCTTCTGCTAAGTAGTTTATTTCATTTCCATTCTGTAATTTCATTACTGCAAAAGTAGATTAGACATTTCCTGCTTTCATTTCATTTCAGCAAGCATAGATTAGTTATTTCCCACTTTCATAGATTAGCATTTCAATTATGCAATTTCAATTTTGCAAACGTAGATTAGCATTTCGACTCCGCAATTTCAATTCTGCAAGCGTAGCCTAGCATTTCATTCCTGCAATTTCATTTTAGCAAAATAGATTAGTCCTTTCCTGCTTTCATTTCAATTCTGCATTTTCATTTCAGCAAGATAGATTTTAGTTAGTTGCAGTTCAATCACTTTCAGTTTTGCAGGTACAAGTAGAAAAAACGCCAAAACTCCACCAAAAATATTCCATTTCATGCCTCGTAGGAACAGAGACAATACAGGGAAATTCTTACCCAACACCCCCACCACATCACTAAGTCACCCTTCTCTCTTCTTCGATGGCAGTGATCCAAAATAACCTATAGGTGACCCTCTAGATATATACGAAGATCCTATAATAGAAGAAGAGCAAGAAAACATTCCTCTTGAGACCATGGCTGAAAACAGAAACGGTAGAGAAGATGAGGAGAGAATTGAAGGTGTCTTTCCCATCCGAGAGACCAATGGGGACATGAAAATGAAAAACATAAGTCCCTCCGCCTTACCTCATTTCCATGGATTGACCACTGAAGACCCTAATACCTTCTTATTTGAGTTTGTTGTCCTTTGTCGAACTCATGACTATGCAGAAGACGAGCAAAAGTTGAAACTCTTTCCCTCTACCCTCAAGGACGCAGCACTACACTGGTTCATGGGGTTACCTGGAAACATTATCACAACTTGGGCTCAGATGAGCAAGCCTTTAACAAAAAATACCGGGAGTATTGTAGGTCAAAGGAAACGAAGGGAGAGATCTTTCGGATGACCATGGGAAGTGATGAGTCTTTAGAAGACTATGAAGAAATGTTCCAACTTAGCTATAAAAGGGCCAGGTGCACACTAGAACCTGAATCTCTAAAGCTGTTCCTGCTCCGAGGAGTCCCTAAAGACCTTCTAGATACCCTCCATCTGCTAGCTGGAGGAGACATCTACCAACTACCTTATGAGGACATAAATACTATGTTTAGAAACCACTCTAGGGCAGCCCGGAAAAGAGGTAGGGGGAATCCACTTTCAGCTAGTGCCACCTTCTCCAAGCATGAGTTTGCAAATCAGATGGAATACCTCAAAAGTGAGATGAGACAGACCATTTCCATGCAACTGGATACCTTCCAAATCCAACAGAAGAAAGAGGAAGCTGAGAAGGCTTTGACCATCTTTTGTCTCAGGTGTTTAAGGAAGCATCCTAAGAACGAGTGTCCATTGCACTCAATGGAGGTATGTTTCATTTGTGAGGAAGACCACCCCACAAATCAGTGCCCAACCCTACCTAGACTTAAAGCCATGTACCAAGGGGCTGAAGGGGCCACTGAGCCACTCTACTTCCTTAACCAAAGGAGGTCGCATGGATCGAGACCTTACCAGCAGGGGATGCAAGGAACATCCCAAACCTATTACAACCCCAACCAATCCACTCATATGCCTTCTTGGGGCCCCCCTTGCTCATCCTTCTTGGTCCGCACCTCCTCCTTGGTCTTATCCATCTCAATACCATACTCAACCTGCTGCTCATTCGTTTCACTCTCATGTTCAGCCACAACCTCAGTTGAATGCACCTCAACCGGGGTGGAGGCCCCAATAAAACTCTCCTCCCGCTATTTTTCCTCCACCTCCTACTCAACCACAACCATTACCTCCTGCTCCTCCAAGACAACCCCAGATGCATGCTCAACTAAACCCGAACCCCAACAATAGACAGTCCCAGAAAGTATACACTGGAGAGACAACATGCCCTACCTATGCTGTGGAGATGCAGAAGATCAACCTACGATCTGGAAAGGTCCTTCCAGATCGCCACCCTCCTCCCTTGGAGGATGAGGAAGGGAAATAGGAAAGTGAACCCAAAGCCATTCCACCCTTTCTTGAGAGACTAACAGTAGCCACGCAACCAAACCCAGAAGAGACTGAACTTCTAGGAGAACTTAAACAGTTGTGTGTGAAAATCCCACTTCTCGAGGCCATAAAAGATGTACCAATCTACAACAAATTGATCAAGGAGAAGTGTTTCAGGCACCCAGGCAGGCACAAGAGAGATTCCTCGACTATGAATGTCATAGGACAACTGTCCGATCTGATGTTGGGGCAGATAATCTGTCCAAAATATTTGGATCCTGGGAGTCCTGTAGTAGATGTCCACATCAATGGCACCATAATCCCCCACACCCTAATCGATCTAGGGGCTGCCATTAATGTGATGACTAGGGACACTATGCTCAAACTCAACCTCCAGAGTTCCTTAAGAAATACCTCGACAGTACTGCAGTTAGCAGACTTCTCCACCGTGACTCCCGAAGGGATTGTGGAGGATGTCCTGGTCTCTTTTGATTCTTAGGAGTACCTTGCGGAATTTTTGGTCCTTCAGCCAAAGGCAAAACTCATTGGATACCCCCTCATTTTGGGAAGGCCTTGGTTAGCTACTGCGAATGCTTACATTAGTTGTCGAGATGGGAGCATGACCATCAAGAATGGGCCTATGTCCAAATAGCTAGTCCTATACCCTCCTGCCCAACCTCTGCTCGAACATGACTTACCTCTCTGGTTGGAGGAGGAAGATGAGGATGAAGTCTACTCTGCACCAGTGTGCACAATGGAAGCCACTCGAGGAGGTCCTCAAACCGAGGACGACCTAATTGAGAATTTGATTCAAAATCCACCTCTCGGTGTGCTGCCATTAGAGAAGTTGGTGGAAAATACCCAATCCCGTGCTTTAGTGGATCTCTGTGTGGCTGATCCAACCTCTCCAAGAGTTAAGAATGTCGAATTTGGCCCTGAAAGAAGCTTGAAAATCATCTCATCCTTATCTCCCTCTCAGGAGAAGGAACTATGTAGCCTATTGAACCGCCATTTGGAGGCTTTCGCTTGGAGCTATAAGGAAATGAAAGGAGTCCATCCGTCGGTCTGTACCCATCACATTTACATTAAAGAGGATTGTAAAACAGTCAGGCAGCCTTAGAGGAGAATGAATCCAGCCCTTAAGGACATCGTTAAAGAAGAATTGCAAAAGTTGTTGGATGTAGGATTCATCTACCCCATCTCAAACAGCGAATGGGTTTCTCCTCTGGTGCTTGTGCCCAAGAAAAATGGCAAGTGGAGAATCTGTGTAGATTATCGAGAACTTAATAAAGCCACCAAGAAGGACCTTTTCCCTTTGCCTTTCATAGATCAAGTGCTAGATGGGCTGGCAGGGAAGAAGTTCTTTTCTTTCCTATATGGGTTCAGCAGGTATAATCAGATACAAATCAGCCCGGAAGACTAAGATAAGACCACCTTCACTTGTCCTTGGGGAACCTTTGCCTACTGGGTCCTTCCCTTTGGGCTATGCAATGCTCCTGCCACTTTCCAGAGAGCAGTACTGAGCATATTTGCTGAGCTGGTTCATGATTCGGTAGAAATCTACATGGATGACTTTACTCCTTATGGGTCCAGTTTCCAAGAAGCATTGACTAACCTGGGAAAAGTATTAACCAAGTGTATTGAGTTGAACCTGTCCCTCAGTCCTGAAAAATATGAATTCCTGATGACTAAAGGGACCATGCTAGGCCATACAATCTCTCATCAAGGATTACAGGTGGATCCTAACAAAGTTGCTATCATCCAAAAGGTTCCACCTCCTCAAAAGGTAAGAGATGTTCGAAGCTTTCTAGGCTTAACAGGATACTATAGAAGATTCATCAAAGACTTTAGTAAGCTAGCCTCGCCATTGTTTGGTCTTTTGGGGAAAGATGTTGAATTTAAATGGACTGACAACTGCCAAGAGGCTCTGGATGAGTTAAAAGATAAACTGGTAACTGCCCCAATCTTGAGAGCTCCAAACTAGGACCTACCTTTCCACATCCACACCAATGCCTCGAACAAAGCCATAGGGGCAGCCTTAGGACAAATTGAAGAGAAGCTACCATATGCCATATACTTTGTCAACAAAAACCTGTCCAAGGCAAAATTAAACTATACTGTCACCGAGAAAGAGCTCCTAGCTGTAGTCCATTCCCTAAATAAGTTTAGACACTACATCACTGGTTATCAAACATTTGTACACACTGATCATGTTGCGATAAGGTATTTGATGAATAAACCTGATGTGAATGCTCGTATCATTAGATGGTTACTTTTATTGCAATAATTTGACTTAACCATTGTTGACAAGCCAGGGAAGGAAAATGTCGTTGCTGATTTTCTGTCTAGATTAGATTTGCCTGCAGATGAAGAAGGGATGGTGGATGACCAGATGCCAGATGAACACCTGTTTGCTATTTCAGTACTCTCTCCATGGTTTGTTGATATAGCGAACTACTTGGTCTCAGCACAGTTCCCTCCACACCTATCCTCGAAAGAAAAGAGCAGAATTGTGAGGAAAAGCGCCCCCTTCACTTGGATTGGGGGCAACTTGTTCAAACTTGGCCCAGATCAGATCCTGAGGCGTTGTGTTAGGGAGGAGGAAGTTTTTGACATTCTCCTAACCTGTCACGATGGACCCTGTGGAGGCCACTTTGCAACAAAACGAACTGCCTTCAAAATTCGATAGGCAGGCTAATATTGGCCCACTCTTCATCAAGATGTCAGAAGATACATCAGCCAATGTGACCGATGTCAAAGGATGGGGAAGCCGACTCTGAGGGATGAAATTCCCCTCCAACCTCAAGTGACTTTTGAGCCATTTGAGATGTGGGGAATGGATTTTGTGGGTCCTATCAACCCTCCTTCAAATCAAAAGTATTACATCATTGTGTGCACAGACTACCTGAAAAAGTGGGCGGAAACAAAGGCAATCAAGGCAACATCAGAAGAAAAAGTGGTTGAGTTTTTAAGGGAAAATATCTTCTACAAATTTGGCTACCCAAGAGAATTAGTCACAGATCAAGGAAGTCAGTTCACCTCTAACCTGATTGAAGACCTGCTCGCTCATCACAAGATCAAGCACAGAACTTCCACCCCTTATCATCCGCAAGTCAATGAGTAGGTGGAAGTCACTAATAGGGCTCTAGAATAAATTTTGACTAAGGTGGTGAGCAACAGCAGAAAGGATTAGGCAGATCGCTTGGTTGAGGCCACCTGGACCTACAACACCACTTGGAAAACCATAACAGCTTCCACACTTTATGAGCTGGTCTACGGGAAGAAGGCTCTGATGTCCCATAGAGTTCGAGTACAACACATTAAGGTTGGCAGCTCAGCTGGACCTGGATCTCAGTCATGCGCAACGGGAAAAGTTACTACAGCTGAACGGATTACATGAACAGAGAATGCAGGCCCTCCTCCACTCAAAAGTAGTTCAACTCCAGAGAAAGATATGGCATGACCGGCACCTTAACAAAAAGCAATTTCAGCCAGGAGATTGGGCGCTGTTATATGACTCAAGATACAAGTATTTCAAAGGGAAGTTGAGGACAAGGTGGCTGGGACAATATGCAGTGGAGAAATGCAACGACAATGGTTCAGTCCTTATCAGGACCATTGATGAAGAAGCCATTCCCATGCTCGTCTACGGGCACCGGCTGAAAATCTAGAGGAAGCCCCTTTCCAACAGGAGTTCATTGAAACTCTGGATAAGTCAGTGCTGGTAGTGGAGCAGGGCCTTGTCCCTACCCCATCCACACCTTGATCATCAAAAAACAAAAAAAACAAAAAAGAATAAAAAGATCCTTGGGTGAAAACCTCTTAGAGGCGCCTGGGGCAGACAGTGAGGGTGAAAACCTCCTGAAGGTGCCCTAGCTGTCTCAAAAAAAAAAAAAAGGGAAAAGAAAAAAAGATAAAAAAGAAATAGGCCTGATTTCTATTGAATAATTGCAGGTTGCAGGGAAGACATTGCAGGTTCAGGGGGTGCGCAAAACAAGGACAGAGGTCAACACCAGACTACAAACATCCCTCACACACACCTCCTCCATGACCACTCCCCTTTTCTAGGATTTGATCACATTCAGGATAAGATTTCACCTTCTATAGGAAGTTCTATATCTTCTACAGGAAGATCCTGTAGAACCTCCAAACAAGAAAAAATTGATCATGGGAGGGAATCCGAAGGTTGGAGTCTGCCTATTAAGCCTGCAACCACCCTTGTTTAATTCCATTGCCATACATCACCCTGTTTCATCTCCTCACACCTCTATTGCACCCATTATGTTATTTATGCCTTCACAGTCACACAAAGAATTATAATAAAAAAACCTTGTTTTCCTCACACTGCCAGCAAGAACTTTGAATGACATATCTAGCAGTGGTGTTTCGCTCTCCCTACCTATCAATCTCCATCTGGACCCCTCATCAGCCGAATCCCTTGTCAGCAGTATAGCCCTACTCGTTTAGCTTGCATCCCAGGAGGAGAAGCAGCTACAGGACATCCTACAGGAATCCTATAGCAGCTGATCCCTCTGGAAGACATACTCTGGAGATGAGGATAGCTGAAAAACAACAAAGGAGGCATGCAAAGAGCTTGTCTTGAATGCGGAAACATCATCAGCAGCCGAAACCAAGCAACACCTGAGCATGCAGCGACAGCAACCAATGGAATGAATTCTGAAACACGTGCATGCAGCGTCAACGACTGAAGGATTGGGTTCCAAAACCCGTGCAAGAAGCAGCAACAAACGAAGAAATGGTTCAAAGCCTCGAAATCTGCATAACATGGTCGTGACCACACAAATAAGTGTCTAAACTCATTTTTCAATTACATAAACTATATTTTAAAAAGCCGCATGCCTATGGAAATGGTTGGATAGAATGGGATCGGTGGCCAGTCAACTGGACACCCACGGCCAGTTACATAGCCTCGTGGGATCCGAACGAGCTCAGTTACACTCAAATTTCCGACAAGACGCACATCGAACACGTGTGGAGTGTCCACTCCAGGAGAAATCGTTGGGACTGGCAGTGGTGGCGGCGGCTAACCGTAGAAGGGAGGTGATGGCGGCCAGAGACACGCAGAGAAATTATGGGTGTGACGTTGGATCAACGGCTCGGTCCGGCCACCTCATCCCCTCGCCACGAATTACGCTGCAGTTAAAATATGCTCGACTGAAACTCACACCACCCTCTATTCATTTGCACTTGCAACGTCCTCCACTGAAGTACGCGTCCTCCGCTCCAGAAACTGTTAACCAGTCGTCCACCACTGGTTTTTCTACCTGTTTTTGAAAATCTCTCGTGTATCGAGCCCGCACAGAGGAACAGAGATATTCTACAGGAACCGGGGAGTCTTCTACAGGAAGGGTTCTACAGGAAACCCTGCACAGCCTTTCGGAGCAGCAAAGCCTGGGATTTTTCTTCATCGAATTTGGAGCTCCAAGGGAGGTAGGCTCGAAAAACTCTTTATGCATGATGTGATTTGAAAAGGTGGTGCATTGAATGATATCAGAGTGGGGAACCAGAGAAAAATTTGCCTGGGGATTGGAAGAAAACATGTGCCTGTATGTTCCACTGGGTTTCTCAGTTGTTTTTGCATCCAAATTCTCCTCCACGTTCCTTTTTTTTTTTTTAATTCTCCTGTAGGAAGATATGCAACTGTGGAGGTCAGCCTGTTTATGAAATTTTGAATTTGAATATTTGTATATGTGCTGGGAAGGAAAATTGAGCTCTGTACTCTGTCTATAGAAACGAAACTCTCCCTTTCATAAACAGGCAACCGTGTTCTGGGCAACAACAGTTTTGAAAACCAGGGAATAGCTGTTAATTAATATTGATACCCGAGAAATCCCTTCTTGAGTTAAGGGGGAAAACCATAAGCAGCATTCCTTTTTCTGATCAAAGCAAAAAGAAAAACACTCTCACCATGCCAGGGGGATTCATAAGGAAAGAACCCTCAGACACCAGCAAACTACACGAGCATCCTGAGGTGGTGGATCTTTTCACCCGGGCCAATTGGATGACATTTTTTGACAAAATTCGGGGTCATGACAAGGAGATAGCAAAGGAATTTTTGATGTCCCTGAGACCTCAATCAAAGACACATGCCACAGTAAGTTTTAGGGGTTTGACCCTAGAAATTACCACTAAGCTCATCAACCATGTTACTGGTCTACCATTAGGGCTCCCTTGGAGCAAAGAAGAGAGGTCATTGGGCCAGGTTTCCAAGAAAACGTTTTTCCTACTAGAGGAACGTCCTGTAGAAGACAAAAAAGGGGTTAGGAGAACCAGCTTGCCTCCTCTTTGGAGTGAGGTCAATTTTCAAATTATGAAGTACATTACATGTGAGGGGAGGTTTAACATTGTCTATGGATACCATTTCAGGCTGCTGTGTGAACTAAGGCATGGGATTGATTCACCTCCAGCCCAGAAGCTGAGCATTCCATATTTTCTTCCTCAGTCACTCATTGAATGTGGTAGAAAATTGAATGAAGGGACCCCATATCAGCTGGCCCATCATGGGCTCATTAAGCTATTAGTGGAAGATTCCCTTCATACCTACACTGTCCCCATATCTTGGAAATCTTCTGAAACATGTCCCGAGATGACGATATTGGAATCCTGGCCGAAGACATCACCTCATCCAGCAGTGAGGAGGGAGAACACATTGAAGAAGGTAAGAAAACCAATGATGAAAGAACACAGGACATTCAAGCACAACAAGGACATAAAGAAAAAGGGGGAGAGGGCCAAATTGCTGAGCCTAAAATAGAGCAAGGAACAACAGCACAAACCCCAAGGGAAAAGAGACTGCAGAGGAGAGCAGAGAAGGCAGAAACATCCCAAGTGAAGGCTGTCATAGCCAAAGCAGTCACACCAAAACAAAAGGGAAAGACAGATCCTGAAATGGCCGCAATACAGGCAGAAACAGTTGACACATGGACTTCTACAGGAAGCATGGAAAAAGAACAACAAAGGGGGAAATCACCTGAAATATTGGCAAGAGAGGCAACAGCTATTCTTGCCGCCTTAAAAACACCTCCAAAACAAAAAGGGAAACGAAAGAGGCAAACCTCCATGTACTTTAAAGCAAGGAGGAGCACACGGATCAAAGTAGGCAGACCCCAGCCGTAGTCAAAGGAACCAATTATCATTGAGGACACAACACCTAAACCAAAGGAAGGGTCTCCTTCAAAGATATCCATCACCTATGAACGAGGAAGCCCAAAAACTTCCATCTGGAGAGAGATACTGATGACAATGGACTCAAAGACAGTTCTACAAGAAGCTGAGAGATCTCTACAGGAAACTCGTGCTAAGCTAAAAGCGACCGAAAAATTGGAGGAAAAGCCGGCCAGACAATCACAGGAGGAAGAAAAGACAGAGGAAATATTGGAACCAAGCCCTCAGCCCAGCTTGGACTCATACTATAACCTGTTAGAAGCTGGGAAAATAATTCCCCAGAAATTTGTAGTGCCACTCTTCTTTGCACTGGAAGAAGAAAGAATTAGGACTCACACTTGGATGAGGATTGCCAAGTCCAAGGGTGTGGCGGACATAGGCCCCCTAGAAGAACAACTCAGGGAGTCAAGGAGAGAATTAGCCATGGTGAAGCATGTGGAAAGCAGTTAGAGGGCCAAACTACAGGAAGAGAACGAGCTGCTGAAACAGCAGCTATGGCTACAGGGAATTCATAAGGACGACAGGCCCTCCATTCTAGGAGAATAGCAGCAATAGGAAAAGCCTTAAATAGACAAAGAAACCTCTGATGAACAACAGAAAGTGGACGGGCTATAGGCCAAGGTTGAGGCACTCACAAAACAACTATAGGAGAAGGAGTCACAGGCAGCTGAGGAAATACAGTCTTTAAAGCAACAGGTACAAGAAAAGGAAGCCCAACTAGCCTTCATGGCCAGTTGGGCAATAGAGGCCTTGCAGTGTAGGCAACCTGCCAAGTCATATGCCCTATATCTTAAAGATCAATGGTTGCAGTTCCAGATTAACACCTTGGCCCAAAGGGGCACCATTCCATTTCAAAGCTACCATCAATTCATGACCTTGTGTGATAGCAGCTCAGCAGAGGATAAGGCTAAGTTATCCGAATTCTATTTACACAACTTGGCCCTTCCAAACATGACTCTTTGGGACCCCAATGCTACATTGGGAGATGTGCAACTTATGGCCATGGCCTCCTGGTTAAATCATGAGGAAAAGAGGGCAGCAGAGATTCGGGATATTATGAACAGGGAGCTGAGTGAACCACTCATGATCAGGGCAGAACCAAAGGATACATCAGCTTTAATACATGCCCATCAGCACCTGGCCAACAACCCTCAGGTTTTACCAGATTACATTGAATGACAAGCTCAAGCTATTGCCCACTTTGAGGACATGGAAAGACTGTTGGGGGATAACTGCATTCATGCTTGCACAAGGAGGTGGAACACACTGCCCCACAGTTTGAAAATAAGAGAATACCACTCTCCAACTAGGATGAGGGAGGCCTTGGCAAGGGTACCCCTCTATAAATAGTCAATGCAAAATCTGCAGGCCAATTGGATCAGCCTAAAGTTCAGTCCTCCCTTGCTTTTGGGATTGCTGGAAGGAGTTAAGGAAGAAGAAGAAAACAGGCAGTGGGAGGAAGTGGAAAGAAAAGCAAGATTTCATGACCAAGAAGAAGACATCACCTCGGAGGCCTGGGACATGAGGGAGGCAGTCAAAGCTATCAAGGATGATGAGCTAGACTAGTTGCTCAGAGGATAAGCAACCCATTTAGCAGGGGGTGATGATGAGCCCCAAAAATGGGTAGCTTATTGGGCTCATTTTGCCTATTGTTCTCCATTTATCCACCATTCTTCATAGTTTATGTATGCTTTTGAAGTATGTTTATGTTAATTGAATGAATGAGAATAGTCACTTGACCATGAAAGCTAATACGGGTTTGTTGCAAATTTTTGGACAACTTTTGGACCAAGGTCAAGCATTTATGGACCATTTGACAGCCAAATACGAGGGGACAAGGCTGAGCATTCGAAGGAAGGGTGTCTCCTGCACTAAATGACCCCTTCCTTGAGTTCTCCACTATCAAATCGGAGTTCAGCAGCCCACCAAAGTCGATTTCCAAAGGCAGCCGAGCAGCTTTTATGAAGTGGTTGAGTACTGCAGTTTTGAGCAGCCAAGCCCCTTGAATTAAGGAGGACTGCTGGAGGTCCTCGTAGTGTATAAGTAGGAGAGGCTTCTAGCCTTCGTAGGTTACTTGTTGAACATTTGTATTTCGCACTATAGTGCTGCTTTATTTATGAGCCCATTTTGGAGCTTCTGCTGTAATGCATTTTGGACATGGTTTGTTTTTGAGTAATGGAAACTAGTTTTATGTTGCACCAGTTCCGAGCTTCTTTTAGGAGCCTCTAGCTCTTGGAGTTGGGCCCAACCCAAGTGCCAAGGCTTCCTCCATGTACTGTTATATGTTTTTCTTTACTGTCTTTATAAAATAGTTTCTGTTAGTGGATTAAAATCTTGCTTGGTTATCTAGGACAGTTTGATGATTTAAAAAGCTTTCAGGTTTCAGAGTGATGTGATAGGTTGATAACAGAAAATATCTTCGAAAAATGCCATCAAGCAACCTTGGATCTCACCTCTCCCTCCTCGGGACCATGAGTTGAGGCCACAGTGTCCTTGTTGCCACAAAAAAATTGTTCTTGCTTCTTCATGCAATTGCTAGTGTTAGTTTCTCATTTGGAAAAAGTTGATACCATATGTGATTACATGCTCAGATTCATTCTTGCTTGGTTTTCATAAGTGTTTCACATGATTTTCTACCAAGGGATTTCTGTTCATCATGATTGCTAGTTCCTAGGTCAAATTAGGTTAGAATAGCTAGACACTTGGTTTGCATGATCTTTGTTCAGTCAGTTTCAAGAAGTAGTGTGTAGAACACCTGAGAAACCTCCCTACCTACCCTTCATCCATTAGCGCAACCTGTTCCATCCCCTAACTCAGGTTCTTGCTATTCGTTTGCCCCACTTTCTCACTTTGACCTAATTTCCATATTTTTGTGCAACATTGCTCTATTCACCCTTGAACAAATCCAGCCATCCTCATCACTTCTCATCTCCAATTTCTAGGTCTTAGACCTCTTCACACCCCCATCCAACCTCCATTTCCACTTCTCCACCTTTCTTCCACCATCAACCTTCCAAAATATCCTTTCGGAACATCCTGTAGAACCCCTGCAGACTTCCTGTAGAAGATCACGAGAGCGGTTTTTCGAGATCCGATCACTGTGAAACTCTCTGGAAGGGTGTTAGGGACCCCTTAGGCCCTCTTCTCACCTTCCCAACCTCCTGCAAGTGCCCTTACCATTTCCTTCCATCAATCAACCTCTGCACAGTCAAAATAGTTAAGCACATGCATAATAATTCTACAAGATTACTCAGAAATACAAAAAGACATTCATTTTCAGATTTCACTGCAAGAGTATCTTAGTCACATGCATTCTACATTTCTAGAAGTCAATGGCATCCATTTCCTTTTCTTTCATCTTTTTCCTTGCACCGGTAGGGTTAGTCTATAGAACTAGGGTTTGCTAGGGTTTTCATTCCTTTTTCACTTTCAGCTTCTTTCTGCAAGTAGACTAGCTTCCCTTGAGGTAGCTTTCATCCATCACCAATAAAAGCTTCTTCTCAGAGCTCATAGAAGTTGGCTTAAGCTCCTAGTGGACTTGTGCCAGCTGATCCAGTGATAGCTACGGCAAGAGCTAGTACTTGTGCATACAGCACGGTCGCTTCCAAGTTTGTTACGAACTAGCGGGTTGATAAAGGTAAAGAAGGGAGTCCCAGGAGTTGCAGCATTATTGCTGCAATACTGGAGCCCACCAACCACCCCCGAGCTAGATCCAAATTTTGAGGGGATATGTATCTAGGGACATTCACACCAAAGGCTTAATCATAAAATTAGGAGAAGGAGTCCATTGTCTAGGTGGTTACACAACCCTAAGGAAAGCACCACAGTGACCCACTTTCTCTTTGGTTAAGTCACAGGGCTTCACCTAAGGACAAATTATTTCTTTCTCAGTTCCAGGAGGTGGAATCACTACTTTTTGTGGTTTAACAGTGACCTCTCATGGCAAGCACAGCAAGGGTCCATATTCCATTGTCTGAGTGGTTTCATAGCCCCAAGGCAAGCACCACAAGGGTCCATATTCCATTGTTTGAATGGTTTCATGGCCCTAAGGCAAGGACCATAACGACCTTGATTTTCATGTCCCAGTGGTTTAGTGGCCAGGAAACTAGCATCAGGTGGTTTCACAACCTCAAGGAAACCACCACAGTGACCTCTTTCTCCATTGAGCTCCTCTCCTATGTTCTTACCTGTAACTCTTATTTTTTTCTCTGCAGTTCCTGCCACTGTAAGTGCTCTCTGCACCTTATACTTATGCATCAATTTCTATTTATCTTCTCTACATACATTAACCATACCCTTCTCCACAACTTCCAAAAGGTTAAATTCTCTCGCCTCTTCGTGTTTCATGAGGAGAGAGGATGGTATGGCGTTGTCCTCCACTCAGGTTTCCCACTCCAACTTCAATGCTTGTTAGTGCAGGATAGTTCATCATTAGGTGGATAGTTATGACAATTAATGGATGTTGGTATGGGCCTACTCACGACACACCATAGGGAAATAAACCTATGTGAAATAGGCACTCAACCCACCATGGGCTTTCCCTATCAGAAATTTGGATTTGTATGTCCCTCCATTGAGGCCAGTCATTAATTTATTTCCACGTAGATATATCTATATATATCTAAAATTTACACAGTTGGATCTACATACATGGGGTGTTATGGAAAAAGGGATGTTACATAAACGCATCAGTTCCCATATACACATTACGCACTGGATATATCTTTTTATATGACACATCAATTCCCTTTCTGTAGGATACACCAATGCATAAAATGCTTAAAGGATCCAAGGCATACATAAATTTCCTAAACACTAATATTAATGCATGTATTGTGCATTAATGTAAACCTTATTAAAAATCACTTGGTCGTTGATCAGGTGCTCAAAAATTTGCTCAAAATTCAAAGTTGTCAGATCGGTGTGGAACTTGAATGACACGTAGTGCTCGTCGTCCTAAATTCGGCACAACTCGTTTCACATGAAACAGACTCTGTATGCTCCCAGAAACATGTTCTGTTCGTTTTCCTAAACAACCGAATTAGGCAAAAGAAATGCAGCACTTCACAGTTAGCAGTCAATACTACTGATGTGGCGGCCAGATTGGTACGCCTACATGGCAGTTTGATTGTACAAATGATTGGGCTCCTCAGTCGAATCATGTGGTGACAAGTGGCAGTTGACATGGGTGATTTTCATTGGTTTTGGGTGGCCAATCACAGGCTGCTACATGGCATGGCCAGGGGACGCCATGTGGCAGCCTGAGGGCCACCAAATTTTGTGAAGGTCTGAGTGGACTGGGTAGAGGTCAAACACCAGACCTCTGTCCAATAAACATTTCCATCTATTATTGTGCCACTATGTTACTTATTATATTATGTCATACAAATTGTATTTAAACTTCAAGATTGCACCATTCGGAAAATGGGCCAGCCCCTGAGCATGTGCATTCCAACGGAACCGCGAGTGGAGCGCAGTGGGGGTCTAGCTGACGGGGGTAGTCCATTGACCTTAGACCTAGGCACATTTCCCCCATGTGGCCTAGATTTTCATAAATAAGGCCTCATTGGACATTTAGTCACTGCAACAATTTCGCTTGGAGTTTGGCGGAATTGGCGCTGCATTAGCAGATTTTGGGGCGAAATTGTAGGACTAGTGCCAAATTTTGGGGAAAATGAGGTGTGATTAGCAAGAAGACTTGGGGAAAATATAACTTCCTCAAATTTTGAATAATTTGGGAGCAATAAGACGCTAGACATGATTTTTGGGCATTCTAGAGCCCTTGGAGTAGGTTTCAGAGCTATTTGAGCATTGTAAATGTATGTAATCACATTTTTTAGTATAATTGAAGAGGGCCAATCCATTGGAAGCTAGACCAAGGAGACATAGCCTAGGTGGGGTGAACTCCTTCATCATGTGTTGTTGTGATACTATTTTGGTGATGTTCATGTATGTTATATGTTGTTGTTCAGTTTTTGTTTATGTTAATTTGGTCATAAAATTTACATAAAAACACGTCAAAAACTCATGGTTAAACTTGAAATTTACTCCATAAACCTTCAATCACTTTAACATATTCTAAAAAGGAATTTAGCACAACAAACACTAACTTTCCCATATAGATCAAGTTTGGTATTAGAGCTCTTGGTTTTCTTTGTGCAATGAGGATTTAACTATTTGCAAGTGAATGTGATGCTTACAAGGTTGAAGCTCAAGAGAGGAGAAGGAAACCTTGTGGTTGAAGGTCCTGAAGTTGGGACAAGGAGAAGGAGAGAAATATTTCCACAATCTCTACCACCATTTCTACCTATTGCAATTGAAGCTTCAGAAAACATGTCACATGAAGGAGAGCCTGCAAATATGTCAAAGGATGATAAGGTTTTTAGGAAGGCTTTCTTTGACATGACAGAGATGGTGAAAGTCCTCTATGAAGAGAGGAATACAAGATTGTAGGGTGAAAGCTCCAAGCCTCCAAAAGGAGAAGGTTCTTCAAGAGGAGGAGGTAATGGAAATGGAGGTAAACCTCCACCATCTCCACCATCATCTTCATCTTCATCTTCATAGGCATATTCATCCTCATCCACTAATACAACCCTTACTCATACTCATCAACATACCTCAAAAGGAATTGGTAAAACACCCCTATTAAAACTTGATATTAAATTTGAGTTGCTTATGTATAATGGTGAAGTGAATGTAGAGAAGCTTGACAATTGGGTTCGTCATTTGGAGGTCTATTGTAGAATTCAAAACCTTCAAGATGATGACACAAAGATTTAGCTAGCTTCCTTGATACTAGAGGGTACAACACTAGTATGGTGTGAAGCCAAGACACAACAAGAGATGAAAGAACATGGTAAGATCTCAATCTCTTGGTCTAATTTCATTGCTGCAATTAAAAGACAGTTTTACCCTCTAACATATATGTAGAAAGCCATCATGAATTGGCAAAACTTTAGACAACTTAAAGTTCAAAATGTGCAAGATTACACCCAAGAATTTAGAAGAAGGTCTCTAATGTTAGGTGTAGATTTGCAATCACAAGACACGTTGCTGATGTATATAGGGGCTTTGCACAGCTACCTAAGGAATACTATCCTTATGTTTAATCCCACTAGTCTAGATGAGGTTTATGTGCAAGCCACCCATCTAGAAGAAAGAGGAAAAAATATTCCAGAAGAGGGTAGAAAAAATCCATTTAAGGGTAAAGAAAAAGAAAAGGGTTTCAAAGGGAAAGGAAAGAAAAATGCATCCATTAAGAAGGAAGGAGAGAAACTAACATGCAAGCATTATTCCAAGGAGGGCCACAGTGAAGCTCATTGTTGGAAGCTTTATCCTAAGATGAAACTAAAGAAATTAAACAACAAGGGAAAGCAAAAGATAGCTGCAACCATTCAACGGGATTTGGGATCTGATTCAAGTGATGAAACTAAAATCACAATCATGGGGATAAAAGGTAAGGACTCCATTGCTAGCACTAATCATTCAAATTTACACAATGAAACTCCAAATGCAAAGAAGAGGATAGAACTTTTCCACATAAGGGTAATCTCAAAACATAGCAAAATTGATACTCTTTTTTATTGTGGCTCTCAAGCCAATCTCATCTCTGAAAACATTGTCAAAAGTTTAAACTTGGAAATCTTTCCACATCATAAGCCAAATCCATTAGGATGGGTGTGTGACAATGCACAATTGCAAGTAATTAGAAAGTGTAGATTGAAATTCACCATGACTGCAAATTTCATAGATGAAGTGGAACTTGATGTTGTGCCATTAGACATATGTCGTATAGTTTTGGGCAGCCCATATCTCTATGACAGAAAAGTTATCTTCCATAGGCATGAAAACAAATACCATTTGTTCAAAGGTGAAGTAGAATACATTGTAAGAGCCCATAGCAAGAAACTAAATCTTTCACTTGTAAATGCGGGGCAGATGAAAAAAAATCGTGAATTCTAGCAAGAATTTTGTGCTTCTAATGTCCAAACCCAAGAATTATGTTGATAATGAAGCTTTTCAAGGTTGTGACTCAAGATTGAAATCTGAATTGGTTGATGTTGTTAACCAATATGATGAGATGTTTCAGGAACCAAAAGAATTTCCTCCCAAGAGAGGAATCCAACATGAAATACAGTTATAGCAAGATTTTTCTCTTCCTAACATTTGCATGTACAAGATGTCAGTGATGAAAAGTGTAGAAATTAAAAATAAAATTCAAGAGTTGTTGGACAAAGGGATCATCAGACCAATTTCTTTGCCATGTGGGTCACCTAATGTTTTGTTGCCAAATAAGGACGAAACATGCTGCATGTGTGTGGACTTCCGTGCATTGAACAAGATTACAGTAAAGAACTATTACCCACAGCCTAGAATAGATGATTTACTTGATAAATTGAAAGATGTAAAGTATTTTACTAAGTTGGACTTAAGGAGTGGCATCCATCAAATTAGAATTTTTGGAGACATTTGGAAGACAACATTCAAGACAAAACAAGCTTTGTTTGCATGGCTAGTTATGCATTTTGGTTTATCTAATTCTCCCGCTACCTTCATGTGTGTGATGAATGATGTGTTGAGGCCATTTCTTGATGAGTTTGCTATAGTCTACTTAGATGAAATGTTAATTTTCAGTAAATCTCATGATGAACATGTCATACATGTGAGGAAATTACTTGATGTCTTAAAGAAAGAACAGTTGTATTTAAATATGTCAAAGTGTGAGTTTGGAAAAACTTCTTTAGTTTACTTGGGTCATATTGTTGGAGGCCGTCAGTTGAAAATAGATCCCTCCAAGGTTAATGTCATTTTGAATTGGCCAAGGCCCAAGACAATTACTGAGGTAAGAAGTTTTTTGGGAGCAACCGAATATTGGAGGAAATTCATTACTAGCTTTTCCTCTATAGCAGCTCCTTTGCATGCATTGACTAGTGTGCAAAAGGTTTTTCAGTGGGGAGGCAAACAGCAAAAAGCCTTTGATGCATTGAAGAAAAATATCAGTTCAGCCCCAGTACTTGCACTTCCAGACTTGAGACAGTCATTTGAGATCCAGACTGATGCTAGTGACTATGCCATGGGTGCAGTCCTCATGCAACATGGTAAGCCTATATGTTTTCATTCGGAAACTTTCAATGGTGCAGTGATTAATTATCCTACATATGACAAGGAATTATATGCATTGGTGCAAAGTGTGAAAAAGTGGAAACACTACTTGATGGGTAAGGAAACAATCATTCACATTGATCATCATCCATTGCAATACTTGCAATCTCAATCTAAGTTGCAACAATCAAGGCACTTCCGATGGATGGGTTTTCTTCAACAATTCCACTTGGTGATAAGGTATAAGAAAGGTATCTATAATAAAGTTGTTGATATGCTTTCTAGGCCTATTATTAATGTAGCTACTTTAATCAAGCATAATTTTGTTTTGCATGAAAGTTATATTGAGCAGTATGCATTAGACAATGACTTTCAGGATGTTTATGCAAACTTGAGTCAAGGTAACCAAGTAGAGGAATTGGATTATCATTTGCATGATAACTTGTTGTACCATCTTGGTAAGCTTTGTATTCCACAGGGAGAAAGAGTCAACATCATAAGAGAGGCACATACTTCTACTATTGTTGGTCATTTTGGTGTAAATAAGACGGTGGCACATCTACAAAGGTATTGATATTGGCCTCATATGATTGAAATTGTGTCACATTTTATTAGAGGATGTTCATTATGTGTAGTTAGTAAGCCTAGAAATAGGAAGTTAGGATTGTACACACCACTTCTGGTACCTTCATGACCATGGGAGAGTGTTTCTATGGATTTTGTAGGAGGTCTTCCATTGTCAAAAAGAGGTCATGATTATTTGTATGTAGTTGTGGATAGGTTCAGCAAAAATTTGTATTTTGATGCCATGTAAAAAGAAAATTACAGCTGAATAAACTGCTCAATTATTATTTCATAATATATGGGTGCATTTTGGATTGCCCACATCCATTGTTAGTGATTGAGATTCTCACTTTTTTGGGAACTTTTGGTCAAGCTTGTGAGGATTCATGGACACCAAATTGAAAAAGAGTATAACATTTCATCCACAAACAGATGATGAAATAGAGATGGTGAATAGGACAATGATACATCTTCTTCGTGGGTATTGCAGCAAGCATCCTAAGTTGTAGGATGAACATTTTCACTACATTCAACATGCTTACAACCGAATCAAGCACTCTTCAACTCAAACATCACCATTTGAAGAATGTTTGGGATACTTTCCTAAGTCTTCTTTGGATTTGATTTTTGGAAAGGATGTTGCTATTGATGGTCATAGTGACATAGACAAAGTAAGAAGTTTCATTGAACAAAACCAATTAGTACACCAAAGAGCTCAAGAACAGTTGGAAAAGAACCAAGGCAAGTACAAGTTAAGTCATGACAAGCATTGGGTAGATCACAAGTTCCAAGTCAGTGATGAATTTTTTCTTCACATTAGCAAAGAGAGGCTCCAAGGAGAAGGTAAAATGCTAAAACCAACTTGATATGGTCCATTTAGAATTCTAGAAAAGGGTGACAATGCCTTCAGGTTGGATTTGCCTTCATATATGAAAATTTATGATGTTTTTAATGTGGAAAATTTAAGGTTGTATGAGCCTCCTTTGTTTGAAGATCAAGGAGAGAATGTCCAGATTCCTTCCATTGAGGATTTTTCTCCTGAATGCCTTGATGAACTATAGCAAGACACCATTCTTGATCGAAGAACAAGGTCTTCAAAACGAGGGAGTGTGGACTACCTTCGAGTGGGGCTCAAAGGAACAAATCCTTCTAAGGCTAAATGGATCGAGATTAGAAAGGTGAGGGAACTGTACCCTCACTTGTTGAACAACTGAAAGTGATCTTTTGGGGTCCAAAAGCTTCCAGTGGGGAGGAGTGATTAGGTGCTCAAAAATTTGCTCAAAATTAAAAAAAATTATATCAGTGTGGAACCTAAATGACCACATATTGCTATTCCTCCTAAATATGGTGCAACTCGTTTCACATGAAATGGACTCTGTATGCTCCGAGAAACATGTTCTGTTCGTTTTCCTAAACAGGTGAATTTGGCAAAAAACAAATGCAGGACTGCACAGTCAGTAGTACGTACTGCTGACGTGGCAGGATGATTGGGATACCTACGTGGAAAGTTGACTAGGCTCCTCTATCGAATCATGTGGTGACAAGTGGCAGCTGACATGGGTTATTTTCATTGGTTTTGGGTGGCTAATCAAAGGCTGCCATGTGGCAAGGCTAGGGGCTACCACGTGGCATGGTCGGGGGCTGCCACATGGCAGCCCAAGGGCCACCAAAATTTGTCAAGGGCCAAGTGGACCAAGCGGGGTTCGAACACCAGACCTTCTTCCAACCAACATTGCCATCTACCATTGCACCACTATGTTACTTATTATATTATGTCATGCAAATTGTATTTAAACTTCAAGATTGCACCATTCGGAAAATGGGTCAACCTCTGGGCGCGTGCATCCCAAAATAACCATGAACAGAGCTGAGTGGGGGCCTAGCTGGCGGGGGCGGGCCGTTAGCCTTAGCCTTGGGCACATGGCCCCCCATGTGGCCTCGATTTTCGGAAATAAGGCCTCATTGGGCATTTAATCGCTCTGACAATTTCACCTGGAGTTTGGCAGAATCAACGCTCCTTTAGCATATTTTAGGGTGAAATTGTAGGACCGGTGCCGGATTTTGGGGAAATTGAGGTGCGATTAGTAGGAAGACTTGGGGAAAACATAACTTCTTTAGTTTTTGACCAATTTGGGAGCAAGAAAAGGCTAGACAAGCATTTTTGGGCATTCTGGGGCCATTGGAGTAGGTTTCAGTGCTGTTTGAGCATTGAAAAATGTGTGTAATCACACTTTTGAGAGTGATTGAAGAGGGCTAAGCCATTGGAAGCTAAACCAAGGAGACGTAGCCCAGGTGAGGTGAACTCCTTCATCTTGTGCAGTTGTGATACTATTTTGGTGATGTTCATGTATGTTATATGTTGTTGTTTAGTGTTTTGTTTATGTTAACATGTTCATAAAATTTACATCAAAACACATCAAAAACTCATGGTTAAACTTGCAATTTACTCCATGAACCTTCAAGAACATTAACATATTCTGAAGAGGAATTTAGTACAGCAAACACTAACTTTCCCATACAGATCAGTCGTACACAAAATTAAACACACGGTTCTTATACACACATTATACACCAAATATGTCTTTTTATATGATATATCAATCCCCTTTTTATAGGACACACTAGTTCAGTTACCAAAATTATGCCTAGGGTCATATTTTTTGGCATGCTAATGCATATATTACTATGTGGGCCAGAGAGATGAAATTTCAAATATTTGAGGTGAGATGTTGATGTTTTTATTTATTTTATTTTTTTAAAGAAACGGGTAGCATTTTCATTAAGATTTTTGGAAATGGGCCTGGTCCCATACAAAAATCAAATATGAATTATTTGTATATTTCCTTTCGTTACATAGAGTATGGACCATCTTCCTACCACGATTATTTATATATGTTCTATAGAAGGAGTTATAACTATGGATTCTCCAAAAAGTGCCATTATAGACTATACAATGATAATGCATATATATATAAAAAGAGAGTGAAATAAACTACTTTCTGTCTCGGTGTCATCACCCGCACTCATAGCCTCGCTCACAGACATGTTCAGGATCTTCAGTTCATTCTCTTCTTCTCCCTGGATCTTCACAGCATCAACACCAACTTTATCACCATCGCCAACCGAATTCTTCAAAGCAGCATCCTCATCGCATTCCGCACAAGAGGCCAAGAGATTTCCAACCCCAAACACCTCCTTTAAGACTCCCACCATAGTCGTCTCCACCTTGATCTCTATATTATCGACCTTTTGTTGAATGCCCAAAACATCCATACACAAACCTTCCAGAGTTTTCTGCACGAGCTCCCAATCTTTACCCAGTCTAGACAACTGCGCGTAAATTATCGTTGTGTTCTCGTTTATTTCTTTGACGATTTCCCTTATCACTTGTTTGTAGTAGCCCTCCACTATACTCTCCATACCAACGTTCCTGAAGCCATTCCCTAAACCTGACCTCCCAGAGCCTAAATCACCTCAACCAGCATTCCCTGCTAAAGACATTTTGGCAGCAATTCGCTTATGCACGGATTGAATCTTATGGT
Source organism: Pinus tabuliformis (assembly GCA_031772625.1). Lineage (NCBI taxonomy): Eukaryota > Viridiplantae > Streptophyta > Pinopsida > Pinales > Pinaceae > Pinus > Pinus tabuliformis. Next base: position 983,537,689 of record CM062805.1, on the reverse strand, counting down.
TAACAAACCGAAGCCAGCCTAGGTATATGACGACTGGATCCATCCCAACATTCCTCTCCAAACTACCAACATTCCTCTCCAACTAGTCACTCATAAATTTCGAACAGATATGGGTCTTATCAACAACAATTCCATCCATTCTTCCCCCCTTCCAAGACCAAAGGCTCGCAACAATGGAGCAAATGTCCCCTTCAGAAGATGATATATTATACAAGTTGGTAGTGATATGAAACCTCATAACACACATGTCCTCACACATGAACTGTCATCTAACGGCACCGCAGTCGTGCAATAAAATACCACCTACCATCCCGGATATCAAAGAGCGAAGGTACCTCAGATAATCGTCCAACATAACTACCACCATGCAGAGGCGCCTCGGAAAGCAGGCCTCCTTAACTACAAACTTTTTGTTCTGACAACCCGTACCACTGGCGTACAATGTCGTTCTGCAGCCATCAGCTAAGGGATGGGACATGAAGAAATAAGGTTATTTATGCATACAAAACCCCTCCCTAATATAACCCCCATGTTTGCCTAGATGTCTGCCATATTGTTGTTGGCTCTCAACATGTGGAATAATTCAAATTTCTCAAATCTTTTTAACAAGTGTATTATTCTTATCATGATTGAGGAGGACTCATCCTTGAGGAGGAGACCATTCCCAAGGAGCCTGATACAATTTTGGATGATAATCTTGGAATCGCCCACTATATTCAAGGAGTTGACACCATTGTCCAGACAAATTTTTAATCCTTTCCAAAGAGATAGAGCTTCCACTTGGTTGTTAGATGTGACCCCAAGGCCCCATGCATAATTTACTTTTGTTTTTTCTTCAAGGTTGATTATTACCCCTCCCGCTCCAGCCTCCCCGGGGTTACCTTTTGACACACCATCAAAATACAACTGGATATTCCCAACTTTCCTTTGCCATTCAACAAATTCTTCACTTTCACTCTTATGCAGAAGTTCAGAACATCAAAGGGCTTTGGACAGGAGGGCTTTAGGGAGGGAGGATAAATCCTGATCCAATTTTTTTCAAATTTGGTCAAATTGATCATGTCCGAAGCGTCAAATCTGCATGAATAAATAGCCTCGAAAAGCAACGTCAGTCTTTTGATTACAGCATATTCGAGACTTTGACGAAGATTCTGGAAGATGGACTAATTGCGGCACAGCCATATTGACTAGCACATATATTTTGGAAAGTCCAAAAAATAGCACCAAAGCAGGTAGTTAAAGGAGTGAGGATTTTATTTCCCTAGTGAATAAACATTCACTCCAAACGTCAGCAAGTTGGGAAATATGGGTGAAAGGAGCAAGGCCATGATTCCAAACTTCCAGCGAGAAGGGGCAGAGACAAAACAAATGCTTGATTGACTCCTCCGCTTGACCACACAACACACACCAGGATGGACCACTAATATTTCTCTTTTTTAAATTCTTTGCTGTCAAGATTTTCTCGTGAACCAACTCCCAACAAAAATGTTTACTTTAGGAAGACCATCACCATTCCATATTTTCCCCCACAGAGGGGAGGGGAGAGGGGAGGGCATAGGATTGGATAAAATGGCATAGCCTTCCTTGACACAATATTTTTTTGAGGTTCCTCCCAACCAAACTCATCTATCCAACTTGCTTGTTATTATAGGGGTGAATCCATAAAGACTTTCAATCAATGTATCCCACTGAGCTTGAAGATGATCAGGAATATCCAGAGAGATCCACCCTCTCCACAAGCTGGTGTCATCCCAACAAGAGATATCTACGAGATGAGAGAGCCCCTGATCGATCATCCAACCAGAGAGAGCATGATCAATTCATAACACGTAGTTGGCTCCAACTTGAATGTGCTTCCCATTACCTGGAAGACAACCAAGATGATTCAGAATGAGAGAGGATGAGGCTTTACATAATCTCCATATTTTTGAACATTTATTTTCCTAGGATTCATCCTCTAGTCTATTGAGATGATTTTGTGAAATTATTTTCTGATGAAATCCATTTTCCACCACTCATCAGAATCAGAAAGGAGCCTCCAAACAAATTTTCTCCCAATGTCAGGTTCATTAGTTCAGGGTCTTTTATTGCCATCCCACCGAATTTCTTAGGTTGTTTAACCAAATTCCAATTTACCAACTGGAATTTATGCTCATTCCTCTTTCCTCTCTACCAAAGAAAATTCCTGATAATTTTTCTTATTTTTTGATTGGTGTAACTTGGAGCTAGGAGGCCAGCCCCAATATAGACTAGGAGAGAAGAAAGCATCGATTTGATGAGAATGACCCTTCATGCCAGGTTGAGCCATTGGACACCCCAATACTACACTCTGTTCCTAATTTTTTGAATGACATTCCCCAGTCTTTTGTTGGTGATTGTTTTAGGGAAATATGAATCTCGAGATATTTAAAGGAAGAACAAGGAGTATCCACCAGAATTCCCAGTAGTCTTCCAATTGAATTCAACAAGTCCCTTTGGAAATTCCATCCAATTAATTGACATTTTAAATTGTTGATCATACCCCCAGAGTGGAGAAGGAACCCCTCTAGGATTTTTTTGAATCAAGAAGCTATCACTAAGGAAGATCCACCAATAAAGAGGGTATCATTAGAAAATTGGGAGTGGTTGATTGTTCTGGCATTTCTAGAAACAATGAGCCCTGGGAGGGAGCCATTAATTCGACCAACCTCAAGATTGCAACTAAGAGATTTTGCCATAAGAATGTAGAGAAGAGGAGATAGGGGTCATCCTTGGCATAGTCCACTAGAGGCAACAAAGAATGCCCCAGGTTGCCCATTGATGAGAGGGGTGATCCAAGGAGATCCAATGCAAGCTTTGATCCAAGATATAAATTCAGAATTGAATCCTAGTTTCTCCATGACAAGAAAGAGGAAGGAGTGGTTTACCCGATCAAACACATTTTCCATGTCCAATTTAATAGCCATACTAGCTTCTCCCTCTTTGTTGCTTGAATTCATAGCTTCCTGTACCAAAATGACACTGTCCAAAATATTTCGATGTTGCATAAACCCACCCTCAGAGATAATGGGGGGAAATAGGGGTTTGATTCTGGTGGCAATGATTTTCGTCAGAATTTTATAGGAAGAGTTGCAGAGAGAGATGGGACGAAATCTGGAGAAGGAGGTTGGATTGGATTCTTTTGGAATCAGAGCGAGGAAGGTGGAATTGGTGCTACCCCCCAACTTCTTTTTTACCCTGGTATAGTTCAGCTTTCTAATAAGAACTATTTTAATGACATTCCAGAATAAAGGATAGAATATAATGGAGAATATGTCTTGTCCTGGGTCCTTCTCAAGTTCCAGGAGAGAAATAGCATTAAGAACTTCATCTTCAAGAATTACATCATAAAGAGAAAGGTTAGAGAGGGGAGAGACAACCTGGGGGAGATCCCAAAGGAATTCAAGAGCCCCGACCAAAGATGGGAGTTCCAAATTGAGAAGAGCATTGAAATGGTTGAATGCCTCCTATTTGATTTCATATGCAGTGCTAACTTTCAACCCACCCGCCACCTTTATTTCCTTGATATGATTCATATTCTCTCGAGCCTTTGGTTGTTTGTGGAAATAAGAAGTATTTGAGTCTCCATCTTTTAACCAAAGACTACGGGATTTGAACCTCCACAGGTTTTCTTCCTGCCTGCTTAGACTGACGATTTGAGAGGAGAGGTATTTTTATTTTTGTATGTGTGACTCTTTGATATGACTTTCCTCCATCGTTTTGTATTGTTCTTCTAGCTCTTGAAATTTTTCCTTCCTATTTTTCCCAGGTAGCTGATAGCATTCTTTTAGTCAATTCCTTAGTTCATTATTAACGTTTTTTAGTTTGGATTCCCAAACATAGTTGGGAGATCCATGGATTTTCCAAGTCCAGGTTTTTTTTATCATTTCCCAAACTTTTTCATCTTGGCACCAATCTGCATTAAATTTGAATGGTAGCAACCCAATATTTTTAACTTTTTCCATGGTGATCATAATGGGGCGATGATCATAATCTCCAAGGGATTCGATAAACAAGGAGTAGTCAAGACCACTGAGAAGCCAATTACTGCGCAATAAGAATCTGCCTAAATGGGCGACGATGAAATGGAAACTGACCCTTTTGTTTGACCAGGTGTAATTCCCAGGCTTGGGCTTGATTTCAAGTAGATCCCAGCGAGATAGAACATCCTCCATTCTATCTCGAAAGTGGTCCCTGATTGAAGAGACACCTCCTTTTTCTAAGGCATTCAAGACCGTGTTGAAGTCTCCTCCCACCACACTCTTAATATGAAATTTTATTTCCTTTAGGATCTCTAGAGAGGTCCAAAAGTCTGCCTTGTTGTAGTGGATAACTAGAAGGGGATTCTATTTCCTGTCTCCTTTTCCTCCAATAGAACCATTACCCAGGATTTTCTCTTGATTTCTTCTATCAAGGAAAATTTATTATTCAGACAGAATATACCAAGCCCTCCTGAAACTCCCTGAGAAGGATGAGATCACCCTGAGTTGTCTCTCCAAAAAATTTCAGCCGCTTTCAAGGTTTCAAGTCCATCTAAGTTAGTCTCCTATAGAAATACTACCAAAGGAGAAGCTTGTCTTATTAAATCCTTGACTACTAGGATTTTTGCGGGGGTTCCTAGTCCCCATATGTTCCACGATATAACTTTCATAAATTAATTGTGGAAGAAGAGCGACCACCATCCTTGCCTTCCTTATTTGATTTTTTTCCCCTTTAAGCAAGTCTGAAACAATAGATTGATTCCCCAGTTTCTTGTTTATTTATGCTTCCCTTTCTCTCTAGATCCTTTTGTTTGGCCTTCCCGCTTTCTTGTTGGAGTCTGTTTCCTAGCTACTACTCTCATTAGCCCGGGAGAGAGTTTGGGACAAATTTTGAGTTACCACTCGGTCCTAAACTTTATGAATATTACTCATAGGAGCTTCGACGATAGGAACGGACTTTGGAGCTTCATCGAAAACCTCTTTCAAACTATTCTTCTCAACTTCTCCTTCTTCTATTTCCTGAAGCTCCTTCACAATAATTTGGGGAGACGCATTTGCATCCGCCTCCCTGTCACTAATAAATTTGCATGGATTCGAAGAGGAGGGAGCCACATTGGAGGAGGGTCGAGCTTTGGACGGAGCCCCCTTGCCTTTCGAGGCTTTCTTGGGTTGTTGCCACTGCTCCTCTTGTGAGGCCAGAGCATCCAGACTTTTATCATTTCCATTTTTAGGACAGTCTCTGGCAAAGTGACCATATTCATGGCAGTGTCTGCAATTGAATGGTATTTGTTCATAATCTAAAACTTGTTTGTGCTTCCACTCACCCAATTTTAGATTGATTTCAGCTGGAAGTCCTTTTTCCAAGTCCAGTTCCACATAGATTTTAGCACAAGAAAACCGAGAGCCTTTTGGCTCAGCCTTGTCCAGGAATTTCCCAACACCATTGTCGATGGCCCGAAGACAATCGTCGCTCCAACAATAAATGGGGAGACAGGGGAGCTTGACCCATACAAGAATGGTAGTGGGGATTTCCTTGTCTGGGTTAAAATCATCAATGCTTTTCTTTTTTACTAAGCATCAGTATGTATTTTTATTTATCACATCGATGCATATGTATATTTATTACACTAGTGCATATGTATATTTATCATGTGAGTGTGTGTAATCATTATAGACACCATAACATTTTAAATAGATTAATATAATCATTCATATTTCATTTAAAATAGTAGTGAGTTCACATTTTTAATCGTTGGTGTGGTATTCTAAATACTAGGCATAGAGGTGTGTTTCATGTTAAAATGTATTGATGTTTATTTATTGTAGACAATGTTGAGTGAGTTTAAAAGGATCTAATGCATCGATATGAAATATGTATATATATCTTAGTTAATTGTTTTTTACAAATTTTTAATTAATGATCTTAACATCAAATAATTTTTGTAATAATATTTATCTTTTTATATGTTAACTATTACATTGTGATATAATAATTACATTCATCCATTATCCAATAGATTATAACTTTATTATTTATTTATTTATTTTATTTTTTAATTTGTAACCAAGGATTTATATTATATTAAATCTATGTTTGGATTTCAATAGAGATTCCAAATATATAAAAAAAAAAAAAAAAAATGCCAACAAGATGACTTTATTAGAATGGGCCAAAGGCCTACTTTTTATACAATACAAGCACAATAAGGATCCATGAGTTTGTTCCTTATAGTATACACAAAGAAAAAAAATAACCAAAATTATATCAGTTTTTTCCTACATGCATTTACTAATGAGAGGGGGTACTATCCCCATTGGCTAGGGAGGCACCATGAAGTTTCATATTCAAATAAGGAAGAGATGGAGTTAAAGAGATCACAGGTATAACAAAGGAGGAAGTTCATGGAGATTCTTGCGGACCTAGGGTTTTATTTTCTCTAATATGGCTTCTCAAAGTGTTAATTTAACCTCCATTCCTTGCAATTTGTCTCTCTAAGCAACCAATATGTCCATAGTAAGTATGTTGGAGCTAGAGTTGAGCATTCTATAAGTCTATAATTTCCTCAAAATGACCACATGGTTATCCCTTTCCTTTGTGAGATGAATGCCTCACCATATTCAAATGGGGGGATACTTTGTCAACATCCCACATAGATACTCTTGTAGTTGAAGTTAGAGGAGAGATAAACTAGGACAAAAATATCCAACAAAATGGAAAATAGGAATGAGAGTTGAAAAGGTATTGAAATGTAAGAGGAACCTTATTCTAGAAATTATGCTGAGGAATATTCAAGAGATGATGATGACAAGGTGCCCACGGCATCCTAATATTCATATAGCCATAGACTAGAAGACACAAAGGAGAAAATTTAGCCGAAGGGCCAAATAGATAGAATGAAGACTAAAGAGATAAAGGGGAATGAGAAACATTCCATCTATCTACATCTAACCATTCTCAATGGAATTATAGCGGAAGAATCCTTCATGTTATGGTTCAATAACCATTCGATGGGATTTATAAGAATGCTCTGTTTTCCTTTTTAAATATTTCTAGTTTTTTTTTCTATTATACATTGAATGCAACAAGAAGATCTAATTTGAACGTATAAACAAAAGTCAAATTATAAGAGGAAACTCTTAGAAATAGTAAATGGAAAATATTTTGTAGTTTTATTCACCTAAGCATTAATCCTATAGGAAAAATATTACTACAAGAATATTTCTAGGACAAATAAAACAAGCTAAATAATTATGGAAAGAAAATTACAAAAGGTATGCCATCTAATCCATAACTGGATGAAAAAATAATTTTGTAATGATTGATTAATTAAATGACATGAAACTAATTATCAATTGAAAATGCAAATTAAAATTTACGCATAAAGCACGTCTAAATTATTTGCTAAAGATATGAAAGCAAGTATTCCAATTACTAATGCAAGATATCTTGACAAAACTTAAAATTCTTACTATACGTATGAATAATCAACCAACAATGAGATATTCCATAGATAGAAACAATCCACAATTAATCCCTAGAAAAATGTCTTCAACTTCAAGAAGAAATCTTTTGAATTAACCTTTAAATAATTCGTAGTTACAATTCTTCACTATAACCTTACAACCAAAATACCTTTCTAAGTATTATATTTACATATTTATAGAGTTAAATTTCATGCAATCATAGAATAAAGCAAAAGGGCCATGTAAAATCCACGCAAAATTCCATGCAAATAACTCCTCCACTAAACATCAAGAGAAGAGAACTGGGAGTTCTATCTTTTATATTCTCCTCAATGTACTTCCCCTCTTAAGAAAATAGATTATCACATAAAGAAAGATAAGGAAAAACATGTTGCTCCCTTGGTAACTTCAAAATAGCAATCTCTTAGTCAAGTCTCTTGACATATTTTCCTATTATTTGAGAGATAACTTCAACTCAGTCATTGTTATCACCTCAATTGTTAGGAACAGACTCCTATGATATAAGGACATATTATTGAACTATGTTTCATGCTTCTTTGCATTCTCCTAAATTTCTCCATAATTTTGAGGGCTAGCCAAAACCTTCAGGTGGACCAAAGTTGGGTAGCTTTCATTATGCAATGGTTTCTTCTATCAAGTACCATATTTTAATGCAATCCAACTATTCATCCTTAATTAGTTTTTGTGACTCATTGGACATTCTTCCCTAATGACTAGTTTCCTACTCCATCCCAAACAATTCAACCTTCCTCAATATCATAATACCATTATCCTCTTGACCTTTTCTTTTATGTAATTTCTTAATGAAATTATTTGGTCTTACACGTGGGCTTACTATTATTTCCAAATAAAATTTTCCTTGTAGAATATGAACAATTGAATGCTCAGATCTTGCAATTCAAACACTTTTGCAATGAAATCCTTCTTGATTTTATCATTGATCTTGTCTTATTCTAGGACTTCCTCGACAAACTATTAATTTCATTATGTGATCCTTAGTAATTATAAACTTTTATTCTCCATTAAAGTGATCTACTTCCAAAGGAATTTATATTGTTTCAGTTTATCTTTATCCTTATCTATAATAGCATGAGAAACAGCTATCCCAATTGATAGTAGATCAATGAGCCTAGATTTCTTAGTACAAATGATGGATTCCTTAGTTATGCATAGGATGGAGGTATACATGTCCACTTTATTCCTCTTCTAGGTTCACCTCATTATTTCTTGTTTCCTTCTACAATAGCCTATTTATTCAAGGTTAGAAACTTCTTCTAAAAGTTTTGGAATTGTTTGGTCACCACAATATGAAACATTCTCTAGGACTCTTACAGTGTGTATTTGTTCTAACATTGGTTCCTTTACTTTGTCCCATACCTTTGGAATAATTATGTCCTCCTTTGTCAAATTGATGTCACTTCTAGAATCTGGTGGTGTCTCTTATGGTAGCTATTGTGCAAGGGTTTTCTCTATTTTCTACTAAGCCTCACTTTTTATACCCCTTGTATGTATTTTCAACCTACGTTGCTTGTTGAATCATATATCCCTCTTCTTGGCTTTGTTGCTCTTCCTTCTTCCTTTCTTATTCAACTTTTTGTCTTAGCTCTTCCTCTTTATTTTTTTCTCTTTGGTCCTCAGTTTTTCTTTTTCCTGTGCATATTTCAAGGCCCTTTTCTAATCTCGCATTAACTACTATCCTCTTGAGTGCTACTAAAACTTTTGTATATGATTCTTGAGTCTCTTTTCTTTTTTTATTCTTTAGTTTTCCTTCTTAACACATATTCTTGATGTTGTCTTATATATTCTTCCTTTATTTACTTATAGTTTTTCTTCCTTCCTTATCATGATCTCTTATCTTTTCTTGTTTCCTTTCTTTCCTTGTTCTTTCCATTTTATACAACTTCCTATTCATTTCCTTCATTTGTCCATTTGGAGTATAGGTATAGAAAGCTATTGAGTCTAGGGATTTCAATCTAGCTTGCACATCTTCCTCATTTCTAGAATTTTTGAATGGAATTTCATTGTACCATAGTTCATGATTACATATCTAGGATAAGAAATTAACTCACAATGTTTGGCCACGATCCCAAGTGGGCCATGCATAGGGAAGCTTGTATTCTAATATAGAACTAGCTTATTGTTTGGCATGCTTCAGATCCTTTAGATGATAATGCACTAAACTGAACTTACAAAGAATTTTTTCAAATCTTGTCTCAATATTGATGCATATGGCTCTATTTCTAGATATACCATCAATAAGAGATAATGTGGGTACGAATTCTAGTTACACAAGAAAGAGGTAATTTCCTGCAAAAATCTTGGTGTTGTGCATAATCGAGGAGAAAATGCCAAGGATTTTGGTAATGTTGTAGCCCCAATTTCTCCTCATGTTTATTTTAAGTCAGGTAAAACACTATGAGATCATAATGTGTTAAAATTGGCAACCAGGGCAAAATTTCATGTGGGTCATCTTATTCATGGCTGATAATATTTTTATTAGATTCCTCTTGTCGAGAGGTGTAGGATTGATATAAATATCATCCGATTCCGATAAGTAATCATGGAGATATGAATTTATTTTGATTATGGAATTATTATCAAGCCGACCTACAACTCATGTAGGCTCAGAAGCCCAACAGTCGCATCTATTCACCCACCAACATTGTGTATAAATATAAGAGGACGTTTCCTCATTTGGACTCACTCATCTCATCACATCTCTCTCTCTCTACTGCGTAGATATGAGTCTCTTCTCCACTGTGCTGAAATGGGTCTCTCTCTCTCACACATGTGAAGTCGGAAGTTGTTGAATTTGAAGTTGCAACTACAGAAGTAAAGATTGACTTGCGTGGCCTAGAAGATCTCCTCATCTGAACAGTGTTGTAGGTTCATTTGAACCTCCTTTGAAAGCCGCAACTTTTGGTGGTGGAATGAAGTCAATCCGACGAATGGTTTGCAAGATATTGATTGCCCTAGTTTGAAGCCAGAAACTACTGAAACTGAAGCTGCAACTACAGAAGTAAAGATTGACTTGCGTGGCCTAGAAGATCTCCTCATCTGAACTGCGTTGTAGGTTCATCTAAACCTCCTCTGGAAGCCGAAACTTTTGGTGGTGGAATGAAGTCAATCCGACGAACGGTTTGCAAGATATCGACTGCCCTAGTTTGAAGCCGGAAACTGCTGAAACTGAAGCTGCAACTGCAGAAGTAAAGATTGACTTGCGTGGCCTAGAAGATCTCCTCATCTGAACTGCACTGTAGGTTCATCTAAACCTCCTCTGGAAGCCGAAACTTTTGGTGGTGGAATGAAGTCAACCCGACTGTCGGTTTGTGAGATATGGTCTGCCCTAGTTTGATAATGAAGCCGCTAATGCTAATGCTACTGATCTAGGGTTTGCTACTGCTGATATGAATCAGATTTATTGTACTATTTCTCTCTGCTGAATTATTGAAGATAAAAGAAGATTTGATCAAAGGGTTTCCCCACACATTGTGGGGTTTGTCCCTGGCTAGCCGCCACATCTTGTGTCTCTTGTCTTGGCTTGTTTTCTGTCAATCGTTTAATGTTCTATCTGCACTTTACTTTATGTACATGTGATTGCTAATCGGTGGAATATAATAAGAAAAATAAGTAAACTGTTATAAGCATAGAACATACCATAATTTAACATAATGTCATGAAACTAGTATGCCGGATGCAAACATATGGTAGGGGATTTTAATACATGCAACAATAAAATGAAACATATTAGCGTGTAGCCTTATTTGATTACCCCTTAGGATGACATATTGTAGGAAAACTATGAAGATAGATCGGTGATGCATATATAGGATGTATTTTTACAAATGCGCACATATTAGAATATTATTAAAAACAAAAGAGAAGATAGCACACCCAAAATTAGTAAGCCCCATAAGCACATTAAAATTTCAATCATCCAAGAAAGGAATAAGAAATGAAAAATTTTGTCAAACTAAGAGGCCATTACTTAAGGTTAAGGGTGGATTTTAAAATTGTTGGTGATGAAGACCCTATAAATTCCATAAAAGACCCAATTATTTTCAAGATCTTGTATGTAATTATGAATGTCTTTCTCTCCCTTGCCCTTTGGAAGCATGCCTAATAAAAAAAATTCACATTTGGGTGAATGAGGTTGACTCAGTTGGAAATACAAAATATTCCTATGAAGAAATCAAAGAGAACAAGTAGGAGGAGATGGGTCAATTTAAAACCACTCAACCGTGTTTCTATGCTTTCAATATTACTAAGAGGAAAGTGGTTAATATGGTGTATGAATGGGTCAAAGGAGAGAAGTCAATTTGATATGCAACCATAATGTGTAGTGGAAGTTACCCATGCCTACAAGGATATCATGATATTGAAGTTCATAACCTTATGGAACACAAGGGCGGCATCAAACTAGTAAGACTTATACTCCCAATGCTCATCACAATAGTTGATCTCATTATTGTTTTGCAAAATAAACACGTGCGGAAAACAAATTTTAGGCTTATGATATGCAAATACATGTATTTCATCTCTACTTCATAGTGTCATGTAAGTAGGATCTAGTATTGAACAGGGGGAAAGGATTAGGAAATCAAACCCGTGTTTTTGGATTCTCTAGTTAATGGCCATAATATAAAATGTGTTCATGAGGAAGCAACAAGGAAAAATGAAACAAGAAGCCTTCATAACAACAACAACAAATTATGATGATGACTTCAATAAAAATGCTACATAAGATCTTAAGGAAATTAAGGATGAAGAAGAAAACCCTAAAATTTTAATTTTTGGATTACATTCACACTCTAGGGTGTACCCAAATCCAAACCCAACTAGATTTGTATGGATCAAACTCATCCTAAGATTTAAGGGCCACAACATTATTTATATAATGGAGCATGTGGAGGTTTTTCATCCTTTAATGGGAGACATGAAGATTGAGCATGGAGATATCTTCATGAAACTATTTGTGTAGACACTAGAAGATGCCTTGATTTGGTACAAGAACTTGGAAAAGAATAGTAAAATGGGATATTTTGAATTTGAATATTATTTCAAGGATTAGCGGGGTAGTCAAGGGAATAACATTTTAGAGAACACAACTAGGTATCTCAAATTATATTATGAGCACCCATGAAATGCCAAGAATATAAAATGGTTATATATCATTAATGTCTATGGAGGTGTACTAGTCTAAAGAAGGATAACCCACTAAAATCATCAATGTTGACAATCCCTAGAGTGATATTAATTTCTCTTAATATGAAATGGGCCAATTATTTGTTAATGTGGCAATCAATGCAAGGAATGAGATAAATCTAGGACAAAAAATTATTAGTGCAACCGTAGATAGAAAATAGCAAAGTGGAATTGCGATTTATCTCAATATTTTGTTAGTGATAGATTATGTGATGAACTTATATTCTACATGAATTGTCTTGACAAGGATAGAGAATGGTATACTTTCAAATTGGCATTGGAGCCACCTTTGAGCATGGTGTGCAATTCTAGTTGGGTTCATGGAGATTTTCCAAATGACATGGAATATATGTTTTCAACTCTTATGTATGAACAGTAGATAATAAATATTGGGGCATCTATTTTATCATGTCATGGTTGTTATAATTCCTTTATTAACCATGGCATGGGTGTAGGAACCTATGAAGATCCCATTGAAGTTTGGATGATATATATTTGTAGAAATGAATATTTGTATTAGCCTCAAGTAATATATTTGTTGCTTGGAAGTGGAAGATTTGAAGTTACACATTCACTTGTCAACAAAAAAATGATACAAAGACTATCATATTTTTGGAAATAGCTTACAATATCCCTAATCTACTTTATATTCAAACATAAGGAAAAAATTTGTAACTATAGTGCGATCCTTGATTAATTGTTCTAGAAATAAGAGTATACTTAGTAGTTGATACATTGCATATATTAGGGTAGATTAGGTATATATATAAATATGTTCATGGTCTAAACATTAGTTTGTTATGTCTAAATCTTGATTATTTTGTTTATTTTCAAGTAGAAGTAATAATGTAATCTAAGTCTTTTACGTCAAATTTTTATTTGAGAATATGTCAAAGTATCTTAAGTTACATGGTTATAATATGTTATCACATAAAAATCATTAACAGCTTGATTCAATGTTTAATTTGAGTTATGTTATAGTCATATGGTTAGCTTTCATGTCAAAATATTGATGTCATTTGGATATTGAATCTAAATACAAGGTCTAGGGTTAATCTATGTATGTCCAATAATATATGTATAGATACTAATGAATGGATCCTTGTGTAGGAGAAGGGATACATGTAACTTGAAGAATATCATACAAACAACATTTGTCTCACAATGATTTGGTGGAAACTACATAATCATTTCAAGGATAATGTGGCTTAATGAAGATAGTGAAATGTAAAGATTTTATAATCTATGCTAGGAAATGAACATATGCAAGGAAAGACGTTTGCTTTTGGTATAATCATCCAAAGAAATTTGTAGCTCTCATGCACCCCAAAAGGGTTGTTTTCCCCGTATGGATCCAACTATTAGAGTACAAAATTGCATGGTAAAGTTTCAGAAAAATCACTGAATGTTGTAGCTTGTCCTTATGTCTTGTTTTCTACTATTTTCCTTCCTATACTCGCCTTAATTTAATTATTTATTATTTTTACCTTTCCTTATTTATATTTATTTATCCCTAGTCAACTTTTGAGAATGTGAAGCATAGAGTGTTGGACATAGATTGTTATTGATGTCAATATGGCAATATTCAAGGAAGAAGACAGAGCCAAAGAAGAGGAGCACACAGAGCCAAGAGGAGCCAAGAGGAGCAGAGGTAGTTAAGCGTTGTATGAAGTTGTTGGTGAACTCTGGTGAAGGCTGCTGTAGCTGTTGAACATTGTTGAAACACTTGGAGAAAATTTGCTGAAACACCAATTTCTCCATTGCTAAAACACTGACACTTGTGAAAAATTTGCCGATACACCAGTTTCGGCGTTGCTGAAACACCTCCGCGACGACATTATATTTTCGTGACACCATCAATCGAAGGTAATCATGAGGAAGATAAAGCGAATGGAGGAGGGAAGCCGGAAGGTCGAGCGAGTGTTGAGGAAGCCGAAGCTCAAGCGAGCGAGGAGGAAGCCAAAGAGCCATTGAGTAAGCGGAAACGAATGGACAAAGGCATGAGAATGTATAAAACAATAAAAACAGAGAACTGTTGTTGTTGGTGGTGTGGTGAAGAACCAGAGTGTGAGGTAGTAGAAGCAGCAGAGGCTATAGAGGCAGTAGAAGCAGCAGAGGCAGAAGAGTAGGAGTGAGACAATCTCAGCTGAATAGTGTGCAGTAGCATACCTGTTTATACCAAGGTTGGGTTGGAGCCCAAGAGGTTGGAGCCTCAGAACTGAACTGGACTGAAGTCATTGGGGGCAGGTGCTCCTAAGTGCAGAACCACTGCAAAACAAAGTTGGTGCTCTGGAGGTTGGAGCCTCACTAAAGTCCAAGTTGGAGCTTGGCAACTATTCACAATCAGATTTATACTTGTATTTATTTCATTGCATTGTTTTGAGTTTTAATAAAATCATTAATTTCAGCTGTTGATTTCTGTGTTCTGTGTATACATACACATATCTATATATGTTGTTGGCAATCACTAGAACAATTAAAAAATAAAATAATAATAAGAAATATTGATTCAGCCCCCTCTTAGTATTTCCAACAATTGGTATCAGAGCAGGCTTCTTCATATTAGCCTAATAGCTTGAAGAAGGATCCACAGCCATGATGAGAAATCACAAAGCATCAGGAAGACCTCCTCTATTTGATGGCACTAACTTTGGTTTCTAGAAGAAAAGAATGACCTACTACTTAATGTCCCTTGGACCCAAAGTCTGGCATTTTGTTCAAAATGAATACAAAACGACTACCACTCTTCCAACGGACCAAGACGAGAGGAAAGCCTACATCGCAAATGCAAAGGCCATGAACTCCATCACTAGTGGAATCACTGATTCTGAGTTTACAAAAATCATGCACTGTACATCTGCCAAAGAAATGTGGGAGAAGCTAGTTGGCTTGTACGATGGAGACTCAAAAGTAAAAAAGGCAGAGATTCAAACTCACCGAAGACAATTTGAAAGTTTGAGGATGGAAGATGAAGAATACATTGCAGCATACCTCCTCCAAGTAGCTGAAGTGGTAAATTCCCTGAAAGGATCGGACGAAAAAGTTGAAGAAAGTACCATTGTTCAAAAGGTATTAAGGTCTCTTCCAAACAGATTTGACTCCAAAATAAGCACTATAGAAGAAGCAAAGGATCTAGATACCCTCAAAATGGATGAACTCCATGGAATTCTCACTGCTTATGAAATGAGGAAAGGTGGCCCAAGCTCCAAAGATGCAGCATTCAAGGTGTCAAAGTCAAAGAAGGGGAAAGAAAGGAATGACTGTAGTGATGAGTCTGATGTGGAATCTGAATTGGCTCAATTTGTACGAAAGCTGAAGAGAGGATCTAAGCTTAAAGGCAAGTATCCTCTTATCTGTTTTAAATGTGGTAAAATAGGTCATTATGCAGCAAAATGTCCTCACAAACATGACAGTGATGATGAAGGAAATTCTAAAAGAATGGCACATAAAAAGAAAGGGTTCAATAAAGAAAACTTCTTCTCCAAGAAGATGAGTCTGATGAGGATGAGTTTATGGTCATCAAAAAGAAATCAAATGAGGAAAGTGATCATGATGAAAGCCAAGAAGCATTATTCATGGCACTCAGAGATGATGATGACTCAGAGCTGGAAGGAAATGTAGATGAACTGTTAATAAGCGCCATTGAAGAAAATGAGAAACTACGGAACAAAATCATTTCTCTCAAAGTGGAAAATGAGGAAATAAGAAGGAGAGAAGATCTCTTCGAAGCAAAGCTTAAAGAAAAAGAAGAGACTTGTGAAGAATGCGAGGCCGAAATAGTATCTTTGAGAAAGGAGTTGGAGCAAATTAAAAAGGGCTGTAAAAGCTCTCAAATACTTGAGACTATTATGAAAAATCAAAAACCTCAACATGACAAGTCTGGAATAGGTTTCAAAGGAGAATCCTCAAGCACTAAGAATAATGTGAAAAGCTATGCTGATGCACTTTCCTGCAATCCAAAAGATGGAAAAATATGTTATCAAAAGTGCATCCCAGACCCCAAGAATGAAGAGAGAATTACTCCAAAGAAGAATGTGGAGTCGAATCATGGACACTACAACAAATACAAAACTGTACTCCACCAAGGGCCCATCGCAAATCCGAAAAACGAGGGAGGAGTAATTCCCAGGATGGAAATCGACTCAAATCGTGGTTGCTTCAACAAGTACAAAACCATTTTTCTTGGACACTGCTTTCACTGTAAAAACTTCAGTCATCAAGCCAGACATTGTATGGCTCGCAGAAGTGAAGAGAAAAATCTAAAGGACCGAATAATCAACTCATATGCCCCCAAAAGGCAGGGACAAATCAAAATGTTCAATCCATTTGATCCCTTGACCAAATTTGATCTGATTTGCTCTTTCTGCTACAATAATGGACACTATGAACAAGACTGCTCACTCAAAGGAAGAAAGACAAGTAGCAAGAACCCCAGCATGGACAAATGCAACCTGGCTCTATATGCTCAAAATAATGAAAACCAGTGGTTTGTAGATAGTGGGTGCTCCAGACACATGATAGGAGACAGAAGGAAGTTTGTCTCACTAAGAAAAAGGAAGGGAATGTGTCCTTTGGAAGCGGATCAGGCAGAATTGTAGGAAAAGGAACAGTTACTCTAATCAATGGAAAAGGAAAAGCTCAAGATGCTCTACTAGTTGACGGACTCAAACACAACCTCCTGAGTGTCAGCCAAATTTGTGATCAAGGACACAAGGTTGTTTTCAGCACCAAAGACTGTGAAATAAGGAACTCTGCCTCAGGGAAACTTGTGGAAAAAGGGGTGAGAACACCAGACAACATTTACATACTGAACAAGATTCAAGAAAATAAATGCTACGTGAGTCAGACAGATGAGAGTTGGCTATGGCACAAGCGACTTGGACATACAAGCTTCGAAAATATGATCAATATCAACAAGATCAAAGCTGTACGAGACATCCCAAAACTATTCAAACCAAATCAGGGAGTATGTGGTCCTTGTCAACATGGAAAGCAGACCAGAACCAGCCATAAGACAAAGGAACACTATACATCGAAGCCCTTGGAAATCATCCATGCTGATGTGTGTGGGCCAACTAGAAATCAAGCACTCCAAGGAGAAAGGTACTTTGTGTTATTTGTTGATGATTATACTAGAATGATGTGGATATATTTCATAAAGTATAAATCTGAAACTTTTGAGTGTTTTAAGAATCTAAAAGCCCTTGTAGAAAATGAAAAAGATTCAAAAATTAAGTGCCTCAGAACAGACAGAGGAGGAGAGTTCACATCAAACGAGTTTAGTGAGTTTTGTAACATTCATGGAATTAAAAGAGAATTCTCGGCTGCCAGAACACCTCAGCAAAATGGGGTAGTTGAAAGAAGAAACCGAACAGTCCAAGAAATGGCAAGAACTATGCTATTAGCAGCAGACTTACAGCCTAGATTCTGGAGAGAAGTAGTAGGAATAGGTGTCTATACACTGAATTGAACTCAATTAAGACCAAATTGTGAAAAAACTCCTTATGAGCTATGGAACGGAAGACCTGCTTCGGTGAAGTATTTCAAGATTTTTGGAAGCAAGTGCTTCATAAAAATAAATGATGGTTCACTAGGAAAGTTTGATTCTCGGGTTGATGAAGGGATATTTCTTGGATACTCTACACGGAGCAAGGCTTACAAGTGCTACAATTATCGACTGAAGAAAATAGTGGAAAGCATTGATGTAAAGGTTGATGAAGAACTTCCAATAAAGGAAATTGAAGAACATGAAGATGAATTTCTCCTTGAAGAAGAAGAACCTAAAGAAGAAGAGATAGATGATGAAGAAGAAGAAGAGAAAAGAGAACCACCTCATACCCCTTCAAAGATGAAGTATGTCGAAATATATCATCCAAAAGAACAGATCATTAGCGATAGAGATGAAGGTGTGCAGAACCGAAGAAGGATAACAACCTCAACCAAGAGAAAAGTCATTGCCCTCCTATCTATGATAGAACCAGAAACATTTGCAGAAGCAAGTAAGGATCCTCATTGGGTAAAAGCCATGGAAGAAGAAATGTCCCAAATTGGAAGAACAAGACATGGGAGCTGGTACCTCATCTAAAGGACAAAAACATAATAGGAACCAAATGGGTGTTCAAAAATAAAATGAATGAGGAAGGAGAGGTTATCAAAAACAAGGCAAGACTTGTCTGCAAAGGCTATTCACAAATTGAAGGAATTGACTTTGAAGAGACATTTGCACCAGTGGCCCCTATGGAAGCTATCAGGATGTTCTTAGCATTTTCTTGCTCAAAAGGATTCAAAATCTATCAAATGGACGTGAAATCAACATTTCTAAATGGGGAACTCAAAGAGGAAGTCTACATGGAGCAGCCAGAAGGTTTTCATTTGACAACAGGAAAGGACCTAGTCTGTAAGTTGAAAAAGGCTTTATATGGATTGACACAAGCTCCTAGAGCTTGGTATGCAAGATTGGATCACTACCTACAGCAACAAGGCTTCAAAAAGGGAGTGGCTAGAAGTAATCTATACATAAAGACAGATGAAGGTAAGTTACTAGATGCTCTTGTTTATGTCGATGAGCTGATTTTTGCTAGTAAGAATGATGAAATGAGCCATGAATTTTCTCAAAACATGTCAAAAGATTTTGAGATGTCAATGATAGGAGAGTTGTCCCACTTCCTTGAACTTCAAATATCTCAAACCAAAGCAAGATTGTGTATATCTCAAACCAAATATCTAAAAGACATTCTCAAAAAATATGGAATGGAGGACTGTGCACCCATGAGCACACCTATGACCACAAACTACAAACTGAGCAAAGATGATGACTCCCCTCTAGTGGATGCAACTCATTACAGGTCAATGATCGGAGCCCTTCTATACTTAACAGCTACACGACCAGACATAATGCAAGCAGTAGGAATGGTGGGAAGATTTCAATCTGCTCCCAAACAATCCCATTTATTAGCTGTAAAAAGAATTCTCAGATATCTGAAGGGAACTTCTGATTTCGGTCTTTGGTACCCAAAGAACTCAACACTGACTGTAACTGCATACATCGATGCTGATTGGGCTGGAAGTATAGATGATCGGAAAAGTACTAGTGGAAATGCATTCTTCCTAGGAGACTGTTTGGTATCCTGGCTCAGCAAAAAACAGTCATCCATATCATTATCCACAGCCGAAGCCGAGTATATTGCTGCAGCAGACTGTTGTACTCAGATACTATGGATGAAGGAAGCTCTAAAAGATCTCGACATATGTACAGATCAACCAATTACCGTCTATTGTGACAACACAAGTGCTATCAGTCTCAGAAAAAATCCAGTGATGCACTCAAGAACCAAACACATACCAATCAAGTATCATTTCCTCCATGAGCAAGTAGCTGAACAAAACATTGTCCTGGAATATATCAGTACTAAGGAGCAGATAGCTGATATTTTCACAAAACCTCTTCCTCGAGAAGCATTCGAACATCTACGTCAAAAGATGGGGGTTATTTCTTTATCATCACTCAAGTTCATTCATAAAGATGTAGCAGGACAAGGGGAGAAGGTTGACAGGGGGAGTCTGTATGCATTCCTTTGCCATTGATGTCAAAGGGGGAGAGAGAGAGCAGAAGAATATTACCATCAATAACAAAGGGGGAGGTTCTTGGACACAGATTTTCATTTATGTCAATATGGAAATATTCAAGGAAGGAGACAGAGCCAAAGAAGAGGAGCACACAGAGCCAAGAGGAGCCAAGAGGAGCAGAGGTAGTTAAGTGTTGTATGAAATTGCTGGTGAACGCTGGTGAAGGCTGCTGCAGCTATTGAACACTGTTGAAACACTTGGAGAAAAGTTGCTGAAACACCAATTTCTCCGTTGCTGAAACACCGACACTTGTGAAAAAATTGCCGATACACCAGTTTCGGCGTTGCTGAAACACCAGTTTCGGCATTGCTGAAACACCAATTTCGGCGTTGCTGAAACACCTCTGCGACGACATTATATTTTAGCGTTGTTGAAACACCTCCGCGCTGACATTATATTTTCGTGACACCATCAATCGTAGGTAATCATGAGGAAGATAAAGCGAATGGAGGAGGGAAGCCGGAAGGTCGAGCGAGTGTTGAGGAAGCCGAAGCTCAAGCGAGCAAGGAGGAAGCCAAAGAGCCATTGAGTAAGTGGAAACGAATGGAAAAAGGCATGAGAATGTATAAAATAGTAAAAACAGAGAATTGTTGTTGCTGTTGGTGTGGTGAAGAACCAGAGTGTGAGGTAGTAGAAGCAGCAGAGGCTGTAGAGGCAGTAGGAGCAGCAGAGGCAGAAGAGTAGGAGTGAGACAATCTCAGCTAAATAGTGTGCAGCAGCATACCTGTTTATACCAAGGTTGGGTTGGAGCCTCTGAACTGAACTGGACTGAAGTCATTGGGGGTAGGTGCTCCTAAGTGTAGAACCACTGCAAAACAGAGTTGGTGCTCTGGAGGTTGGAGCCTCACTGAAGTCCAAGTTGGAGCTTGGAAACTATTCACAATAAGATTTATACTTGTATTTATTTCATTGCACTATTTTGAGTTTTAATAAAAGCATTAATTTCAACTGTTGATTTCTGCGTTCTGTGTATACATACACATATCTATATATGTTGTTGGCAATCACTATAACAATTAAAAAATAAATAAATAATAAGAAATATTGATTCACCCCCCTCTCAGTATTTCCAACATAGAGTTCCATCCCTATGTATCCCATTTTATTTGTGTGTTGCATCACTTTTTCTCTACATCTTGCACTACCTTTGCACATGCATTACTTTTCTTTCATATATACCATGATCCCTATGCACACTGTTATCACCACATTAGCCTCCATTAGACCACATTGCCACATAACCTCATTTCTCCCATTGTCTTTATATGTCACATCATTCACACCTCTCCATCCCATGCGAGGTGCAAAGTGTGGAACCTTCATTCCATAATTTCTTCCCTTTGTTTGGTTCACCTCGTTGTTGCATTGTCTCCACATGTCACATAATCCACCCCTCTATATCCCATGTAAGGTGAAAAGTGTGGAACCTTCATTCCATAATTCCTTCCCTTTGTCCCACAACAATCGTAAAGACCCAAGACTTGACTAGCAAACTAACAAGTGGATAGTGAGATCCCAATTGACTTGATACATGGATAGATGGTGACCAGGTGGATAGATATGATACATGGTGAACTAACCAATGATTGAAGTGCCACATATGCTATCTATTTTAGGCAACATCTATGACTTGTAAGACATGTAGATCATGGTGACTAAGCACAATCATGATAGTTGGGCTTAAAGTTATCACATATAACTATTATGATAGACTAGAATGACATAGCTTGGGCTTATTGCCCAAATATAAAGAGAAGAAACTTTTCTATGTAAATTACAAACACGACATTCCTTTGGTGCATGTGGTATAGATAACCTAAGGGGAAATCCAATAATCAAGATTTGGTTTGAGTGTAAATTAGTGGTTATTGTAGTGTGAAATTCACCCAGACATATTTAGTTATAATTGACCATGTTGAGAAAATGAGGGCTTGTTGTAGTGTTGTGAAGATAAGGAATTTTATGATGAGGACCTCCATGTAATTTATATACAACTACAATGTGCCACACATAAATAAATGAAAGATTCTAATGAAAACCTAGTTTGATTTATATTGTTAATTGTTAGTTAATGCATTGTTAGGAGATTGTGTGGAAACGGTAGTTGCATTTATTACATGTTATGGAGCTACCTAGAATATTATGATGGACTCAAAATATGACCTATCATGCAAGGAAAAGGGAATGGTGCATTGATGGATGGAGTCAGGTGGGAACATCAAATTTGACTTCATCAAATAATGGTGTTTGTTACAATTAAAAAGGGAACTTGAAGGTATGGACGGAAATCAAGGAACTTGTTTTGAGAAAAAGAAGGATTGTTTATTCAACTAGTGAGCCTAAGAAAAGGATCAACATTGGCTATATTAAACAAGCTCTTAGTTCAATACATTTGTTGTGATCACGGAATAATAATAAAAAAGATTTTAACATAATCAATCTTCCTTGGTGTAGTCAAAGAGGTTCAATTCATTACTATATATTTAAACTGAGAAAGATGGTAAACAAGGGGTTGGATCGCTAGAGTTTGATCCAGCATGTACACTAAATTCTACAGGTTTGGATCATAATGAAATTAATTACTATGTCTTCACCACTTTTCAATATATCTACATGTTAGTTTTATATGTTGGTGTGGCAATTCTCTAATTTTTGTGAGTAAGTATAGTTTATTTATTTGTTGTGGATGCATCTTCCCAACATTAGATGAATATATGTGACTTGAAATTGTGATATAATCCCTAGAAGATCATTGTATCAAGAACATAACACACCTTTTTCCTTAAAATAATTGTGTCATATTGGCAACCCTAAGTTAGGAAAATTTACAAATATCTTTGTATTTAACTTGGAAAACATGGAAAAATTAAATACAAAGATATTTCATAGCTTTAGGATTCATCTACTTAGTGGTGACATGTAGGTTATCCTGCCCAATATTTTGGGACTTATCCAAATAAGATTCCTAAGTAGAATTTTCCATTATTGATAAAACCCATGTTTAGTTTCTTTCGACTTCATAGCACAAGTAATGGGCACCACTCATGTCAAGGTTCAGCGACCAAATATCTTATTATGTTCTTGTATTTTCAATGAACTTGTTGAATATTTGAGGGTTCAAGCCTCATTGATTCTAAGCTAGAATCAAAATCAGGCTAAAGTGAAAGGATAGTTGTTGTGGTGATAGTGGGCATCCTCTTCAGTTGCTTCAATCTTGTATTTGTGACGTTTGTGGACTTATATTTTTGGGTGTGGGTTTTAGGAACAACAATTAACTTTAGCTGTTTTATTTTTCTTATCTAGTTTGCATTTTTATGTGATTCTTTCATAATTATTGTTATTAGATCATGTGTAGCATTAGTTTAGGTTGTTTTTTACTTAGAGTATTCATTTAGTTTGTCTTAGGGTGTAGAAAGGATGTGCTTAGGTTTATTTTTTATTGTTTTTCTTTTTTATGCCAACATTAGTTTTTATCTTTTATGTTAACTATATTATCTACATTAATAGGTGTAACATGTGGTTTTCTTTCTCACAATTCTTTTCTCTTCAAAATGAACCCCGATGAGGTTTGAAAAATCTATATGGAATTTCAAATGCATCTAATCCCAAAACATCATTATCAAACTTTTGTTTCAACAACACACTCTAAATTCCAAAACCCAAATAAGATAGTTCTCCCCATGTAATTTCACAACTATAAGAGGAACGCTTGAAGATGAAGTCATCTCCCTCTCACTTAACAATCATGTGTGTCATTATAGTACTTTGGTAGCTTCCAATTTATGCATGTCCTAGTAACTCACATACAAATACAAACTTTACCTATTAACTTGACATAATCATCAATCACCACTTAACGTAGACAATCAGCAACTTTAGCTTTAAGATCAAAGAAACATCACTCTAAATTTCCCTCCACCAAAATCAAATGTGGCTACAATAAATATTAATTAGTATCTAAGATCAAAGCAACCTTGCCATGGTATCACATAAGAGTTGTAGCACTCTAGGAATAGGCCCAATGCATATTTAGGGACAAAGGACTACTAATATACTTAGTGTTCTAACAATCACACCAAAATTTTAATGGTGTTGATACCACTAGAACTTTATCAATGTGAAGGATCACTTTTGTGCATCAATGTACGTCTTTTTCTAAATAACATTGATAGAAAGACATTATGCTAATCTTCCTCAAATGGTGTCAATCTATAAACATTATATAATACTATTTTTTAGGCACAATAACAATTCTCATCATCAATAGTTGTATATTTTTAATGCTTTGGAAATTTCTCTAATAAGGATTCAAGCATAAACTTGTGAACAATAAGAAACAAGAGATCAAATACACAAGATAACAAGTATGGAAATGATTGCAAGAAAGCTAAATTGGTTGATAAAAAAATTATAAGATACACAAATCAAATTTTCCTTTAATTGTCTCATAATCGTTACCGTATGATTCTTTTATACCATAAAAAACTCATAACACTAATTTCTCACTTATGTTTACAAGCTCAAGATCACTTCCTTATTTGTAATAATACATAACACTTTATCTACTTGAACCATCATCCTCAAATCAACGAGGCAAACCCATTTATAAATGTGAAAGGGTGATAAAAATTGACCACATTAAGGACTAATGTAGGCAAAGTTTTCCATGAATTCCCATAATGATCAATGTTTATTGGGCCAATGATCAAATTACTCCATGGTGCATACCATCTCAACTCCCATCAATTGAACTCATCTCATGTGGAGTTAGGTCTAGGTCACAAAAGTTGATTTTAAGTGTCAATTTTTTCCAAGAAAAACCTCATTGAATCCCCCTTTTTGCCCTAGAATATTTGCCTTGTAGTATTTTTTATGTGCATCAATAAACTCCTCTTCAAATTAAAGAATTGCATTAGTCATCTTTGAATGATACCAATTTGCCAAGACTACACTACCATTTATTAGATAGAATGTCAATGCTAACACTAAAGTACTTGAAGGTTCTTAATACTTTGGAAAATTATTTAATAACTTTTAAGCATAAACTAATGAGCAATAAGAGATGAGATAAAAAACACAAGATAACAAGTGTGACAAAGTTTCCAAAAAGCTAGCTTGTTCAACTTAAGAACTACAACGTTGACAAAGGTTATATAAAGTACAATATGCTATCAATGTCTTCTCAATTTTTACTATACAGTTTAATGGCTTACACACACTTATATCCTCCATGGCACACTTGATGTCTAGCTTCTCAATAACACATAACACTCAATTTGTTTGAACAACCATTCTCACATTAATGAAGCAAATATATGTTTGTATACATGTAAGGCTAATCAAATCTAACCACATCAAGAATCAAATTTGAATCAACCATCTATGAATTCTCATAATACAAGTTAATTAGTCTATAATCAAATTAGAACATATCAAAAAAAATTGTCACATACTCTCAACTCCCACACTGAAATGCTCCCTAAAACTACAAGTCATGCACCAAATCTTATCCACATTCATTATTATACTCCATGCTTTACACCCACACTTTCCTCAATTTTATTTGTGCCAAATGGTATTTAGTGTGGACATAATTCCACTAACAATTCCTACATCATCATTCAACTTGATTTTAAAACATAATATTATTTTAAACGTCTAAATCACAATCCTATACATATTACTCACAATAATATATTCACATCACACACTTAAAATCTATTTAAACCATAAATTCAAATTTATATGACACCAAATTTAAAATAATGTCATGTGTTTTATAATTTCTTATCCAACTAGAAAAAACCATCTCATTAAAACAATCAACCCATGCATAAGCCATGTATTAATATAAGAATTACATTTAGTATGTTTAATATTAATCTTTTTTTGTCTATGAGATTTTGAATAGACATTGTTGGGTGCAATGTTAAGGCACTCTTAGATGCTAAGTTACCAATTTAATTCTTTTCCCTATTCAGGTGTTATTTTTAGACATGGCCATGATGTAACCTCATCATTGTCGAACTTACAAAAAAAAATATTAATCATCTCTTCTACAATTATTATATGAAGATATCTTAATGTTTGCATCTTTTAAATTTAAATAGTAGCAGTCTAAAGAGACTTCAAATTTTCAATGATTTAGTTATAATCTAATCCAGCGTCAATCCCAAAAAATCATGGAAATTTTTGTAAATCCAGGTTGTCAAACTTCAAGAATTTGGGTGCCCCAAGGGTTTTTGATGGTGCTAAATCTATTTCCACCATCAAAAACACTATTCAAATACTCCTACAGACAATTTTTTTGAAGAAAAAAAAAATTGTAAATCCAGCGGTCAAACTTCAAGAATTTGGGGCCCAGAAAATCATGGAATTCTGGGATATAATCCAGTAAATTTTTTTGTAAATCCAGGTTAGAGCTATAAAACTTCAAAAATTTGGGTGCCCCAGGGGCTTTTGATGGTGCTAAATCTATTTCCACCATCAAAAACACTATTCAAATACACCTAGAGATAAATTTTTTGAAAAAAAATTGTCAGATTTCGACTATTTTTAGTTGTCTAAACAAAATTGTCGCCTCTGTAAATGAGGACAATTAAATATATCATAAATTAATACATCAAATATATTTTTGTTCCCATTTTATAAATTTGAATATAACATAAATTGATTTGTAATATATATATATATATATATATATATATATATATATATATATATATATATATATATATATATATATATATATATATATATATCTTAGTGGAACTTGATGATACACTTTCAAGCTAGAATGTGATTTATTGGTGTTTAAAATACATTTTTGAATGTATAAATGAATTTAGTACCCTAAAAAACTTTTTGGGTAAACCCTTTTTTTGTGTAAATCAGCGTATTATATTAGCGTAAGATTACATATTTTACAAAAGGTTTGCACGAGCAGACAGCAGACTGCCATTTACATTGCATTCACCAAGAGATGACCAAAAAAGACCAGCCAAACGACCCCGGGCTCACCACGCAGGGCGGCAGAGAAAAAGGGGTTGACAAAAGCATAATAGACCAGACCTCTAAACAACTAGAGCCGCAGACCATGAACTGTGAGTTCCTGAGCAAAATTATAACAAAACCAAGAAAACCCACCAGGGTAGGTAGATACAACAACTGACCCAACCTCATGAAATCAGCCAGAACGAAAGCCAAGACCCATTACATTTCAAGAACAATATAGTTTTTGGAGGTATCCGGCGCAGACGCTGTCTTAGCTTTGCCTGCCTGAGCAGGCACTGGACGAGTGTTCTGAGTATCGCCAGTGCGCTCCTCCATCCTATCCTCAGCATACCTGGCATCAGGACCTATAGTGTGCCTCAAGAGACTAATTAGAACCGAGAGTTTCTTTGACATGCTGTCAAACTGTTGTTCCAGTGCGCTTATCTTGAACTCCAAGCTTTCCAGAATTGCAATGTGCTCCTCTGACGCAGCTGCAGTCACTTGTTGGGCTTGACGCACTTGGTCAGAATAGTTCCCCTGCATACTCAGAGCTTTGGCCAACATTATCTTCATTCTCCATACCTCTGCTTGCGTTCTCACAAACTGAGTTGCACGCGTTGTAACCGAACCAGGGTCCTGAATCCAGTCAATATCCTTCTCCAGCTCTTGAGCCTTCAAATTTTCCTCCTCCTCTGTGGCAATGGCCTCCAGCTCCTCGATTTTCCATTTTTCTTTTTGCGAGATGCGGGTCTCATATGCTTCGCGAGCTCTTTTTAAATCTCTGTTGGCCGAAGCGTTACGGCTTCCCTCTCCCGCCATGATTTCAACCACACTCGCCAGGCAGCACAACGTTCTTCGGCCGAAGGAAGAGAGTTTCAGCCTCCAAATCAAAGAAACAATGCCTTTGCCTCTGCAATGAGCTACTAATAAATAGATACGATTGGGGGAATTACTAGTTGTGTGTTGATCCCATCCCTGTTGCCCGCAGGTCTTGTCATCATTATTCCTGCGAGGTGGTGTATTATTTCGGTTATGGCTCGAATTCTTTTCCTTACGGTCACCTTCCTTGCCATCCTCCAAAGCATGCCAAGTGTACCGTCTACTATAAGGGCGTCGGCGGCGCACATTCTTTTTGATCATGTATCGGATGCGAATGTTATCCTCCTGCTCGAGCAATGAATGCTCCTGAACTACCTGTCCTTCGCTCCTCTGCCAACCTTTAAATCTACCTGTTGTACGCATGATCCTACTCATGTCGTAAACCTTGCCTAAAGCGCCGACCTTCGGCCTTACTTTTCATTCATCAAATCCTGCCTCGAGAGCAGGGTACACCTATCTCTTAATTCCGGGCATATGACGTCCTGCCAACAGCTGTCCAAAATGCTAGTGGGGTTCTCTATACCATAATTCGCTAGATGGTCCGCGACTACGTTGGCTTTACGTCTAACAGCCTGAAAGATCAAACCTTTCAGCCACCCTAAATGTTCAGCTATGTTTTCTGTAACTTTAGCCAGTCGCCAGTGCTGAGTGACCTTACTAGCTTTGGCACTCGCATACATCTTTCTAGATGATGTTATCACGAGCTGAGAGTCCCCCTTAACCACTGCTGCGCCTGCCTGTAAGTTTCTGAGAATTCTGAGACCCTGTTTCATAGCCGCGAACTCCATTTCATTGTTTGTTCCTTCTCCCAAGGCTCTGTTGTAGATATGCTAAATTTCTCCTACGCTATTCCTTATAATTCCCTCGATGTCGGTCATTCCTGGATTACCTCTCGAAGCTCCATCGAAATTTAACTTGAGGAAGCTTGTAGGTGGTCGTTTCCAGATACTCAACATGGTGCTCATCTCCTGTTGGCGATTCGATGTAGCCACATTCATTCCATTATCCAGGTTAAAGGCTTTTAAAATTTGTAAGTCCCGATTTGATACTTTGTTATCTTGGTCTGCTTTGCTTTTGACAAGAACCAATTGTCTTACATTTTGGGTAATAATTTCTAGAGCATGAAATATATCTCTGGTTTCATTTAAGAATACCCTCTTGTTCCGTTCTTTCCAAATCGTCCATGTGATGAACCCCGGCATTATTTTCCAAATGGTATTGATCCTCTGATTACTAGAAAAGTTGCCCCGCCACTTCTCAATGGTTTCTTGGATGGAATTTTTGGTTCTGTCCGTTTGCTGCAAAGTGTTTTCCGCCCAATTCCACAGGTGGTTAGCCCACTCGCAAGTGTTGAAGAGATGATTCATAGTTTCTTCTTCTTTATTGCACATGGGGCACCTGGAAGGGCCGCAAAACCTTTTCTTGCGGAGATTCTCCCATGTGAGAGTTTTCCTGCGCATTAGGAGCCAGAGGAAGATTTTAATTTTCAGCCAGAATAGAGAATCCCAAACCTAGTTGCTCCATTGAACTTCTTCGACTAGTTCTGAGTTTTCGATACACTCCCTAGCTTCTTTGAGCATGAAGTAGCCCCCTCCTTGCTTTCCCCATCTTAGTTGATCTCTGTCATCAGCCTTCCTTATTCTTCTTTTGTTTAATAGATTCTGCAGGTTCTGGACGTCGATGTTAGCCTCAGTTGAGTTTCCTGTATCATTGATCGTCCATTCTCTCCATTCCAGGTCCCTGCTATTAGGATTCCAATAGTGATTCACCGTGGTTCTCCCCAGTCCTTGATAATTTCTCTGCAGGTCTGCAAACTCTGGCCTCTCTAATTTCGGGAGTTGTTGCCAGGCATCCTCCCAAAACAAGGTCGTTTCCCCATTACGAATTTCCCAAAAGCTATTCTCCTGTATAATACCTCGATTATTCCTTGCAAGGTTCCAGATCGGAGATCCTTCCGGATTCTCTTGCATTCTGATTAAGTCCTGAGTGCTATGCAATGGAGCGTATTTTTCCTTCCAATGTCTAGCCCAAGGAAGATTGGGCTCCTTCAGCCATTTCCACCAGATCTTAGCCCCACAGGCTCTATTGATGGTACAGGGATCTAGCAGGTTTAGCCCTCCTAATTTTTTGGGTTTGCACAATTTATTCCATGCCACTAGTGCCCACTTTTTCTTCTCTGCATTTCCTGTCCATAAAAAGGATCTTTGAATCACCCTCATCTTCTGCAAGACTCCCTTGGGAGCAGGGATTATGGAGAGCAAGTATTGAGGAATGGCTTGCAGAACTGCTTTAGTTAACACTAGCCGCCCTGCAAAATTGAGAGCTCTATGGGTCCAGTGATGACATCTCTTCTCCAAATTGGCTAGGATCTTCTCCCAATGCACTTTTTGCCAAGGTTTGTCTGTTAGGGGAGCGCCTAGGTACCTCGAGGGCAGACTTCCTCTGCGAAAGCCTAGAATGCTAGACAGATTTTTTTGCACAGCTAAATGCGTATTGAAGAAAAAGATGGTAGATTTAGATAGATTAATTTCCATACCTGAGGCTTCACTGAAAAGATTGAGGATCCTCTTGTAGCCCAGGGCTTCTTTGACTGTAGGAGAACCGTGCAGCATTGTATCATCAACAAATTGTTGGTGAGTGGTTGCTGGAATATGGGGCAGGGGCTGTAACCCTCGGATCTTTCCTTCCTCTTTGGTGCTATGAATGAGTCTGCTCAAACCTTCCATCAGGATAACAAAAAGGAACGGAGATAAAGGGTCTCCTTATCTGATTCCTCGTGAAGGGGAGAATTGGTTGGTAGGGGAGCCATTAACCAGAATAGAAAATGTGGTAGATTTAATCAAAGCTAAAATCCATTTAACCCATTGATTGGCAAACCCGAAAGCTTCTAAGATTGCTTCAAGGTAGTTCCAGTTGACCTTATCATAAGCCTTAGATAAGCCCAGTTGCATCATCATGCCTGCGATTTTCCTAGATTGGAGAGTGTGAATCATTTCCTGAGCCAGTAAAATATTGTCCATAATTTGTCTTCCTTCAACATACCCTGATTGTTCTTCTGAGATTAGACTCGGAAGAATAGGTTTCAATCTATTGGCAATAACGTTGGAGATGATCTTATAAATGACATTGCATAAAGCAATGGGCCTAAACTTAGTTGGGGTGTTGGCTTCTTCTTCTTTGGGAATCAGGGCTAGGAAAGTTGAATTTAGAGATTTGAGAATTGAGGCCGAGCGCCGAGAGTCCTCCACCACTTCCCAGACCTCAGATTTGACAATTTCCCAGCAGGCTTTATAAAATTTGATGGTGAAGCCATCAGGCCCAGGCGCTTTGTCATTCGGCATACTCTTCACAGCTTCTTCCACCTCTTCCATAGAGATTTCCCTAGTTAAAGCAAGATTTTGCTCATTGGTGATTGATTTGGGAATGGATTTAATGAGTTCAGCGATTGCGTCTGTTCTATCCACCTCAGGCTCCTGAGCTATGCTGTTAAAATGCGAAGTAAGTAGGGATGAGATTCCTTGATGATTCTGAAGAACGTCTCCTTGATCGTTTCTAGCACTGAGGATTTTATTGGCGCCTCTGTAGTCTAGAGCTGATCTGTGAAAGAATTTGGTGTTTTGTTCCCCTTCCTTTAGCCACTGAATACGAGACTTTTGCTTCCATAGGGTTTCTTCTTGTTGGCAGCGAAGCTGCCATTGTTGCATCAAAATTTTTTCTTGGTCTGCAGAGTCTGAGTTGCTATCTCCCGTTATCCAACCTTTGTGAATCTGCTCTAGCTGCTCCTCTATTTTGGCTTTCTCTTTAAATATATTCCCAAAAATTGTTATATTCCAAGCTTTGATTTTATTTCTAATGTATCTCAATTTACCTTGTAATTTGTACATTTTGGTGCCTCTTATGTCCATCGGTTCATGCCACCACTTCTCAACAAGTTGAATAAAGTCCGGGTGACTGAGCCAAAACTTCTCAAATCGAAATGGCTTGTTTCTAGGAGTGCCCTGGATCGAAGCAATTAGAGAAATGGGCCAATGGTCTGACCCTCCACTAGGAAGAATTTCTGATTCTACTACCATGCCCTCCAACAGAATGCTTTCAAATATAAGAAATCTATCAAGACGAGAGGCAATTTGTCTTTCACCTCCCCTTCTGTTATTCCAAGTGAAGGCCCCACTCTTGGGTTGAATATCCACTAATTTAGCTGAAATGATGAAATCTAAGAAAGCTTCAGAATCTTTGTTGAGTCTCCTGATCCCTCCTTTCTTCTCTAAAAGGGAAGTGATCATATTGAAATCTCCTCCTATGATTGCCTTCACACTGGGATATCTAAGCTTTCAGATTCAAAAGAGTTCTAAGAAACATGTATTTCTCTTCTAATTTCTGAGGTCCATAAATGTTGGTGCACAGAAAAGTCTCTGAGTTGCCTATCACTTGAACTTCTAGAGCTATAAAGGATCTGCTAGCTTCAGCTGAGAGGATATTGATTACATGTGGATCCCACAGGGTGACTAAACCTCCTTCCCATCCATGACTAGCAGTCTCCATGTATTTCATTTGTCTACCTAGCTTTTTGCTTACATTATCAATAATGTTACTTGCGCATTTGGTTTCTTGCACAAATACAATATCAGGTTTTTCCTTTTGGACCTTCCTCTTTAGGAGCCTTTGTTTAGTTTGGCTATTGAGCCCTCTGGCATTCCAAGAGATGACTTTCATTTAAAACTAAAGAGAAAATTAGTGAATAAGAGAAAAAGCTTCTAGAGCTTTTATCTTACCCGAGTTTAGAAGCAGTATTCCCAGCTCCTGTAGAGTCTCATTGTTGGATTTGTGCCCTCTCTTCTTCCTTTGTTTAAAGCTGGTTGAAGTTTGAAGTAGGGTTTTTGAATGTAGTCCCATTCCTTTTGCTATGCCCAGATTCTTGTTATGTCTGTCCAACTCTGCTTTCTGTCTTGCAACTAGTAGCTCATTAATTCTTCTCACCTCCTCTTCCGGAATGTTTTCCATCCCTTGCTTCTTCTAGTTTTCCACCATGTTTTGTAGGTCAACTCCTTCCTGCTCTAAAACCTCATTGAGCTCCATATCCTCACTTCCTATGTCACTTATCAACATTTCTGCATCTTCATCTGTCCCTTCTGTTACTTCCTGAGTCTGTTCTATGATGTTTTGAATGTTTTCCTCCACTGCTTTGGTTGCATACTCAGTTGTATTCTTGTTTGCTTCAGAGGTATTTTGTTCCTTATTCTGGTCCTCTGACTCAGTTTCAGTCTCCAAAACCTCAAAAGCATTACTGATATTACCTTGTGTTGCACCTGTTCTGATTGGTCGTTTCCTGTTTGCTCTCTGTCTTGCTCTTGGTCTTATGAAGGTATCCCTGTTCTTTTCTGCCTGCTCTCCCTTAAGTTCTTCCACTGATCTGTTTAATGGACATTCTCTTATTAAATTTCCATGCTCATGACACTTCCTACAGCGAAATGGAATTTGCTCATAGTCAATAGCTTGGAAATAGTCCTCATCCCTGTATTCTAACCACAATCCTTCATGCAAAGCCCCTGACACATCCAACTCCACACAGATTCGTGCGCAGGACGTATATCTTCTTTGCAGAGTGGCTTCTGAGGCTTTGATGAAAGTTCCTAGCTTGTCACCTATCTGTTTTAGAGCTGAGTAGCCCCAATAGTCTATTGGAAGGGAGAATAGGCGAATCCAGACTGGCACCTACTTAAAGGTTTCTTTCTCTGGCACGAAGTTAGGCTTCCAAGGTCTCATATAGAGACCTGCTAAAGCAAAGAAGTAAGGTCCCCCATCAAATATTCTATCCTTATCCTCTAGATTCGAAAAAACAACAGTGAAAAAACCTTTGGCCCCTAAGTGCAGTCTAACATCACCTTTGGGTTTCCATTGTTGCTTGATCCATTGACACAGTGCTCTCTCCGTTGGCCAGAGTCCCATGAACTTGCAGATCACTGCATGTTCAGTCATGTGTTCTCTGTAGGCTTGAATTTCCGGGTCTGTGATCACCACCCTTAGGGCTTCTGCTGTTTTAGGCTTGCATGGTCCCCGGCTTTTTTTGTCATTGAGATTGTTTGGTTTGTCCCCTTTCTCCTCTTTCTCTCTTTCCAGGGCTTCTTCGTCTCCATCTTTTTGCTCCTCTTCTTGTTTGTTCTCCTGAGTAGTATGTGCCTGTGTTGTTTTCTCTCTACTCCTGCTGTTTGCTCTACCTTCGCTCTCCTTTCCTTTAAGTTTCTGAGTGTTGTCTCCCGTCCTATTCGCATCTTGTTTACTTCCCTTGCTGGATCCCTCCTCTTTCTGTGACCTTTCATACCCTGTGATCCGCACACCTTCCTGTGCTATTTGTTTTTGCATGATTATTTGTCTGAAGGTAGGGGTCCTTATGGACCCCTCGTTGACCATCTGTCGAGTCAGGCTCTGACCCCTCCTGAGAAGTTCTGCTACTCTGATCCTGTTCCTCTCCAGGTCAAACCCAAGGTCTGCAAATTGTCTGTAAACCCTAACTCTGTTCCCACTCCTCCGCTTGGGTAAACCCTTTATGTAATAGAATTTTACAGATTAAACAACTTCAACTCAATTTTTAAAAATATCTGCAAAATTATAATTAAAATTAACCAGAAAAAAATATTTTAAAATTAATCATTTCATCTATAAATTAAATTAACCTTATATATAATAAAATAATAATTATAAAATAATTATTACACTTAAATTATTTAATTTAATATAAATGATAAAATAATTACCTAAATTAAATTATTTAAATAATAAAATAATTGTTATATTCAAGCTTTTCTAATCATTTAAATTAAATTAAATAACACAAAATGAACTTAATTAAATTAAATTAAATAATTATTAAAATTAATAACCCCGCATGAACTTAATTAAATTAAATGGTTAGGATGGTGAAATAGTGAAATAGTTTGGAGGATTATGTGATTAGAATTGTACATACATATATCACGCCATGTATATAATTGAAGACGCTACAAAAGACTTATAAGAGTTTCCGCGTAAATCACATGTAGAAAACTTTTGTCGAGGCGTTTCGAACCAACTAGTGTTAGTGTGGTTCATCGTCAGGACTATTTTTTAAAGCTTAGAGTAATTTTTAATTTTTAATATACTAACAAATGTGTTAGTGTGGTTCATCGTGAGGACAAGTTGTCGACTATTTTTTAAAGCTTAGAGTAATTTTTAATTTTTAATATACTAAATTTATATATAGAGGTGTTATTTATAAATATTTGATTTAATAAATTTAAAAAAATATATCATAATTTAAAAATTATTTTTTAAAAACTAATAATATTTGGTTTTAATAAATTAATTTAAATATTATTTTTCAAAAACTAATCATTTAATATAGTCATTACTTATTCATATTTTTAATAAATTAATAAACTAATATCATTATTTAAATATTATTTTTCAAAAACTAACCATTTAATGTAATGTTACTTATTAATATTTTTAATAAATTAATATTATTATTTAAATAATATTTTTCAAAAACTAGCCGTTTCATAATATTTGTTTTTAATATAATATTTGTTTTTAATATATTAATAAACTAATATCATAATTTAAATATTATTACTTAAATATAACCGTTACTTGAAATTATGTCTCTACATTGCTTTCTATTTAAACTTTTGTATTTTTTTTTATGTAATTTCTACCAAAAAACTTTACTTAATAAATTTATATATTTAAAAATACATTTTAAATAATTAAATATTATAATATTATAAAAAAATTATATAATCAAATTAAGAAAAAATAAATACAAAAATTATAGATAGACTCGCTAGTTTTTTCATAACTGAGTCAAACTTGGTCTTGCCTTATGGATTATCATTAGGA
This sequence comes from Pinus tabuliformis, assembly GCA_031772625.1. Lineage (NCBI taxonomy): Eukaryota > Viridiplantae > Streptophyta > Pinopsida > Pinales > Pinaceae > Pinus > Pinus tabuliformis. Next base: position 983,501,627 of record CM062805.1, on the reverse strand, counting down.
CATGACGAACTTAGGATTAATCCTTAGAAAAATCTCTGGATCTAGAAATTAACATTTGAGTAAAATTAGCTTGGAAAATTAAAAATAATAAAAATTTGGAAAATAGTAAAATTTTAAAAATTTGGAAAATAGTAAAATTTTATAGAATGTTATAAATTTGGTTTGGAAAATTAAAAAAATATAGAAAATATATATAAAAATTGGTAAATATTAGCCAAATTGAGATACTATCAAAATATCAATATAAATTGACAAATAATTGAAATCCCATCAAAATATCAATAAAAATTAGCAAATATCCGATGCCAAAAAAATCATGATAAAATCGGAATGTTATCTTATCGAGAAGTTCACAACAAATGGGTATTGAGCATAGATAAGCGAGAAAACACGACAACCGTCGCGACAGTGAAATTTAAACCTAGAGAGATGATGTTCGATGGTATATGCACTGTATGTTATCCACATTAAATTACATAGCAACTTCTTCCCACTCCATAACTTTAGTTAAAAGCATCAAGGTGCATGTCAGTATCTTGAATCTGTGTATCTATTAATTAGCAATTAGTATCTTACTGAAGGCTCGCTTGCATCATTTGGACAATCTCCTAATGCACAGACTCGCTCCTAGGATTTTGCTTACATGCTTTTGATACAGATCCATAGCAAAAATCTGCACTCCTTAATTGTGAAGTTATTCTTAAGAACTTCCAACACTAAATACTCACTCGCTAAGAGGTCGTCTAACAATCTTCTTTTCTGTCTCAAGTTTAATTGATAGGTATTGCACAAAAAACATCTCAAAATTTGAGGGAAAAAACAAAAATGCCAACCAACCAAAGTGATAATATGGGTTAGAAAGTTTAGAATGTCAAACAACATCAATGCCATGTAGACTAAATGGTCAAGGAATCATGGTATGGTATGTAGGATGTCCCCATATTTTGAATGCATATCATTTCCAAAGATAGTCAGCTATCAATTGTTGAATTAAATGGTTTATTCTCTAGATATAGGCAAGATCATCATTAAAAAATTGTTGATTATATAAGTACAAAATGGGAGGAGCTTGTTAGCCTTGAAAGACTGTTCAGGATTCAATTATTTACCTCCAACCCACATCTCTCATTTCCTTTCTCTTTATTGGCATGATTCATTAGTTTTGGCAGTTGAACTTGAAACACATAAGCTAACCTGTATACCAGTATCTTCTTCTGTTGAATCAATCAAGTGTCTTTCAGTTATAACAATGCATTCAAACTCAAAATAGCTATACTTTGCTTATATGACTGGAACTTCATAATGGCTTCTGCTTCCTCCTTCCAATTGCGGAAGTGGCCAACAGGCCCGTCTCTTTCTTTCTAAGACGAGGAACTGCATGTGCGCTCACTCTCAGTATGTATCCCTCAAGATCTAAACTCTTGACAGTCGACATGGTCAGACTCAAAACACAGTAGTATTCAGGCACGTATTGGTGTAGAATATACCTTGGGTCAAAAAAATTGTGTTTACAATGCTAATATTATTTGCATCAGAAGGGAGCTAGTTGTCTTCTGCAGGAGGAAGAAACCTCGTTCTGACACCCAAATCTAGCAGATTCTGCATAAAAGTTGTTCCAATAAGAGATCCGACCTTCACAAATACTGCAGGGTACCCCAACGGGGCATAAATCCAAGCTTCCATGCCAGATGACATTGGTGGGCTGAAGATCCTTCCTGTCCAGATATGTTGCCAATCCTCGCCTGCAGGGAAATAGGCTTTTACTTGATTCCTACCTTTGTCCACAACAGGGACCACCAAAACCTCAGACCCAACTAAAAACTGTTGGAATGTTAGCTTCTGCACATACTTGTCGTGTGGGTAATGAAGGAAAAGATGTCTAACAACTGGAAGTCCCTTTGAAGCAGCTTCCTGAAGATTGAGACATAAAAATTTCAAATGTATAGCGTAAATAATATCTTTTCAAAGCATAGATCAAAATGATATCAAGTTTAACAGACAACAGTATATCTCTTTAAAGCACAGATAACAATCAATGAGTTCTCCAAGTACTTGAAGATTGTATAAATGAAATGAGTCAAACTGAGATTAAAGATTTTTACTTTCACAAGCTGAGTACGATAGAACTCCCAAGCCTTATAAACCTTAGCAAAACGTGCAAAGTGTGATAAGGTCCGATCATTTGAATAGAACTGCTTATTTGCAGATGGTGAATTTCCCTGTAAAGAATTTCTCCAACAGAATTAGTTAGTAAGCCACTAAATAACTATTCCATCGTAAGAGAAAATTCAATGGCATGTCCCAAGTGAGTCCAGGGACTTAAGGTATAGATCAAGGATATTTGAATAATATGATCTTAAAGATATATTGGCAAATATGAAAAGTCATGGAGAATTAACCTAGAATGCACATCACCACAATACAGCTGCATTATACAAAACAAAGCTACGGGAATTACTTCATGTGTACGAAAGATTGTGGTGAATGAATTCATCTCCATCCAACGTAATAGCAATTCTTCACTTCTCCTATATGGCGAGAAAGGGAGATCGACAGCACAGTAACCTCCAATGTCACTGTGGTTTAATGCAAAGCCTGAAAGACCACTGCTAAGCAGACCTACAATGGCACTCTTGATTCCATCATTTCTCTGCCAGCTTGTCATCTGATCACCTTCCCAGAATAACGTTGCCCATTTTGGAGTTTCCCGAAAACCAGCCCGCATGAAAAACACCAATTGTTCTTCATCCGGCACCTCCTTTGCCGTTTGAACTTCCCTCGGTTTTCCCTGTTGTTTTGTTTTCCATTCTTCAACAAACTCTCTATTGACTTCAGCCCACAGTGAAGGGTATCTATTATGAGCGGAAATTGGGTCTTCCCCTGCAGTAAACACAGGTAATGTTAACAGGTTATATCATATTTATACAAAATCGCCGAGAATAATCTGAGTAGCCTCGAGGCATAAAAAATATACAGAAGCTCATGTATCAATCAATCATTAGGAATTTTGATATTTCGGACCTGAGAAAACGCAAGCATCCAAAGGAAGTCCCTCTCCAAAATCTGCCATCCAACCCTTTACTCCAGTATCTACCATCTCATGCAAGATGCCCTTGAACCACGTGCGAGCTGCAGGATTCGTAAGATCCAACATTCCAACATCGAATGTTGTATTCGGAATCATGTAAGTTGAACCGTATTTATTTTGTACAAAGAGACCTAGTTTGTTAGCTTCCTCAAAAAGGTTCCTTTTCCTGTTTGCCTTTTCATTCGTCTGCATTATGTTCAAAGCCACCACATTAACCAATAAGTCTCTCCCCATAATAAACCTTTTTCAGAATTATCCAAAGCATTCAAAAGATTGCAAGACATACAGGCACTAAACAGGGGTTACAGTAGGTCATTGTTAAAATGCCATTGGAATGAAGTTCTTCTACTAACTGCCTCCAACCAGGATAATGTATCGTATCTACTTCCCAGTTCCACCAGAGTTGCGAACCAATGCTTGTCCTTCTTTGTCCCACCCAATCCTGCACCAAAAACAGACAATGTTCGTAAAAGGAAATCAGCACCTCAAATGCAAACTTTATTGCTGCTAAAAACCATAAAGCTAAAAACCATAAAATAATGGCATCAAACAGCTAGCTTATAGTCATGGATATCCAGCAGCCCACCTGAAGCCAGAATGCAGAAATTGGGACATTATATTTTTCCAGCTGACCCCAAACATGTCTGACAGATTCAGTGCCACCTTGCATTCCAACTACTGCCCCGGACAAAATCCATTTTGGGAGTTCCGGCATTCTGCCTATTGTTCCTGTATATCGTTCAATCAGCTCTGTAGGGGAACAGCCATGCAGGATCCTCCCTTGTATTGAAGTGCCGTACATCTACAAGAATTTACAGAGGGACTTGAATCATATATGTTTCATCTCATTGATTTGGCTCTTGCTTATGAATCATGATAAGTTTCATCTGTGTCATAAATATTCCATATAATGGTCTCATATATGTTCTAAACGTTTTAAAGACTGCAAATATTGATACAATGGATAAGAAATGGTTATGACAGGAAGAATACCTGAATCTGTACACGGTCGTACATTGTCAGATCAAAAACAGAATGATCATGACCTTCAAGGTATAAACAGTTCATGCTGGATGTGATGTAGAAGGGTGATGGAGCATAGGTTGTACTCCAATCACCTCCAGATCTGCGACCAAAAATTGCAATTGCAGGGAAGTTGGATAATTTCTACAGCTGGATTGAATATCCATAATAAAACTAGAGAATAAAATGTTTTGGACAATACAATGGCCCAATTCCATCAATGGTTAAGTTCCCAATGGCTGGTAAATAAAGATGAACTATACAAACTTTAATTTCTTGCAGTTTCCTGTGAAAAAAACATTCATTTTTTTTAATTTTATGATTCAGTTTAAACTCAAATGCGTAGAGTTTTCAAATTTCCAACCATAAGGTTGCTAAGAAGACGAGTTCTTTTAAAAGACATTGAAAATTTGACAAGTTACCAGTGATCACCGTCCACTCTTAAAGATCATAAGAGAATGGTAACATATAAATTATAAATTATGAGCTGGCCATAGATTGGTAAATGATTTTTTTATAGAGCGTAGCAATTCCAGTTTATTTGAGTCAAATGACTGCCAGATGGACTTGCAAACTGCATCCACTCTTGGTGAAGAAACTATTGCCACAGATAACTTGTACAGCCAGAAAATAAAACAGATAAAAGGCTGTCTCTCCATACGCTCGAAATAGAATTCATTCAAACTAAAAGATGGGACAAATTTTGGTCTGTAAACTGCCTTGGATATTTCAATAGACAGTTCATCACAACAAATCTCAATATGCTACTCCAAAATATAGTGACATTATGCTCTACAGTGGATTGGTTACTTATGATTAAGGATTAATATTACAAGCATGCCGTTTGCAATCTTGAAACTAACTATGAAAATAAGAACACATCTACATTAATAAAATTACGCAACAAAACACCATGGGCACAAGACTTACCTGGAGAAACCCATTAGAGAAAAACTCTAAGCCAGAAATAAGGACCGCACCTTGCTCTTTCTCAAATTTATAACACATTACAAAGAAAACTAATAACTCACTATGGAGTAAATAGACTCTGTTGCCTTGTTGAAAATATTACTGCTGGGCATCCAACCATCTGAAAATTTCATTTTGTTTTAATTTGTAAATAAGTGATGGTTGGTATTTTGTGGAAAGCTGAACTGTTTCAGCTACCCCTTTGATGTATATACAAGTATGTATTGTGGTTAATAAAAGTGCACTGCTGCCAGTTATTGTGCATATATGTTCTCTATTTTTCTCTCTGTGTTTTCCGTCACTGAGTTTTTCCCAATCTTTAACATGGTATCAGACGGAGGGATAGAAGGCATTTGTATTAGGAACTGTGATAATCAGATATGTCAAGTTATGAGCTGAGATAGCCTGAAATGTCGTGATACTGCAGTTCTGTCAAATAAAAAGAAATGTTTGAAAAGGTGAATCTGTTTAGGAATAAAAGTTTGAAACACTGAAGCTGTTTAAGAAGAAAGTTTGAAATGTTTGAAGAGTTGAAGAACTTGTTGATATTATTTGAATTATGTCATGTTTGTTTGATTTAAATCAGATGAAGAGTGAAAAATGAAGGAGGAGAGAGGAATTGGCACTGCACATTTGGAAAGGTGAGTATGGCCTGCCTTCAAGTATTGAGTACAATTTTGGGTGGCTGAAGATTTTGCTTAGGAGGTTTTGCTTTGAGGCCAAACTTCAAATCTTGGCTTCCATGCATAGAGAAGGCCAGCCTGGACAGCCTATCGCTGGCACATGCATGGGTTCTGGCTAGAGGAGAAGGTGCATGCAATGTTGGCAGGTTGAGAGTTGTCGGCGGTGCTGACAATTTTCGCCAGTTGTTCAAACTTAGATTTATTGGCAGCATTTTTATTAGATGCACTGGTTTTTGTCATGAGGAAGTTATCTATAGTTGGATGATTAGCTGTAAAGTGTTGTAAATATTACAATTGGACATCCAACCAGCTGGAAATTGTATTTTTTTTTTTTATTTGTAAATAAGATGTTATAGTTGGTATTCCATCTGAAGGTGAACTGTTTCAGAAATCCCTTTGATGTATAAACAAGTGTGTAATGTGAATAAGAAAAGTGCAGCACTGCAAGTTTATTGTGCATATATTTTCTCTGTCTCTCTTGCTCTCTCTGTTTGTTGCAGCTGAAATTTTCCCAATCTTTAACAAGGCTGTGAAATGTTACTATAGGGTTGCCTTCTTCCTTTTTTATGTTCTAATATCCCACTCCTTGGCAGTGCTTAGCTCTGGAACAACAAATTACTACAATAGGAACGAAACCCCTCTCCTAGCAATTGAAGTTTTAACTACTAGATTTCTTGTACCCAGATCAGATTTAATGTTCAATGAAATTTCTCAGAACAGAAATAAAACTAATTTCTTCATATATGAAAATTTCTAACAAAAAATACTCTGGGTTCCTTGCTCAGTTATTCACAGCAGAAATACAACAGAAAACCAATCACATAAAAATTATTTGACACAGTTTTTACCCTGGAAACCCCAAAGTGGGGGAAGCCAGCAAACTTGGGCCCTTTATTCAGCTTTAGAAAGTTGATTATAGCAACCCTTCTCAGGAATTTTACAGGAGCAAACTACTCAGAAATTTCAGCCCTACAACCGAACAAAGAGATAGCTGTAAGGTCTAATGCAAACCAGCCTATATGGCCCAGCCCAATGTTGCACGAAGCAGGGACATTTTTTGGAAGCGGGGACACAAAAGCGTCTATATATATATATATATATTTGGCCACCACCAAGGCTCAAGTAAACACTAAACTAGGAAGAGTAAGACAGAAAAGATCAAATTCACAACAAGACTACAAGTCTAATCTATGACAAAAGTAGTAAACTATGAATATATCTACTAATCTCTCCTACTTCCACCATGAACAGTACGTGAGCCTCCATGTGCTGGCAATGAAGAAAATGGTGGCAGTGAAGAAGATGGTGGCTCTAGAAGTTGTGGCATTGGAACTGATGAAGATGAAGCCCCTGCTGTTGGTATTGAAGCATGGAATCTGGGAACAATGGGACCGGATGGGGGTGGCATCTCAACTCGATCATCATCATCCTAGATAAGAGCATCGTCCAATTTCTCTAATCGCAACACTCCATCCTCCAAATTGGGCTCCTTTGGATTTTTGTCCCAAACCTTAAGGTCTTTGTTAGTCTTTGCATCATTATAGTAATGGGACAACAATTGCAAGTTGTAGTGAACATAAACAAAGCTCTTTGCCTAGTCTAAATTTAACATGTTCCTTTTCACATTGTGGATGAAAGAATAAGAGCTCCAACATCTCTTTGCAGAAGAAGTATTTACCACCTGTGATAGCGCCTGCAAGGCCAAAGTTTGTAGAAGTGGAAGTAGCACCTCCATGCATGTTCCACCACTCAAGAGAAGATAAATTCTCTCGATCTCTAATTGCATGCATGCTCCCAAATGGACCAGTGCTAAGCGTATAGTTGCTCCACTGTTTCTGTAGCATGGCAGACTCCTTATCAGGGACTAATTTATCCAATGCTTTCATATAACCAAATAGAACTCTAGATCTAGGTATGGTTTCCTCCTGCTACTGCCCCAAGGCGTTGGTGTTGAAAGCCATGATGGATGATAGTATTTAGGTGTCAAAACATATGCTAAGGCATGCAATGGAATGTTTAGCATTTCCCATTGTTTTTTCACCTTTGCACGAATATAATTGTACAAGGTGACATCTCTAGGCTCAACAATGTCTTTAATCTACCCCAACATGTTATCCATTTGTTCACACACCTCCCCAATTATTGGTTGATCTGAATCTGCAAACTTGATCATGTAACAAATTGGTTTGGTGAATTGCAAAACATATTTAATCTGTGACCAAAAGTAATCATCAAGAATAGTGTCCTTGGCTACATTAGCACCATCTTTATCAGTGTTAATGTCATCCCATGATTCAGAAGTCACAATATTAGTTAAAGCTTATCTCACCTTCACTAGCCACCTAAAGGTGAGGTAATAACTTGCAAATCTTGTTTTTGCAAGTTTAAGCAACTGCAACTTGGAGTAAGTGCCATAAAAGTAGTTTACCCTTGTATGCCTTGTGATAAATTTAATGAGTTGCTTCCCTCTCTTATAAAGCTCATTAATCGATCCACATTCTTTATGCTTCACAATATCATGCATCAAAATGTTCAACGTGTGCACCAAACACCCAGACCAAAAGATGTGTGGATGAGTACGCTCAATAATTTTTCCTGTTGCCTTACAATTTTCTGCATTATCAATGATCACTTGAACCACATTATTAGGACCAACATCTTTGATTGATTGCAATAAGAGATCTGCAATGTTTTGGGAAGTTGCACTAATGGAGTCATGACATGCAATAAACACTACACCACTAGCAAAAACACCAAGAACATTTATCAAATGTTGGTTTCTAACATTTGTCCACCCATCTGATACAATGGATACCCCACAATCCACCCGCTCATTTGTAAAACGTGTCAAAGCTCTTTGAACCTTTGCTTTTTCTCTTTTTAATAACATCGTTCTAACTTTCTCGTAGTTGGGGTTCTTGTATCCTTTTGGGGCTTCATTGATTCCCTTAACCATATCTTTCCATCCACATCATCCCTCCCAGTAACATTCAGGAAATCCCCTATTATTCTTCTACTTTCAGAGGTTGCATAAGTACCATGAGGAGATGAGTTGCCAAAACTAGAGGTTGCACTTGATTTAGAATGATTTTTTTGCTTCTTGTTTTTCTGTTGCGCAATCTCCTCTATTCAGATGTATTTTCTTCTTTGTTCAGTTGAAAACTTAGGGCAAATTGCTATCCCCACGACACCCTTTTTCTCATCACTTTACAACACCCCACAAAGATACCTCCTCACACAGGTATATGAACCACTATGTGGTTTTCCTCCATGACAACCATGAGGCCAAAGAAACTTCTAGCTTCCACCACCTTTTCCCCCTTCAAGTTTGGTGACAACACAAGGGTGTCAATGTAGCTTTCCCCTCTTGCATTTCAGTTTCCTCTTCATCCTCCTTCTCTTCAAACCCTTCTTCCTCATCATACATTGAGTCACTCATATGGGGACCACTATTCTCTTGTTGTTCCTCTTCCCTTCTATTCCTACCCCCCTTTACCATCATGAAAACCAAAAGTAGAATGATACATATAAGCCAAAACAACACCATTTTGGAATATGATAATAGATGGACAACCTGCAAGGAAATGAGCAAGAAGAAAGAATGGGAAAGAGTAGGAGAGGGAGGAAAAAAAGTAAAAACAATGATAGAAAAATGAGGGAGTTTGGGGTTTGCACTTACCTCTTTAGCTTTTGTAGATGGCAGCCCTTCTTTACTCCTCCAAGCTCCTCCTAGCTCCTCCTCCTTCACTCCTCCAAGGTCTCTGCTCCTCTAAAAAAATTTGGTGACTTTAGAATTGCTAAAGAATTAAATCAAAAGGGAAATTTGTGCCCTCACATTTAAAAAAAAAAATTATGTGGCCTATGGCCCATAAAAATTTAAATTTAATTAAGTCCTTTTGATTTATATTTTTTGGTCACATTAAAAAATTTAATTGCCACATTAAATTTGCTTTATAAGCTTAGCACATTAAACTTACCTAAGGGATAATTAAAATTCTAATCTAAAGTTCCTTGGTGTCTTTTGTGCTAAGTGTAAAATTTTAAATTTTGTGGTAGTGATTTCTCTATTGTCAAGTGCGATTAATGTTTTAGAATCATATATAAAGATTGACTATATGAGAAAGATAAATTCTAGATCTGGGATCATTGCTTAGCAATTAAATTCTTCACGATATTTAATCGTTCATGATCGTCACTTTCACCACATTTATAAATTGATCTGGATAACTTGTTTTTATTTAGTCTGTGGTTAATTGAATATAAAGGCACTAGTCTAAAATCATTTCTATCTTGTGGTTGTGTGTTAGTTGTCTTAATTGCTAGATCTATCCATCTCGGTTAACCAGGACTTGTTTTATATTCGTCAAATTGTTCATCCATAACTTTCCTAGAGCCTATGTTCCACAGGTTTTCTTCATTCACTTACCCCTAGGGACTACCCCCCTTGACTTGTCTAGGAGGGAGTCTAAACGGAGTGAGTAAGGATTAGAGTGACAACCCTTACTCTGAGTGTTGTCGTGATGCTTAGACACTTTGTGCGACAACACTGCCCATACACAACATCTATAGGTGAAGGTGCAAATATCAAAAAAAAAGTTTCAAAAGGAACTTGTTGGTTGAAGTATGGCTTGCTTTTATATAAGAGTGTTGAACTTGAATGTAGATCAAATTCTCATCCTAGGGCCTTGGATGGTTTTAATTGTACCCCTCAAAAGACGAATGAATATCATGTTCACCACTTCTATCTTCCTATCAGTTTGGGGATGGAAAGTTGTAGATGTCCCTAGTTTTGTGTCCATCTTCTCCCTTAGTATAGTCCAAAAGGCACTAAGGAATATTGTATCTCTGTTAGAGATGATGCTCCTTGGTATCCCAAAGTGCACACAAACCTTCTAAAAAATAAGATCGTTGCATCTTGTCCCTTGTTGGTCTCTTTACAAGGCATTAGAATGCACAACTTGCCAAATTTCTCCGCTGCCATGAAGAGATGATCATGTTCTCACTTGATTCTTAACAACCCACCCACAAAGCTCACACAAATAATCTCCCATGGCATAGTCAATAGAAAGGGTTGTACATACTACAAACCTTACTTTCTATTGTTGGGTTTATTGGTACAATAAAGAATGCATCCTCTAAAGAACCAAAGTACCTCTTCTTTCATTCCAGGATAGAAAACATCCTTTTGCAAGTTGGCTATCGTTTTTCCAACATCAAAATGACCTACAACTTTGGAGGTATAAGCTCTCTTATAAGTAGTGTTCTTTCTCCTTTAAGCGAACACAGTGTTTCCAACTTGCACAACAACCCATCTTGGAGATAGTAGTCTTACTTCTAGTCACCTTCTTCATGAACATGACCTTGCAATTGCTGAAATATCTCCTTGTCCTCATCTTTTGTGTATTTATCTTTAAATCCGTCACAAGTGAAAGGTTCCATCTGCATAAGAGTGCCCAAACTTGTAATTGTAGGTGGTGGTGATCTTGATAGCATGTCTACCAACTTGTTAGTGTTTCCCTTCTTATATTTGATAATGCAAAAATCCCATCCATTTGTAATTTCTTGCTTGCTGAAGTTACTTTGGCACTGCAAGTATTGCAAAGGTTGGTGTTGGTGTGGATAATGGTCTCCTTACCCATTGGATAGGGCTTCCACTCCTTAACAACTAGCACCAAGGCATAGAGCTCCTTGTCATGGGTAGCATATTTCAAGAATGCCCAATGAAACAACTCAAAATTATAGCAAACCAATTTACTTCCTTGTATCAAGACCATTCCCACAGCATACCCACTTGCATCTGTCTCTACTTTGAAGGGATTCTCCAAATTGACCAATGCCAAGACTAGTGCTTGACTAATCTTTCATTTCAATTCTTTGGAAGCCTTACATTGAGTCTTTCCCCGTTGGAGACTCTTGCATTTGAACGTTATAGCATGAAATGGCGCAGTCATAACTGGAAACAAATTCACTGACTTTTGAAGGAATTGGGTTGGCCCCAAAAAGCTCCTTACTTTAATAACATTGGTATGAGTTGGCCATTTTATGATGGCCTCCATCTTCCAAGGATTAACCTTAAGTTATCCTCCACCACTCACATATCCCAAGTACACCATAGATTATTTGGAAAAACCCCATTTCTTAAGGTTGGACAAAAGTTTATGTTTTCTCCTTGTCTCTATCACTTGCATCAAGTGTGCGATATGCTCTTTCCAAGTATAGCTGAAATTTAATATATCATCCAAGCACAATATTACAAATGAATCTAGATGGGCACATAGCACATCATTTATAAACACGCAAGTGAGTTGGTGCATTACATAAACCAAAAGGCATTCCTAACCATTCATATAGACCTTGCATTATCTTGAAGTAGATCTTCCATGTGTCTTCTTCTTTGATTCACACCTAATAGTATCCTGATTTGAGATCCAGTTAGGCAAAATTTTGATCCCAAAAAATGTTGTTTACGTCCTCAAACAAGGATTTTACAGTTCTGACCTTGCCTAGTGGGATTCAGGAATGGACCCTAAAAGCCCACAACTTCAATTTTCCACCCCACAAAACACCAAAAAGGATGAAAAAAACATAAAGAGATCCCTTTCAAATCAATTTCAGATCAATTTTTTAATTTGTCTAATTATCTATCCTTGGACTGACTTCATCCATTCTGAACCTAAGAATTTATTGCTGAGCATTTCAGTTGACCCGTTTTTACTTAATTTCAGAGTGGAGAAAAAAACTAGGTAAAGACTAATTTAGTGTTTCCTTCTGTTCGGTTTATTAGTAAGGGTCAAGGCAGTGGAATAAAATTTGTTATGATATTTCAAGCCAAAGAGGCTTTTGACTTCAAAGCAATCATTTAGCAATGTTTATTTTACAAGTTTGATATCAAATTCACTAGACATGTGGTATACAATTTAAACTTCCCAGCAAGGAATACAAATAAGTACAAAACTGATTATTGCAAGGAGGTAAAAGAGGCAACTAGTTAAAAAACCCTATGATTATCTACAGCAAGCAATCAATAAAAAGAAAAGAGCAAAGGCGAGTTGAGTTTATCACCTATCTATTCTCTAAAACTTAAATGGAGTCAATAGGGTTATGGTTTAGCAGTGAAGATGGTCGCATGTCAGACCATCCAGAAAGGTTCAACTCCCCTAAGACATAAATAAGCAGTTTTGGATAAGTCTTATGTGAACTCAACCAGTACTCCCCCTGTCACATCAGCTTAGCCAAACATAGGTACTTATGTTAATGGTTCTTGCCCTCGAGGTATGTTTGGCTTGTGCAGGCAGACCACTTGTGGTGCCCAACCTCTTCAAGCCGGTTATAATGCTTCTACTGAGATTAAAGGAAGCACTTTGGCACCACACCATTACAAGTCAATTATAATGCTTCTTCTAAGTTTAAAGGAATCATTTTCCAACAAAAATTGGATGGCAAACTCTTATATGTAGGATGTCATCTGCAATTTGCAAGAAAACCACACTACCTTCTTGATCACCTTGCTTCTTGTTATCCCCCAAACTTGCTTCGCAAAATTCAAAGTATCAGATGTCAGTCAGATTAAACTCAGTTCAAATCTAAAAGGGTAATTCCCATTGTCACCTCAACATTCACTTCTCTCGCTTCACTGCTGGTGCATTTCCTGCTGGAGGGGGGAATTTCCCTAGATGTTGCTTCTGATCTACAAGTCAAGCCTGAGAACAGTATGACAGATCAGTGAACTCAGAAGGTTTGTGAAAGATAAATCAATGAAGGTTAAAATGGATCTAGCAAGACTAATGCTTGCTCTTTGGGCTATTGATTCAGCTGAAAAAACAAACAAGGGTCCAAGTGATGATGGAGAAATCCATTGGGGCATCTATTTTACATGAATCCCACACGATCAAGGCATCCTAATCTTCATGTCAATGTTGAGTAATGAATCTGACATTGTGGGAAGGAACCCACGCACAATCATGTGCAACCAATTAAAATAATGTCAAGGAATAGACCAAACTGAGAACTACAATCAAAGCTGCAAATCTAGATTAGTCTGACAGGCGGAAGAACTCAATTCAATATCTAATACTATGACCCTCCGAGGATTGGAATGACAATTTTGGTTCAGAATTGCTTCACAAAACTGGGGGAAGAAAATTCACGGTAGCAAATGAAACACAACTCCGATCAAGGAAAAGAATTGTGGCAGCAGCAAGATAGAATCACCATACTAGCAGAAAAGAGAAGTAAAGATCCACTGCTTATTTTTTATTAGAGAAATCCAAAAAGAAGTTACAAGTAAAAGGGGAATAGAAACCCCAAAAATCCAACCATTTTTCTGTCTCAGAGAACCGATTAAATAAACATCACCTTCCTTGGGATAAGCACCTTCCTTGGAGTGGGAAGAGTAACTCCCATGTGTTGCGCTCTCTTTCAGCTGTGTAGCTCATCATCAATGCACCTTGACTGCTGCTAAGAATGGCTTCAAACTCCTATCCTCAAGCACCCTCATTAATGTGTCGAGAATAGTAGTATAAATTCTCAATAAGGCCCCCCTCTGCTAGTATAAACTCTGAGACAGGTCTGCTGCTAAGTAAGAGCTCCAAAAATAGAACATAACTGCTGCCTTGATGCTGCCATAGCTGCACAGTCTCTGCTGGTTCATTAAACTTCAGAACTGCATCTTCATTGCTATTAGCTGCTGTCCCAACAATAGAATGTAACCACTGCTGGCAGTTCAGATATCAGACCAGCACCACACCTGAAATCTGCGCCCAGATGCTGCCTAGAAAGTATGTAACTGCTCCAAGAATAGCATATAGGATTGCACCCCTGTATGACTGATCCATTTGTCTTGGGACCAGCGCCTTGTCCTGCATTTGTAGATTGATTTTAGGCATAAGAGGACAGTGAAGAGGGCAGATTGGAGTGCTGGTCTGATCTTGAGATAAGCTGACTTAAGACAGCGCTGAGCTGATGATATTAGAGGTGTTAATCCATATGTAAAAGGTGTTAATGTAACACACCCACCCCCCTAAGTCACCTTAAAGAGGTGGGGTTGTAAATTTTACCCTACTTCTAAGGCCTCCATCCTCTTCTGCTCATTGAGAGCTTTGCGATGAGGTAAAATTTGTCCCATTCTGAGCCTAAGACACCAAGATACCAGTGCCACATCAGCATGTCCATACATCTGACACATGGTGGATGATGTGGCAACTAGAGTCCACATGTCAACTTAAGGGTGTGCCTCGTCAGCACTAGTGCCACCTAGCCCTGCCATATCATTTCCCCAGTCCCCATACAAGTTACTTTTACATTTATTAACATGGGGCTATAACTTAAATTATTTATGTTTATTACATAGATATTTATCGAGGATAAATTCTTACCTGTTTACCTAAAACATTATTGGGCATGTTACCCACCAAAAAGTGGATAAGCCATAGGAGAGAATTTTTCTCCTCTTTGGACAGCTAGCCAGCCAGCAGCCCTATATGATCAGCACATAACTTGATGCCAAGACCTCCACTTCTTGATCCAATCAGATTTATCTCCCATACAGCCTTCATTCTTGAAGGAAGGTGGGTCAACCATAGGCAAGCATTTCAACCATTTTTGCAATCATGTGCTGTCACTTAATGCTATGGGAATACTAATATGGATCAAGGGGAAAATTGGATAATTGACCGATCTTGACTATATTCATGTTTCCTTACTTCACCTGGGAGATTAGTCTTTGACCCTAGTCCAGTGGGACCTCCTCTAAGGCCTTAAGGTTTTCGGAATGGCATTAATGGGGAAGCACTGATTAAAATAGTGTGTCCAAGGTATTCCATACATACCACTTTCCATATTTTTCTTTGTTCATCTCCATTCTTTGGGATGGTGGTCATTGGTCATTGGGATTGGCACCCTTCATCCTCATCCTTGAGTTTGGGCCCAAAAACTTAGTCCTAGAGGTTGATGTAGGTAAAATAAGGTAAAAGCATAAGAAAGCGATGGTTGGGATATTTATTTAGCGCATGGGCAATAGTCTAGCATAAGCTCTACTTCACCCATTAGCCATCACCCAGTTCCTTAAGCATTTAATGCTTCATCTACAAAAAGGAACTCTTGCATATCCCATCCCTGATGAGTGATAAACTGCCTCATCTTAAAGGGGTAATGGAAAATTTCAAAAGCAAGCTTGGGCTCCTAAACTATGCACCCAAATAAAGATAAATCATAAAAAAGTAAAAGGAACACAAGAGGGGTGGAAAAAGCAAGTCAAGGAAATGGGTAACTCATGCCACCACAATTACTCCCTCCTTACATCTATACACTTGGGATGGTGGAACCCCATTAGCTAGTGACATGTTTATGGCACCTTGCCCCGAAGTCCTTCCCACTCCGCAACCATCATTATCACACACACTTATGGATCGATGGTCCAACCTGGGACATGTCACTCCCCTTAGAGGATGGAAGGACCTAATAGGGTTATTGTAAATTTTAGGTATGTTCTATGCTTAGAGAAATTTATTTCAATTTTCATAGTTAGCTCAATATCTTTTCCAGATTAGCAATCACATCAGCATTAAAGTAAACTGCATATAGAACATAAACATAAATCGCAGAAGACATGCCAAGACAAGAGGAAACAAGATGTGGCGCTAGCCAGGGACAAACCCCAATGTAGGGAAACCCTTGATCAATTCTTCTTATATGTTCTTCAATAGTTCAGTAGAGAGAGAGAGAGAGATAGTACATTTACAACAGAAGTCAACACTTCAACTTTCTAGATAAGAGAATCAATCATCTCTACATGAGATCAGTTGAAGACATGTTGCTTCAACTGATTCTCCAAGGTGACTAGTTGAAGACATGCTGCTTCAACTGATTCCCCAAGGTGACTCCTTCACCTATCATTGTGTTGCATCTCGTCCATGTGTTGCACCTCATCGTGCTACACCATGCTACAACATCATACCATGTTCCCGATTTGCACCATGTTGTTCCACTGCTAAGCTGTACCTCATCACACTGTACACAACTTGCTGCTCTTAATCATCATGCTGCACACATCATGTTGTTGCACTAGTTGTCACTACTTTATGAGATAGGTCATCAACATTCAGTGCTCTTCCTTCATACAGTCAACAATGCAGGTCTTCAAGGTGAGGCTCTACCACTTGAGCGATCCTTAGATCAAACTGTGTTGCTGGCTATGGCCTATGGCCTAGCCCAGCAGCAAGTTAAGCCTATGATTATTGAGTCCAACAAGATTGACTCAATCTGAATATACACAAGGATAGTTTTCTTCATTGTAATGACAACCTTATAAACTGTCCTCATGAACAGCCTCATCACTGCACTGTCACCACACTTCTATGACACAGTCTTTGATGCTGTCATGATGATTGGTTAGGGCACTTCTTGGTTGTAGCTTAGGGATCCAAATAGCCCTAAAACAGCAACCTCTAGTTCCTCCTTATTGCAGATTCTACTGCCCCTCAAGAATAATATTAACTTGCCCAAACAATCCTTAAATAGGCCACGCTATCACCTACAACAATGTGGCATTATGAAAACCAGCTTAGATGACTGTAACAGATCTCTTAGAGCTGTGTATAAGGTCTTCTGTCTGCGGAATAAGGGCTGCACATAAAAGTGGCTAGGGCATCATCCTAAATTGTGTCTAAGACCTTTCCTTGACAGCGTTTAGGAGGAGCTTCTTAAGGCAACATATAGGTCCTCCCTTGACTATGTATAAGTCTCCTTCAAGATTGCGGATTAGGGCTCCTCAACAGCGGATAGATTAGGTCTCTTTTGACAGCGTTTAGTCCTCCTTTGTGCAGTGTATAGAAGCCTCCTTCAACTGCGGATATAAGGTTGTATTTAAACCTTCTTTTGCTGCGTAATAGGACCTGTGGTAGGGCTCCTTCCAACTGCGGCTAGGGCTTATTAAGGCCTCCTTTATACAGCGTATAAGGATCCTCCTTGACTGCATCTATAGGGCCTAGATGTCCAGTGTATAGATATCTCCATGGCTGAAGCTTGATCTTCATTAGGGTAGCGTAGAGGTCTCCTTCATGATAACGTATAGGATAGGGCAATGTACCCTCTTTAGGTCTCTCCTCCCACCAAAACCCAAAGACAAGTGGAGAGGAAGAGATCACCAAGAAGATGAGTGTCTAAGACTTGAAGTCCTCCTTTATTTATACTAAAACGTTGAGCACAAGTGGGGTTTATTTGGTTGTTGTCCGACCTTGACAAATTGTCCCAAAACACAAATAAATTCATATCTCCATGAATACTTATCGGAATTCAATGATCTTTAGATCAATCCTACACCTCTCGATGAGAGGGATCCAAGAAAAATATTAGCTGCCATTAATAAGATGACCCATATGGAGTTTGGCCCTAGTTGCCAATTTTAACACTCCCTCTCAACTAAGGAGAACTCCATCCACTGATCCATATGTCCGACTGTACTATCTCTGCCATTAGTGCCCTGCATTGCTCTACTCTACTGAACCATGAAGAAGAAGAATTGATCGAGAATGTCTCATACCATTCTCTACTGACCTGAAGTCAGTTTCATCTTACTGACCCAAAGTCAGTTTTATTGATCCCAGATCAAAAGCACAAGAGAGTGTCTCAAATCACTCATACTGATCCAAAATCAATGGAGGTCATCCTAGCATAGGGAGTACGGTAGATACAACGATGCATCCATCAATAGTACTACTATGGTCCCTAACCCCATTTCCCTACTCATTGATTAGATGAGAGATACTTCCCATGAGTCCCAGACTGCATGAGTAAGATGCCTCGACAGGAGAACTAATCATCATGTCCACAAGAAAACGAATCATCTTGTCCCACAGTCGCCACGGGAGAACTAATCATCCTGGCCCACAGGAGAACTAATCATCATGTTCCACAGTTGCCACGGGAGAACTAATCATCCCGACCCACAGGAGAACTAATCATCCTATTCCATAGTCACCATGAGGTATCACAGGGAAAGGTTGAACCTATCACCCTATACATAACGCACCACCAGGGGAGGGTGAGTCGCCCTGTGGTCGTATGTCGCTCCAGTAAGTACCCCAAGCCCCCCAGAGCTCCTAGAGCTCAATGCATGCAACATGCAGGACCCTTTTACAAAGGTCTCTCAACTACTCCAAGTCGTTTGGTAAAATCATAGATTTAATCTTTCTCCGGGGCTTTGACAAAGTGTCTGCGACTTGTACATCAGTCTCAATGCGATGGAGCCTCCTCGCCCATCGACTTACCATATCCCAGATAAGGTAGTATTTGATATCTATCTGCTGGAGCAATCATCGAATACGGGATTCCTCAATAATCGAATCCCCGCTGGTTGTCACAAAGAATCACAGTGGTATTCATCATGTGTACAAACAGCTCACTGATGAGCTTCCACAACCAAGCAACTTCACACAAGATCATACTCGTAGCTATGAATTCAGTCTCGGCGGTGCTTATAGCAACCGACTTCTGCTTCCTGCGCATCCATGATATTGTAGCATAATCCAAAGAGAACCAACACTGAGAAGTGCTCTAGCGATCCTCCACATTGTCTACCGAGTCAGCATTCGAATAATCACGCAGCTTCATATTTCCGGCAGCGTATCTCAATCCATGAGAGATTGTGCCCTAAAGATATCTCAGAAGATTCTTGGCACCAATCTAGTGAGGCTCAACCAAATATGAGCTCACCATGCTAACTGCAAAGCATATATACAGACGGAAGTTCACCAAGAACATCAATGCAGATGAGTTTATGAAACTCAGAGACATTTCCCAAATCTGGTCCAGCATCACCACCATATAACTTCTGAAAGTTAAGATCCACGAAGTAGTCACAAGCTTGCAGTTTTATCTTTCCACATCTAGAATCCAACTCCCTCTTACTTTTGCAAATGAGAGGGTCTGCACCTGTTAGAAATAGGTCATCCTCAGAAGGTGCCAGTATGAGAGGTCTATCATCCACAACCTTCAAACAATGGTTTGGATCGGCTTCACTTTTAGTGAATCTCAGCTTCATCAGACAGTTATCAATCCTCTCATATTAGGTCCAGGGTGTTTTACTTCAAGCCATAGAGGGCTTTCTTCCACCTGCATACATGAGATTCCCGATCATGAATCTCAAACCCCTCGGGTTGTTCCAAACCTGTGGACCTGCTACATGAGGGGAATGGTCCCCTTTTAAAATTTTCCTTTGGTACATATGAGACGTGTACCTTCATGCTCTTCTTGAATTCAAACATCCCAATCACCATCTGACTCACATCGGGTAGGGCCCCATAATAAGTAGAGCTTCGGTGCTACAGATGAGATGTGTCAACTGACATGGTCCCCAATGGACCATCCTGCAACTTGATACAAATTTCCAACCCTAAACCCATGAGTAAAAGCATCTTTGAAAATTTCATTTTCAAACACGTACCTTTTCATCGATGAATGCCACCCTGTAACCTTTGACTTCCATTGCCGAAATGGACACCAGGTTCTTCTTGCGATCAGGTACACAAAAGAGATTTTGTAAATGAATCAAGTTACCCTCATTCAATTGAGGGGTAACATTTCCTACACCCTTTCGGGGATACGTGGCATCGACTCCAAGTACAATCCCATGATTGTTTCCATCTTTACCAAATTGATGAGAGCACCCTTCTATCCGTTGAAGTGCTTTGGGGCACTACAATTAATAAGCCACTTTCCCAAAGAATCTGAAGGAGAGGGCCAATACAAGATAACGCTTCTTCATCTTATCAGAAACAACATTTGATTCTTCATACCTAGGGTTCCTTGCTTTCTCTGAAGAGTCGGTTGTTTCCTTGATGACCTACATTACCTGTCATTCCTCTGAACATTGAAGATGTCCCTAGAATGATTGTTATCATCATCAAGTGATGTGTCCCTGCCATTCAGACACTCCTTCGCATAATGGCCGAACTAGTTATCTGCCTTTCCTTCCACCCTGAGATCCGGTCTTCTCAATGAAGTGATCTTTAGGTAGGCCATATTCCGCTACGCCATACTGATAATATTCTTTGCTTCGATTTCACCCTCGGTGAATTTGAAGAGGGATGAGGAACCCATTGATCCTTTTGTCCTTTCCTAACTGACTTTGGTGATTGCTATTTCACTCTTGCTTGGGCATTGTCTTCACCTCAGCTCAGATACAATGTAAATTTTAGGTATGTTCTATGTTTAGAGCAATTTTTTTCAATTTTCATAGTTAGCTCAATATCTTTTCCAGATTAGCAATCACATCAGCATTAAAGTAAACTACAAATAGAACATAAACATAAATCGCAAAAGACATGCCAAGACAAGAGGACACAAGATATGGCACTAGCCAGGGACAAACCCCAATGTGGGGAAACCCTTGATCAATTCTTCTTATATGTTCTTCAATAGTTCAGCAAAGAGAGAGAGAGAGATAGTACATTTACAACAGAAGTCAACACTTCGACTTTCTAGATAAGAGAATCAATCATCTCTACATGAGATCAGTTGAAGACGTGCTGCTTCAACTGATTCTCCAAGGTGACTCGTTGAAGACATGCTACTTCAACTAATTCTCCAAGGTGACTCCTTCACCTATCATTGTGTTGCATCTCGTCCATGTGATGCACCTCACCATGCTACACCATGCTACAACATCATACCATGTTACTAAGCTGCAACATGTTGCTCCACTGCTGAGCTGTACCTCATCACACTGTACACAACTTGCTGCTCTTAATCATCATGCTGCACACATCATGCTGCTGCACTAGCTGTCACTACTTTATGAGATAGGTCATCAACATTCAGTGCTCTTCCTTCGTACAGTCAACAATGCAAGTCTTCAAGGTGAGGCTCTACCACTTGAGCGATCCTTAGATCAAACTGTGTTATTGGCTATGGCCTACGACCTAGCCTAGCAGCAAGTTAAGCCTATGATTATTGAGTCCAACATGATTGACTCAATTTGAATATACACAAGGACAGTTTTCTTCATTATAATGACAACCTTATAAACTGTCCTCATGAACAACCTCATCACTGCACTATCACCACACTTCTATGACACAGTCTTTGATGCCGTCATGATGACTGGTTAGGGCACTTCTTGGTTGTAGCTTAGGGATCCAAATAGCCCTAAAACAACAACCTCTAGTTCCTCCTTATTGCGGATTCTACTGCCCCTCAAGAATAACATTAACTTGCCCAAACAGTCCTTAAATAGGCCACGCTATCACCTACAACAATGTGGCATTATGAAAACCAACTTAGATGACTGTAACAGATCTCTTAGAGCTGGGTATAAGTTCTTCTGTCTGCGGAATAAGGGCTGCACATAACAGTGGCTAGGGCATCATCCTAAATTGTGTCTAAGACCTTTCCTTGACAGTGTTTAGGAGGAGCTTCTTAAGGCAGCATATAGGTCCTCCCTTGACTGCGTATAAGTCTGCTTCAGGATTGCAGATTAGGGCTCCTCAACGGTGGATAGATTAGGTCTCTTTTGACAGCGTTTAGTCCTCCTTTGTGCAGCATATAGAAGCCTCCTTCAACTGTGGATATAGGGTTGTATTTAGACCTTCTTTTGCTGCGTAATAGGACCTGCGGTAGGGCTCCTTCCAACTGCGACTATGCCTCTTTTGTGACTGCAGCTAGGGCTTATTAAGGCCTCTTTTATACAGTGTATAAGGATCCTCCTTGACTGTGTCTATAGGGCCTAGATGTCCATTGTATAGATCTCTCCACGGCTGAAGCTTGATCTTCATTAGGGCAGCGTAGAGGTCTCCTTCATGACAACGTATAGGATAGGGCATTCTCTAGGGCAACGTATCCTCTTTAGGTCACTCCTCCCACCAAAACCCAAAGACAAGTGGAGAGGAAGAGATCACCAAGAAGATGAGTGTCTAAATGACTTGAAGTCCCTTTATTTATACTAAAACGTTGGGCACAAGTGAGGTTTATTTGGTCGCTGGTCGACCTTGACGAATTGTCCCACAACACAAATAAATTCATATCTCCATGAATACTTATCAGAATCGGATGATCTTTAGATCAATCATACACCTCTCAATGAGAGGGATCCAAGAAAAATATCAGCTACCATTAATAATATGACCTGCATGGAGTTTGGCCCTAGTTGCCAATTTTAACAGTTATCGACCTAACTATCCCTAATATAAGTGAGATAACTAGTTTACATGACCTAATCTAGTTGGACATTTGAAGGTGAGTTTTGTGTGAACTATTCTTGTGCCCCTAACATTAGGTATGGTGCACTATGATGCACTTATGGTTATTGTCCCTAACGATTGAAGATTTCACTTGATCTTGAGAGGGTTCTTTTAGGTGGTGTTATCATAGCAACAGAGGCCTCTTGAGAGATGATTCTCATCCCATTCAGTGGCATTTCAAGGGTCATTTTACCTAGTCCAGAGCAGATCTAACCTATATGATGTAGCGTTACTCCTCCAGAGGAGAGCATTAGGTTATGAGATGGTTCCACATGGTGTTTCACTCACCTAACCACCCCAGATACTAAAACATTGATCCGCTAAAGCTTGGTGTTGGATTTATTGATATATATGTGGTAATGGACATAGTGGTCATACATGTCCCTGATGCCTAGTGCATGCTCCTATGAAGGAAATGGTTAGCATCTATTGGTGGGCATATATAGATGGACTTATCCTATGCTGCAATACCCACCACTAATGAGAAGCCATTCATCCTATATTGAGAGCCACACACGACCAAGCATGTTGAAGACATTGACCCTTTCCCTTTCCCTAGTCATCGTAACAAGATGAAAAATGATCCCAATCTTTAAACCTGAAAATGAAATGGAAACAGTTTGAGCCTAAGATCCTTGAGAGACCTAGGATAGTTGAGTAAATAGGAGAAGATGTGTGTCAAGTAAGCTTAATACCTTCCTCCAAAAGCAAAAGATAAATATACAAAAACAATAAAAAGAAGGAACGGGTCGAGAAATAAAGATTTCCAAGTCAAAGATCTGGTCCTTGTACGTAATGAGCTCCATCCTTATAAGATCCATGGCAAAGTAGGGGTTAACTACTTTTACATAGCTAACCTTGATGGAGAGCCCCTATCATCACCAGTAGATGCAAGGTGCCACTCATCTTTCAGTGGAACCTAATGCTTGCATGAATAGATAGTTGCATTGTATTTACTCTTTATGTGCTTTGCATTCCTGTGTGTGCATGCTTATGTTGATATTGTTCATGTTATTGTGCCTACATAGTAGTTAGATATAAAGCATATTTTAGCCAACATTTCTTTTAGTATTATCTTATCTGATATTGCAAGGGTGACAATCAGCACCCTGCTCAATTGTTATCAATATGTTGTTGTGAGTGTACAGATAACAGGACTACGAGCTTCAAGGATTGTTGAAGTTCTCATACACTCCTCATTCGAGCACATGGATTATGTGCTCTACGATGAGCACATGTCCTCGAGTTGGAGCCAAATGTTACCCACCAAAGATTTTATCCTCTTTGGACAACCAATAGCCCTATATGATCAACACATAACATGAAGTACTTCTTAGTCTCGTCAGATTTCTCTCCCATCCAACATTCCTTTTAAAAGGAAGGTGGATCATTTATCAATGATTCAGTAGGTAATTTAACCATTTTTGCAATCATGTGCTTTCACTTAATGTTATGGGCATACTAATATGTATCAAGGGGAAAACTACATAATTGACCAATCTGGATT